>CM041646.1:19322963-19386473 GCA_023333625.1 Bothriochloa decipiens | reverse complement strand
TATCACTATCGTGAATTAAATTTACATAGTCACGGATCATCACAGATTGGCACGCAGGCCATTACATCAAATTGACAATATCTATAAGGCTCCTGCCCATCTTGTCTTCATGACATGCAAGCCATGAATTAATTACATACTTGCATCTCATGCTCATAAGGGCTATACCAGTCACAAATTTCTGCAAAACAGAGTTAGCCGATATAGACGTCTAACATTGCAAGGCCTAAAACTCTATTTTCCAAGTAGTTTTTTGCAAATCTAATTTTGCTGAACTATGGCTTTGCGATGGAGAATCGAATGTAAAATTCTGTTCTCTATGATTTTTGTTTAGAGTTCATCACAATCCGATTTATGATTCAAAAGTTATAGCTGTTTTACCGAACAGCACTTTTCTCGACAACCCAGTGCCCGGTAATAGATCCCATCTACTACCGCCGCACATCGCATGTGCTCAGCACTTGACCTAAGGCTCAATTTGATCAATATAATTTATCTCAAACTCACCATGACTGGTTTTACATATATCACTTAACTCGGATGGCAGAATTCTGACCGGTATGAGTAGATCGTTACAATACCAACGTGGTAAGACGATGAACCAAGATCAGAGAATCATCTACAATAGCGCATATCACCATATGCCCATAGCTGGACCTATAACAAAGCAGCTATGGAGCTGATACCACTAAAGGGTTATGAGGGTGCTACACTAGCCAGAAAATAAAACTTTTTTACCTCATAAACCAGGATCTACTGCTAGATATAGGTCACGGGATTACCACTAGATGCGCAGATGCAGCGGAATACTCGATGGAGTCGAACACGTTGCAGCAATGTCGTATAGTTGCATGGTCATCCGTCAAGTATAGCCTTCGCTTGCGGATCGTCCGAGCATGTTCCTGACCAGTCCAACTAGTCGCCGACCAGTCCAACTAGTCACCGACCAGTTGCTGACCACCGTGATCGATCAGGTCCATCTTTGTGCTACAGATGCCGCACCTTCGAGGTATCACACATGTGTGGGAAGAAGCAATGCACAACCGGACTGCTAGGTCCATGAGGAGCAAAGATGTGAGCGTGGGGTGGGCGACGGTGGCTCAATCGATCAAAACGGATCAGATCACTTTTGCCTCGCCCCTACCCATTGCTTATATAGGCGTCCCTATGTGACCCCAACTTGGAGGCCCATCAGAAACCCTAGGCCTTATCTAATTCAGGTCCAACCCGAATTAGGCTTCCAACCCTTAATCATGTGACCCTATGGGTTCACGCAGGCATAGACATAGACTGAGTACTCCTACTCGCCCAATAGTTGACAGCGGCCTCTAGCAAGGCGTGATAACTCCTATGCATACGCAAAGACCATATTAGACAAACCACTATGACCACATACAAGTTATTCCCTTTGCCAATGATATATGGTTCAACTCGCTTAACCCAAGCATGGCCATGCATTTGTTGATCCAATCAGTTGAGTGGTCTAGTGATATCTCTCTCATGCAGAGAGGGGGCAAATTCCATCTTGACTGTCTATGTCCCATAGCATGCTTCCCGACTACCAGAAGACCACCTTTATAACCATCAAGTTACGGAGCAGTGTTTGATAATCCCTAAGTAGGTCGTTTCACATCTTGAGTACATACCACAATCTCAGGTCTAAGGACATAACGTACATGACGTGAATAGAGACAATCTCAAGTCAGGTCCGTCCAGCATACATGTCTCACATGCGCCCACATTATTAGTTCAACATCTCCAGGTCCATGACTTGTGAAACATAACCATCAACTAATACATGTGCTGGTCTAATATTCAAGTGTGTTCTTACAAGAACGCCGACCAGGGATAACTTCAGAATAACCATTCAAGTAATTTGAGTTCCACAAACAATTCACATAATTGTTGATCAACACAAGTTGTCTATAATGGGTATTCAATGAACACTTAATGCATGTCATAGATATAATCGAAATGTCATCATCTCTATGATTACCTTTAGGGCGTATTCTCGACAATCTCCCACTTGCACTAGAGTTAATCTCTAAGATGTCTAGTCTCCATAGACCTCATGTGCGCCTCATGCTTAGGCTATGGAAGAGCCTTTGTCAAAGGATGTGCTATATTCAAATATGTATGTATTTTGCATAGTTTGATCTCTTCTAGTTTCACAAATTGTCGAATGAGATGAAACTTCCAAAGTACATGTTTGTTCTTCTGGTGATCCCTAGGCTGCTTAGCTTGTGCAATCGCCCCATTGTTATCACAATGTAAATTCAATGGGCCCGACGCATTAGGAAACACACCAAGTTCAATGAGGAACCTCCTCAACCAAACACCTTCCTTTGCAGCTCCACCAGCTGCAATGTACTCCGCTTCTGCTATAGAATCGATAACTATTTCTTGTTTGAAACTCTTCCAGCTTACGGCACCACCATTTATTGTGAACACAAAACCTGATTGAGATAGTGAATCATCCGCGTCGATTTGGAAGCTAGCAACGGTGTAACCATTTACAATGAGCTCCTCCTGACCTCCATAGATTAGGAACACATGCTTAGTCCTTCTCAAGTATTCAAGAATATTCTTAACCAGCGTTCAGTGACTCTCACCAGGATTGGCTTGGTACCTGCTTGCAACACTTAGAGATATGCGACATCTAGGCGAGTACATATCATGGCATACATGATGGAACCAACTACCGATGCGTATGAAACCTTACTCATGCGCTTGCGCTCAGCATCAGTGGAAGGACACTGCTTATCACTGAAGCACATACCATGTGACATAGGCAAGAACCCTTTTTTGGACTGTACCATGTTGAACCGCTTCAACACTTTGTCAATGTACGTGTCTTGTCTTAATCCTATTAGCCTTCTCGACCTATCTCTATAGATCTTAATGCCCAAGATGTATGTTGCATCTCCTAAATCCTTCATAGAAAAACTATTATTCAGTGAAGTCTTTACGGATTGCAACATTGGAATGTCATTCTTGGTTAGAAATATGTCATCCACATATAAGATCAGAAACAAAATAGCGCTCCCACTTTCCTTCTTGTAAACACAAGGTTCTTCTTCATTCTGACAGAAGCCAAAACCTTTGACGACCTCATAAAACGAATATTCCAACTCCGAGAAGCTTGCTTTAACCCATAAATGGATTTCTTGAGCTTGCATATTTTCCAATATTTTTAGGATCAAAAAAGCCTTTGGTTTGCCACTCCTATGCGTACAACAAAGACATGACAACTCCTATGCGTACACCAAGATCATATCAGATGAACCACTATGACCACGTACAAGTTATTCCCTTTGCCACTGATATATGGTTCAACTCGTGGGTTAACACTTAACCCAAGCACGCCTATGCATTTGTTGATCCAATCACTTGAGTGATTCAGTGATATCTCCCTATTACAGAGATGGGCAAATTCCATCTTGACTGTCCATGTCTCATAGCATGCTTCCCGACCACCCGAAGACTACCTTTATAACTACCCAGTTACGGATTAGCGTTTGGTAATCCCTAAGAAACCGTTTCACATCTTGAGTACATACCACAATCTCAGGTCTAAGGACATAACGTACATGACGTGAATAGAGATAATCTCAAGTCGGGTCAGTCCAGCCTACATGTCTCACATGTGCCCACATTATTAGTTTGACATCTCCATGCCCATGACTTATGAAACATAGCCATCAACTAATACATGTGCTGCTCTAATATTCAAGTGTGTTCTCACAAGAATGCTGACCAGGGACAACTTTAGAATAACCATTCAAGTAATCCGATTTCCACAAACAATTCACATAATTGTCAATCAACACAAGTTGTCTATAATGGATATTCAATGAACACTTAATGCATGTCATAGATACAATCAGAATATCATCATCTCTATGATTACCTCTAGGGCATATTCCCAACATGATGATCACGCGGGGTTGTAGACTTCGAAAATGGTGCTATTGATCATGATAGGAATGCGGAAGACACCCTCGATGTTGGTCATGAAGTTGGGGATGCGGCGGAGGATGATAGTGCTATTCCCGCTGGGAATTTATGTGGAGCACGGTGGTGCGATGGGAGACACTACTCACAATGGAGCTACGACAGTGGATGGCGGTGCAGAGGGCGGCGGTGCGAACAACATAGCGGTGCACCGGGCCATCACCGCTGCCCGTATTTCATAATTGTTCTGTGTTGCCTGATTCATCATCAAGTGTCAGATGGAGCTAGTGGTCACCAGCGAGGTGCGGTGGCCACCACACTGCTACTGCCCTTAGCTAGTGACAATGGCGGAGAAGCCTAATATGAGTTAGCAACATCCTAATGTGAGTTAGCGGCCTAAATTAGCGAAGCCTGATGAGTTAGCCTAATGAGAAGCACTTTGGTGCTTGAGTGCTCTTAAGTCCTTATATGAAGCCAAAGTACCTTTTTGTAAGCATATGCTCTATTTTTTGAAGCACATATCCTAGTGTACTGAGGTTTTCATGTAAAAAGTGGTACACCAAGCATTAGATTAGCACATCATCATCAAGCATGCAACAGATAGGTCTATTTGTCCTAAAGATCCCATGGAAGATCATCATCAAACCTATAGCACATATGATTGAGTAACAACCTATAGTGTTCATTTCATTCCACAAGCGCTTTGTGCAATAGTGCAAATCCTTATTTAAGCAATAGAACCATTCTTTGCTCGTTGTGCAATCTCTAAAAGATGATGTTCCAAAAGCTTTTTGCATACAATTGAGCCATGTCGCCCTTCTCCATGTCTCCGCCAAGCATGAAAGGCGGAGGACCTGCACGAGGAGACGTTTATATATAGTAGCGGGAGCCCGTCGGTTTCTCTTAGTCAATTGTACCAAGCTGGACCAAAGGGATACGAGGACAGAACATGATGTTACTACATTATCAAGGAAATTTGCCATTTCTCCTCCATTGAATAAAATTATTGCAAACTCTTCTCACTGGAAGGGATGGCACGGTCTTGGGTGGAGGACATCTACAGTTCAGGTTAGCTCTCCTGCAGAGGTTGGGTGAAAGGCCAAAATGCATATACCGTGAGTATATGTATTACATTTTTTATTAGTAAAATATCCCATCTGTAAGAGGTATAACACAGGGGGGGACACGTGGGGCGGCGATAGGACGGAGGAGCAGAGGACGGTGGTGTGGCCAGCCGGCGGCTTGGCCGTGGCTGCTGGATAGGGGCGGCGGCTAGGGTTGGCGTGGTGGCGGCGCCTGGGGGCGGCGGCTAGGGTAGAGAGAGGGAGCCAAGAGCTGAGAGCTAGAGTTGGAATTAACCCAATTCCCTTCTTGATTTTATTAAATACATGGGGGTTTACATTTATAGTCTTTGGAAGACTTTAGCCTCTAAGCAACTAGCGATGCGGCGCTATCTATTGCTTCCTATTTTGTTTCTCTATTTTCCTAATCCACCTAGATGACGTGCCCTTTTCCATAGATAGCGGCGGCCCGGGCTCGCTCGTGGCCTCCTCCTGCACGTGCGCGGCCACGCAGGCCCACTTTGCCTGGCTTGTTGCTGCGACGTCTCCTCTTCTAGGCCTTAGTTGGTCCAATTTCTTTCCAATTCTTCTGGGCTGTCGTTAGACTCGTTACACCATCAGATTGAAAATATATATTATCGTTTTCAACTTCTTTCAGATACATGTCATCCTGAACTTCTAGGTTTTTTTTCTGGTTTATCCATTTCTTGTCTTTGATAAAATAAATGCTATCACCCCCACAAAAAGAAACAAACTTCTCTTTTCAGTGTAACAAAAAGGAAGATACTCAAAAGATTGTAGATAAAATAGTATTGTAAGGTGGACAAAATTCATTAAGCATGTATAGCATATGAGGACTGGTGCAAACCACAACCTTCGTAAAAACCTGTGCAAACTACAGCAAACGAGTCGTCTAAATTTAAAAAAAATCACACATATGGATAATATGATTGCAAACAACCATGTAAATATCTTGTCTAAACTCAACGTTTATGACCTTTAGACACGGAACAAGCAAAAGCTTTGTATGAATACTTTATGTACTCCTCTTTCTAGAAAATTGCACACATCTTAAAGCGACCACATAATAATAATAATCAAATTAAGCATCCTCTTAATTTTTTTGAGAAAAAGTATTCTCTTGATTATTATCCGTCCCAGTTCCGAATGGACCTGGCCATTCAAAGACCAGATCGCGCCCAGCCCAAAGTCCCAAACCCAGTCCGTTTGATGACGTCCTCCCCTTTGTTAGAAGCTTTCCATGCCCGTCTCTACGCCTCCGGTCTCTCTAGATTTCTGGCGCTCTTCCGTTTGACGTGAGGAGGTGCGCCTGCCTGAGCCATTGACCGCTGGTTGATGTCCTCCTGACGGCGTGAGGATGTCTGACGCCTCTGATTGACGCCAACCACCTGGCATTGCCTTGTGCTGGATGTCTGCGAGGGAGGGGCATTGACATCTGGGGCGTGTTTGATAACATAACTCTGGCCGGCCTGGATTGGCTGTGGCCAGCCACAGCCATGTTCAAGTGGTGCAAGTGACCATGTTTAGTAGCACGAATGTGTAGAGCTGAGCTGAAGTTAGAACGTGTTTGATTGCCGGCGTAGAAAGAGTATAGCTACCTTGCACAAGCACATGGTAGTCTTACCACCAAGAACTTCCCATGGGTATTTTATCGAGCAGTTGGCGAGCTCTTGCCCTCGTTGGCCGTCGTCGCCGAACAAGAACGCCACCACGACCAGCACCTCGCTATCAGCACCGACGATGATGCCACACT
Organism: Bothriochloa decipiens; assembly: GCA_023333625.1. Taxonomy (NCBI): domain Eukaryota; kingdom Viridiplantae; phylum Streptophyta; class Magnoliopsida; order Poales; family Poaceae; genus Bothriochloa; species Bothriochloa decipiens. The sequence goes on along the minus strand of CM041646.1, from coordinate 19,379,684 downwards.
CCCATGACGCCTCTAAAGCTCGACGCAGCCGCGGCAATGGCACCCTGCGCGCGCACCTTGGAGCTCGACATGGCGGCCTTCCGCCGGCAGCAAGTGGAGGATGAAAAGCATGAACCTACAGGGTCCGCCGGACATTGCTGTTGCTGATTCTCCAGTGATGGTTGCTCGCCCATGATGGAGCGTTCTCCCCCAGGTGGAGTGCTTGCCCACGAACAGGATGCACGGCGGAGCTTGGGGCGGGCGCGCCCGCCAGAGATGGGCCAGCTTGGGGCCAGACTGGCAACACGCGTTCAGCAGGGAGCCGTCCATCTTGAACGCCAGCAGCACCGGCTCCTGACCTCCCTCGTCGTCATCTTCCCTGGCCCGTCAGCCTCCGTGACGCCAGCGGTGAGAGCGGCGGCGAGGCGAGCATGGGAGCGAGGGCGGGGTGGAGCGCGGTGAGGAGGAGACGGCACGGCGAGGCGGCTGGCGAGGAGGTCATAGCAGCGAGGCGACTTCCGAGAGTCCATGACGAAGGTAACCGTATCGCTTCCAGTCATCCAGGAGAGCGCATGATGCGTCCATCGGAGCCAGGCTGCCAAAAAACAAAACGACAACTTGTTTTTCTAGAGCCTCACCCAACATGCTTTAAGCTCCGTGCAGTACAGGCCCCAAGACCGGGCCAGGTGCACCAAACAGGGGCCGCTGCAGCAGTGGGGCTCGGGCCACCCTCCCAGGCCTCAAGCAAACATGCCCCTGGTGTCTCCACATATTTCTGGCTCCATAAGAGGAGTGACGGGCCTTTCCTGATTTTGTGCACGCGCACATGGACGTCATTTGGTATGCTGTCACAGAAGATGCACGCCATGACCCATTGCCGAAATTTTAGTTCCTCTCTCGCTTAGAAATAATCAGAACGGATTTTTGTTACTTAAAGATGTCATCATGGACATACTGGAATCGAACTGCATACTGACCACTACTGTGTCTGACTCTCACGATGGCGATGCCCATGCTCTGATGATCCAGCTGCAAGCTGTTTATGTGGACTATTATTTGTTAAATAATGTATATCCTACGGTTAGTGTCTAGGTACATTGTAACTAGACGATTAGATCAATCTCTTCATCGTAGGAGTTAGCTCCTTAGTTATGGGATCAATTGTTGTAACAAATCCTGTCATTGTAACCTGTCACGGAGGGGGTTGTTCCCTCCTTTATAACACGCAATCCAGGACAGAGAGAGGTAACCTGGTTAATCTATTTTTACATGGTATCAAAGAGCCATCTTCCTCACGGGACCTCGTCATGAGCTCCTCCACCGCCGCCGCTGCTCATGCCTTCTTCCCTCTTGGTTTCCTGCCAGTCAGTGAGAAACTGACCCGTGTAAACTTCCCTCTGTGGCGTGCTTGGGTCCTCTCCTCCATTCTTGGAGCGGAGGTCTTTGATTTTCTTAGCCCCACCGCCAAACCCCCAGCCAAATACCTACCCAAGACAGATCCCAACAACGCCGATGAGGAACTCGTGATCGACAAGGAGTACACCTCTTGGGTGGCGAAGGACTAGCAGGTCCTCAGCTACCTTCTCGTCAATCTCTCACGGGAGATCCTGCAGCAAGTCTCCACCGCCAAAACGGCCGCCGAAGCATGGGCCACGATCGAAGAATTCTTCGCCTCCCAGTCTAGTTCCCCTCTGATCTCCACTCGGATGGCCCTAGCAACAGCATCCAAGGGATCGTCGACTATGACCGAGTACTACACAAAGATGAAGCCTCTCGCTGATGAGATGGCTTCTGTCGGCTGTCGCCTGGAGGACGAAGAGATGGTGTCCTACATCTTGACTAGCCTCGACGACACCTACAACTCAGTGGTGACTTCAGTCGCCAACCACGTCGAGCAGATGTCATTAGGTGAACTGTATACCCAACTAATCAGCCATGAACAGCGCAAGGAGGCGCGCAACGGGGGCTCTTACTCCACGACCAATCTAGCGTCCCGTGGTGGCCACCAGGGCAACCCTAGCCACAGTCGCGGTGGCTTCTCCCGTGGAGGAGGCAAGCAGAAGGGGCAACAACAACAACAACACCGCGAACCCCAACTGCGGTGGCTCATTCCAGGCAGGTCTGTTCTGCCAAGTTTGTGGCAAAGAGGGGCACCCTGCCTTCCATTCTTTGTAAGCACTATGATGAGCGTTATCAGGGTAGTGCGCCAGGCAAGCAGAAGTCAGCCTCCAACGTCACCTCGTCATATGGAGTAGACACCAACTGGTACATGGACTCTGGCACCACCGACCACATCACCAGCAACCTCGACAAGCTCTCCTTCCGCGACAAGTATCATGGTGGGGAATACGTCCACGCTGCCAATGGATCAGGTATGGAAATCTCACATATTGGTCATGGTTTTGTGCAATCCCCGTCACGTCTAATTCATTTACGCTTGTGTGCTAAGCTGCAGTCCTTGGGATTTATACCCTCCAAAGCAGACACATCATTGTTCTTCTACAAATAGCTTATTTATCTTGGTATATGTTGATGATATAATTGTTGCCAACTCATTTCCAGAAGCATCTAAGGCTCTACTTAGTGATTTACAAAAAGAGTTTGCCTTGAAAGATTTGGGAGATCTTTATTACTTCTTGGGGATAGAGGTTAACAAAGCCAAGGATTGCTTGATTTTGTCAGAGTAAAGGTATGCGGCAGATATCCTAGAATGATCAGGAATGAGTAAATGCAAGCCAATGGATACACCTTTGTCTACCATAGAAAAGCTTAGTGCATATGAGGGGAGTCCACTTGGACCAGATGATTCAACAAAGTACCAGAGTCTAGTTGGAGCTCTTCAGTACTTAACCCTCACTAGACATGATCTTTGCTTTGCAGTCAACAAGGTCTGTCAGTACCTCCATGCGTAGACAACAGTCCATTGGAGTGCAGTCAAATGCATCCTTAGATATGTCCGTGGGACAATCAACCTTGGGCTTTGGATTGGGAACTCAAGGACCATGGTGGATGACAGGCGTTCAACTGGTGGATTTGTTGTGTATCTCAGTGAGAACCTTATTTCATGGAGTGCTAGGAAGCAAGCGACTGTGTCACATTCCAGCACAGAAGCCGAGTACAAATCACTTGCCAATGCTACTGCAGAGATAATTTGTTCAGAAGTTATTATGTGAATTTGGTATTCCTCATCCTTCGTTGGCCAGGTTATGGTCCGACAACATTGGTGCGAAGTACGTTTCTTCTAACCCTGTCTTTCATGCAAGGACAAACATATTGAGATTTACTTTCATTTTGTTCATGAGAGGGTAGCACAGAAGTTGCTGGAGATCCAGTTCATCAGTACCAAGGATCAAGTGGACGATGGCTTCACCAAAGCTCTGCCTCGTGTGAAGCTAAGAGAATTTAGAAACAATCTCAACCTTGTAAGTGGCTGAGATTGAGGGGTATTAAATGATGTATATCCTACGGTTAGTGTCTAGGTACATTGTAACTAGATGATAAGATCAATCCCTTGATTTTAGGAGTTAGCTCCTTAGTTATAGGATCAATTGTTGTAACAAATCCTGTGATTGTAACCTGCCACGGAGGGGGATGTTCCCTCTTTATAACAGGCAACTTAGGACCGAGAGGGGTAACCTGGTTAACCTATTTTTACATAATTAACTTATCACTTGATGACTATTGAAGTTCAATTTAATTTACCTTAGGTTGCAAGAATGGGTTATTTCGATGAGGCCATGTTGTTGCTTATCATTCGAATGTATCATCGAGTTAAATGATACAATACACGCAACTAGTTTTGTTAATCATAGTCCAATATGTTGAAGAATTTTATCAAAGCCTAATTACCCCTATTCATTCTATGATGCTCTCTGGCAAGAGAGTCTGGCCACGTCGTCCGAAATTCAGCCAGGCTATCCACGTCGCTCAAAATACTTTTGCAAAAAAGCCCTTCTATTTTCTTGAAATCATGTTCTGATCCAACTAGGGGCCATGAACGGTAAAAACATTTTGTTTTCTTTCATTAGGCCCCTGTAAGATGAAAACCCTTCGTCCGAAGACCAACTTGCATTTTTCGGTTACCCTCCCCCTGCGTCCCTCCACATAAATTAAGTACTCACCTTTAGCCAAAAAACAATCCTCTCCTTCTTCCAAAGAATAAAAAACCCTGCCCTCCCAAAACTTTCTTGTCACCTCCTCCACCTCCCCCAGATGCGGCTCGAGAGGGCGGCAGGCGCGGGCGAGCGGCGTGGCAGCGGGCGCGGGGCGGGCCAGCGGCAGCAGTGTAGGCCGGCGCGGGCCGGGGGCCCAGCGGCGGCGGTGCAGCCCTCGTGGCCTGGTGGGGGTTGGGCGGCTTCGGTCGGCCTGGTGCAGGGGCGGCGTGCCGAGCACAGGCGGGCGGGCGTGGCGAGCATAGGCGGACGGCTTGGCTGCGTGACGACCAAGGGCGGGCGGGCGCGGCGCAGGAGGAGGCGGGGCTGCGGCGGCACGGCGCAGGCATGGCTAGCCCCCTCCACTTTCCCTCCGTCTCCGTGTCCACGTCTCGTCCCCGCGGAGCTCCCTTCGTAGGTGATGTTCACGATCTGCCCTAGGTTAGGGTTAGGGTTACGATCGCGGGATGCGGTGAGGCGACCCTCTCCCTCTCACCTGGCCTGTTGCGCATCGCCAAGGTGCGTCCTCTCCCTTTCTCCCCTTCCAAACAGTTCCTCCATGGTTGCAGCGGCATTTCCTTCTTTTGATGTTGCCGCTCCCATGACGCCATTGCTTACGTACTTCTCGCCGATGCATCTCCCCTCTGCTCCATCTAGCTGATCTGATGTAGCACATATCCCTGTTACTTGGAGCAGTAAGCTTGGATTGGGTTTTTGTGCCACCATTGATTTTTATTTCGTTTTGAGTTCAGTGCCTTGTTGCAGCTGCCCTTGTTGGGATGAAGTATGCCTCATTCAAGTACTGAGGCTTTGGGGTTGTGCAATGATGAGACTTTTGTAAACTCAGACAATGGAATTACCCCTATTCATTCTGTGATGCTCTCTGGCAGGAGAGTCTGGCCACGTCGTCTAAAATTCTGGTTCTGGCAGGGGGCTTGGGCCACGACGTCTGAAATTGAGCCAGGCTATCCACATCGCTCCAATTCAATTTAATCCCAATCATTCTATGTTTCTCTCTAGCAAGCGACTCAGGCCACGTCATCCTAAATTCGCCTTGGGTTCCATGGTTCTTGCTACGGCACCGGTTTGTCATGACTCTGTCATTTTGGCTTACCAATTCACTGACAGGTTCAATCCTCTGCCGCTCTCAGCCGGGGCATTATGGCCTTGTCTCCTTTGTGCCTCTCGGTCACCCACGTCGCCTCAAAATCACCCGTTCATGCATCTGTTTGCTTGGTCATCAGCAGTCCCATGTTGCGAGATAAACCTCCTTGACTCATTTCCCTTGATCTCTCGCGGTGAATATGTCCAGCTACATTTTGAGCATGGTTCCATTGTCTATGCTGTAATTAGTCCACATAGTTTGTTCGTTGTTATATTACTGAGCAGACCCCATTGCCGATGATGTATTTACTCTACACATTCTATAGTTTCTCCTCAATCAACCTTGCTTTAGTGGTTTCAGAAAACTTTTGAACGCTAAATTTCCTCCACAACATACAGTTTTAACTTGGAATTTGGATTCTGCAGTGTTTATGGTGCTTTTCTGTTGTGGCTTCGACAAAGCTGCGGTGCACAACTCGGAATTTGGATTTTGGCTTTTTTCCTTTCTAGCTATGGTTACATGGCGTCTCTAACCTTCCACTGAAACTGTGTCCCTCCTAATAGGTATTCTTCTGCTACAGAATACAGCTTTGTGTTATATACATATATTTTTTGCAATACACATATTATATATATAGTTTATTATGTCATATACATACAGTTAGTATACACATGGAGCATATTTAATGGTTCAGATCTACCTGCATGATAGTTGACAGGATGGTGGTTCCATGGTCACCTGTTACTTTGGTCTGGCCATTATGTTCTAACCATGTCAATGACAGGCTTAGTCGTTCCACAGGTTACATTTCTTCATTTATATTCATTGGTTCAAAATTATAACTACAGATAACAAAGGTACCCCAATTCCTAAGGTTCATATTATGGCGAAAAAAAACTTTCTTGGTTAACTGAAAAGAGCTTCCTTAGTTAGGTTCACTAATTATATATTTGTCAGTAATGTTTGTGCATTCCAGTTTGGGATGCAATTCACACTATATATGCTAAATTTGGCGTCAACAAACTAAAAAAAAATAGGGCATTGCCATCCCTTCAATTCAATTTGCCTTTTTATATTCATGTGAATGCCTGTTTTTATTACATGAATATCTTTTCGTATTCAGCATTGGCCTTTTCTGCCCTTTCTGCAACTTTCGCCTACAGGTTGCTATTTATTTCGTTGGTGTCCTTTTTACCTCAGATGTGTTTGTTCCAATAATGCCTGCTCAAACTCCAACGAATTATTTTTTGGGAGTCCCTGCTGCACCTTGCTTGGGTTCTCTGTGTTCTCTTTCTACTGTATGGTGATTCTCAGAAACCTGAAGAATGCAGGTTCTCTGTGTTGCTCAAAATGGTTGATGCTATTGATTTGGAAAGCCTTATACAACATTGGCAACCCGACAGGTGCAATGGTTCCTCCTCTGGTAAGTGTCACAGTGTCGAGGATGTGCCTAGCAGTATTCTCAATCACTTCATCCTAGAGAGCAATGAAGATAGGCCTTCTCTGCGTAGTTGAGCGAAAATCCTTTTATCCAGAAAGCTCTACCAATTTAGAGTGCCAAGAAAACCATCCATATCAATGTACTGACAGCAGCGCCATGGATATAGACTTCCAGATTAAATATTCTTTCCTTACTTTATGACCATCTCACTGTATAGTATTGAACCCATTTTTTTGTGTCAGCATTCAGAATTATTAAATCCAAAGGATCATTCTAAATTCTTTTTTTTGTCCTTAATTACTTCATATTGGTGTTAGAGAACTATCTTAGAGAATACACCTGCCCCCACAAATACTGTCAGATGTCTTCTAGGATTCATGCATAACTAATGATTGGTGATAGCTACATATCTGTATGTTGGGCTTACCGAGGTGGCTGGTCAATTTCAGTTTATTCCTTTCTTTGTACTGATACCACTTTTGCTGCTTGGTGCAGGTCAAGATAAACTAAAAATGTCAGTGAAAAGATTACCTAAGAAGCGCAACTGAACCCCCAAACATTTCAGTAAATCAGGTAACATTGTCCACTGAACTGCAAATGATAATTTCTAAGAAACTTTACTTCTCTGCTACAGGTGTTATTAACGTATTCGCATCTCAGGTTGCAAAATCAGTTACTATGGTGCCGCATTAAAGTAATAGCAGCTGTTATTACTATAAGACTCCTTGCAGCACTAGTTGTTTTTTGACATTTTGTAATTATGTGCACGGTTAAGCTTTAGATAGTAAGATGGAAAATACAGTTACTACAGTACCGCTTTAATGTAATAGCAGCTGCTATTCTCAAACTCCATGCAACAACAACTGTGTTTAAGCCTTTTCAAAATAGGTGCATCGTTAAGATGGACCACCCTTGCTTTAAAACTTAACTACGCCACTGCATGCCAAGATATGAACACCCCACGGCTCCTATATTTGTGAAGGTAAAAATCCACTGTAGAACTTTACTATGCTATACTAGATCCTTCTTCTGTAAGTTTCCAACCATACAGACCACACAAATGCAAATTATCTGGCTTTGTTCTATTAATCTACGCCCACTGTTTTTAAAAACAATATGGCTAACATATATACATAAATGCTCCCAGAGAGTTAACAAGGCAGTTGTCCTTTTCCCATTAATACAACAGAGACCCTTTTGATCTGCTTACAACTTTCTCATGCACCGTGCTCTGGTACTTGACACTTGATAGTTCCATTTTTGTAGGACCAAATGCTTGATTGTTTGGTACAAAATATAAATGCGCCATATCACTGCTCCTCTCTAAGGCATCAGGTTCTCCGTTCTCGTTCTATATGAGACGAATCATACATGTGGCATATGACGCTTCAGGTTCTCATTTTGTATATAGTTTGCCTTATAGCTTCCCTTATCAAATGACTGCAATTTTCTCCCTTATCAGACCTTGTTGTACTCCATGCAGTTACTGTATGCATAGCTATGCTTCACTATCTTAAGCCTGCCAGGGTCTGGTATTATGATCTGATATTGTAGCTGCTTCTCCTCTCTATTACCGATACTACATGATCTGTATGCATAGAAAAGCTTATGCTGGATAGTTCAGGCCCATCATTACAGCATGATCAGCCTCGTATGTTTTTCATAAAAATCTAAACTGATGGTCTTACATTCAGTTACTGCCTTGTCCAGAAAAAAGTAAGATGTCTATCATCCTTCGATGCATGAAAAATACCTTGTTACCTATGCATTCCCTGACAGATTAGCTATGGTTGTTTACATTGTGATATATGAAAAGACAAGCGCTACATCACCTCACCAGAATCCATTTCGTTACAAGATGGGTGTTGACGGCTCCACAAGGGTTCGAAGAGCAGATTACGAGATTATGATTTGCATTGGCCTGTAGTGGTATAAACGAACAATCGGCTACTCTGATCTGCTCAACTTCTTTGTTCATAAACATGAGAACAGGTTGTTCCTTGCATCTGCAAATGATACAGGAGACCTTTCTAATGGCATTTTCAGGTCTAGCATTTTCCGCATTTCCATACTCATACATTTCAGTGGTATTAGTTAGCTTCTATCTGTCTATTGTAAATGACTACATTCTTTTTTTAATCTGTGTCAAACATGTTTTATCCCTCTTCGACCAGTTTGACAATTGGAGTCAGGCCTGTCATTTGATCTATAATTTGTCCTGATAGTGAACCATGAATGTTGACCTTGTTAGAGATTCATACTTCCTTTTTCAACTTCCTGACAACGTCATGATGAATTCGCCTTGTCGATTGCCAGGTTCTGCTTCTGGATGCAGCCACCACACAGAGTGCATATGCTACTACAAGTACTCAGGTATACAAAACCAAGGTATCCATCAAGCGAGTTCCGCCTAAGCAATGGACCACATTGACGCCCGTTCCAGCCACTAGACAGCAAAACATACCACCTATGCTTTTGTTCAGACTCATATTAAGTGTGATGTAACCGATGTATCATAGTAGCAGTACTAAGACATTAACCACTTCTATGTATGGACGACGTCTTAAATATTAACATATGTTCTGGCTGACTTATTAGTCAAAAACAACAGTTCCACAAGTGTTAACGACCTGGCGCGCAAGTGCGCGCCTTTCGACTAGTCTGAATTAAAAAGCTGACCGGCTGTACGTAAGAAGTAGCATATTCCATGCTTAATGCATTGCGAGTTGTGACAGTACATCTTGCCACTCCTAGTTGACTGCTGTCCATGGACATGAAATCGTTACTCTTCCGTTTCAGAACCCACCCTCGTTGGAGTTCGATCACCAGCATATATCGTGCGGTCAATTGTGGAGGACTGGAGGGATTCTAATTCTATGGATGGAGGTAAAACGGATGAGTGCAGCGAGTAGATGAGTACTACCTTGTTACTTTCAGATCAGATCATCAAAGAATAGATATTGAATGATTCCATTAAGCTCGAACCAATTAAAATGCCGACCTCCTCTACCGGGAGAAACCAGCGACGGACGGCACGAACAAAGGGTGAACAACACCAACAAAGGGCATCGAAGGGCAAACAAGCAAACAAAGGGCATCGAAGGGAGATTGTATGAAATCGACTTGTGAGGGTGAGGCTGCGCGAGGAGCTCAGCCGCCGTGGAGAGCTCCTCTGGGCTCTGCCCAGCCCGCTCTGCTCCGAGATATGTGGGAAAGCTCCGAACAAAGGGCATCTAAGACTGGGTTGGCCTGGTCATGGTCCGGGCCTAGAAGACCAGGGCCATACGGGACCAAGGTTAGATATTACTCAAATAAAAGAAAAATATTTAATCATTTTTTACAACACCACCCTCCACAGCATAATAATAAAATATTTTTCGCACGATATCGGTGTTCCGACCCCGGGGGCCAAGCACCAACGAGTGAATTTGTACTGCGTGCTCCCTAATTCGGATGATGATATAAGAAGAACACACGATTTTCATTCTGGTTCGGGTAGGAGAAGGCCCTACGTCCAGCCGGGGATGGGGGGAGATTGTATTATCTTGCACCGAAGTGCTTGTACAGGGGGATACAAGCAAGCATGTATGAACGGGTGTGGAGAATAAGGCTTAAGTCTAGAATCGCTAGTTCTATGCCTTGCCGCTAGAGAGCTCGTATTCCTTAGAGTGTTATCCGATGCCCCTGAACTAGACCCGACGTCCCCTTTTATAAGCCAAGGTAAGGCACCGGTGTACAGAAAACCCTAGGGGAATCGCCCTTGGTAGGGCTGTCGTAGGCGATGATGTCGAGGGGGTGATGTCGATCATGTCGTAGTCGCTGTACAGGCGTGCACCGGGCATGGCCTCTGTCTTTTGGGTGTGTCACGGTGATGTCGGCGGTGCTCGGTGATTGACCTGTCCTTTAGGCGCGTCACGGTGATGCCGGTGTGAAGGACCCGTGCTTCTGTGGAGGGCATGTGGTTAGCTGTTGATGACGCGCAAGAGTTGTTGAAGTGCTGATTGGAGTCGCCGGAGGCTAGGTCGAGGGGTGGCTCGAGGGGGTCGAGGCCGAATGGATAATACCGTGCCCTCGGAAATGTGGCACGAATGTTGACAATTGCGTTTCGAGTGGACGCCTGACTAGGCACAGTACTCGGTATGGCGTAACAGGGCCGATATGGAGCGACAGGGCCGGTTAAATCACCACATTCCTGAGGATGGGCAGTAAAAAGAGGATTTGACCTCTGTACTTAATCCTGTACATGCAGCTATAGCCATGGCGTTAGACAAGGGTAGTTGAGGCATTAAATGCCCTGAGTCCCCCGTACAGGGAGTAGGTGAGTCGAGGGGGAGGCGGTGGTCGACGGGGGGAGGGGCGGGGTCGTTGGTCCACGCAGAGTTCCACCACTCGACGGGGGGTTGTTTGCCTACGCGGACTTCTGTCAATCGAGGGCCCCCATCGAGAGAGAGACTCGCACGGTCTAGTATGTCCCGTTCGTGGGCTAGACCATTGTTGCTTGTCGCTTTGGCATTCGGGGCCTTGCTTTACTAACGAGTTGTAGGCCTTGTATGTGATGGGCTTTCTCGGAGTTCTACGCTAATTGATTGGGAATTATCCTCCCTGACCGTGGGTTTTGGGGTACCCCTTGTCCGGGTACCCGATAGTAGCCCCAAGTCTCCGTGTGAGTGCTGGCACTCATGCAGAGGCTCATGAACTGGAGTCGTAGCACTGTCGTTCTCTGATGGGTGCGCGCGAGCGTACCCATCGGGGGCGGAGACCTCGGAGGAGTAAAAAACTCCTTCAAGGGCTTCCTAGGTGTGTGGTCTAGGGGTGCTCAAGTACTCGAGCCCCTGAGCATGTTTGTCCCTCTTTCGTTGAGGGGTGCCAAGTATGGTCGAGCCCCTTACCTCGTGTGGCTGTTGGCATTTCTTAGCATCACCACTAAAGATAGACTAAAAGCACATCCCTAGTAACGATACTAGAAAACTGTGTTGGCATCCCTAACCACCGTTACATTAGAAGAGTAACTCACGGCCCTTAACGACGCTGGCCAAGGTATTGCAATTCTAGTAATAATAGTTAGAAGTGCCAGATTGGCCTTCCTAACCATCATTACTTATGAGAATGCAATCCTATAGCATGGTGCTATGGGGTGCACAAGAATTATAGTCCTTAAGTAACGGTACTTAGGTATGCCAACCATGATAGCTCAGTATGGAAATAAAAATAAATCTACAAGTGCACAGAACTATCATTGTAGCATTTCAACCCGTGAGTATTCAAGGATGTCGTATTTATAATTTCCCATAGGAGGGAAATATGCATCTAGCGTGGCATAAACATGTTCACTTATTGAGTGTAATGGTAGGCATAGAGTAAACAGGGGTAAATCATGATTTCAAGATAGTGGACACAGATCTGAGTCAACCTCAAGGATAAAAGAGAAATAAAGAATACAAGAATATAATTAATCAGAGTAGGCATTGGTCATATATAACTATGCAAAGAACTGTTAGTAAAACATCTAACTAGAATGTCTAGCATTAGAACTAAGTTTGAGATGATAGGGAGATCCCGCAGCTAGTCTGCCAACCGATAGAGACTTTATGAACTCGTACTCAATATCCCAACATGGGGGAGTTCTTGGGATGGATAGGGCTGTCACCACCTACCCACCTACCCCTCTGCCCGTGGGATACCGACATATCCGCCGATGTCCGCATACCCGAGCACCGTGCCTGTGTAATTGGAAACAACTCCTAACCCCCGCAGACCCCAACCCTTCGGATTGATAGGCTAGGTTAAGAGCAACCAAGAAGGCATGACGAACCATTATCTTATTCCTAGTTCTTCCTCTATTCATACTAATTTGATAAACAATGAAGAACGATGATGAACAAGTCAAGAACATAATACATAAACTATGTACTATTTCATATATTTTGCTTAAAACATGATCATAACTACACTCTAGTTCATATGCATGATTATATAAATAAGATAAGAACTTGCTCATGGAGGAAAACTGAATTGTATTCATACCAAGATGTTCTTCTTCCTCCAAGGAAAAGAGCTCTCCTTGATAGCTTTTGCCTTGCTCACAAACTACTAAAACTACTTTAAGGAATACAAGTGAGAGGTGTGAGGTGAATGACTCTAAATGAATGTGTGTGTGAAGAATGGAGGAGCACCCTCTTCTTATAGTCCAACTAGGATGGTTCGAGCGTCTACTTATATGGAAGGAGGTGAAACCGTCTTGAGGGAACCATCCTATGAAGTGCCTGAGAAGGCTGGGCCTGGGACGGGCCACGAGGGGGCGGCCGGTCCCAGGGGCGGTCGGTCCCCTGGTGGGGCCGGCTGGCCACCGCCTTCGTGAGTCGGTTCCTCCCTAGGCCTGGACCTGTCTTGTGGTTACGATCAGGCCTAGGTGTGCACCGAAGGTGGGCTCCTTTGTTAGTCTTGTTTGTGCATTTTCTGTTTCATCTTTTTCTTTTGTGCTTTCTCTATGATATTGTGCATTTCTACTTGTTTCACCATAAAACCTGTAAAACATGAACACTAGGGTATAAGTGGAACTTTGTTAATAGCATAAGCGTATGTCTTAGAATGTGATTTTCTCTATCTTTTAAGCATGGTTTGGCAGTTAAAGATTGATCCATAAGGACTGCCAACAAGACCCCCAAGCTTAACCTTTGCTCGTCCCGAGCAAATAGCTAAGTATGGTTGTTGATCAAGAGTTGCTACAATGCTGATATAATTCATAAGTGCCATGCCTATAACAAAACATTCCTTCACAATTTAAATAAAATGGCATTTCTATCCACTCTTTACCTTGATTGCTCATGGGGCTTGTAGATTCTCCAAGTTCTTCGGTGGTTGCAAGATAGAACAGTTATAACAAAATCATCAATCGTTCATTCTTTGATAGACCGTCTATCCGGAGGTTTTAGGAGTTTTGCAAAATAAAATAAGTTCCTCAAATGATTCTCTCAATCGCTCAATGTGTATGATTACCTCACCAAAGGAATTGTAGTGTTTCCTTTTATATCCTACCGCTAAAGCTGAGAGTGGAGTTTTGGGCAGGTATAAAGGTGGGTATACTTGCATCACTTGTATTGTTGAGTCAAAGAATGGACCACAAGGAGATACAAGTCATATGCCTTGATTAGATGTGCAAGTGTGTGAAATATGAATATGGTAGAATCCTAATTCTAATTATTTTTGGCACTCCATGCATCATGACTCTCTTTTATTAGATGGAATAGAACTTTTGGAGAGATATGGGCTATAAAATCCTCATCTCTTTTTTTTGAACGGGTATCTAGACTTTTTCTTTCTCGTTTGTTTTCTCATGCCCTTTGGCTTTCTCTTTCTCTCTTTTGTTAGCATAGCCATATCTTTTATTGACATATGAAGACTTTTGGATGGAGAGATGTGATGATGGCAAATGCAAGGAGTGAAAGTTTTGCATGAAGAATCCGCGACTCTTAGGGTAAGAGTCAGCATTTTTATTTGGTGGAAATAGGGGGGCGCAACTCTCAGGGTAAGAGTTGGCATATTTTTTCGGGTGGATGGATGGTTGCATGTTGTGCACAACTCTCAAGGTGAGAGTTGGCTTTATTTGGTGGGTGCATGTGAATCTCAATCATGGGCATATGACCATAATCTCACTAAGGTCACAACAATTTGACCCAACTCAAAGTTTCGTAAGCAGCATATTACTAAAGGTTCATGAATGTAAGCATATCATATGGCCTTGGTGGGTATTTCATAATCATTGAGGAACTTTTGATTTGAAATTTTTGAAAAGAAAAAAAACTCTGGATGTCAAGTTTCTCGTAGAACAAAGTCATAGCAAATTCTATTTGTACCATGTCATATCTCGCAACAACTTAGAAAAGGATCATGCAATTGCAACCCACAAGATTTCAAGTTTTTAGAATGAGACATTTTTAGCCAACGAACTTAAATCTTGAGGAATATTAAGTTATAACTTAGGCACAAATGAATTATAGACAGAGCAACTATTCATCATTTCAACAGAAGAGAAACTAACACATCTTAACACATATGGGAGCGAAATAAATATATATTTTTTAAGTATGAAGGAAATAAAATTATGGAATTAAAAATACAAGAAATAAAATGTAAGAATTTAAAGATACATGTTATCTCTGCGGGGTCTCCTCCCCCAAGCTAGCTCAAGGCCTAGGTCCAGGGAACTATCCCATAGAGCATAGGTAGGCCATCTGTGCCTCGTGCCGCCGACGGTTCGCATCTTTGAGGTCCACGAAGTGCTGCTAGTACTATTGGTGCCACTGGGTGGAGGTCTGGATATGTGCGTTGAGCGTACCTTGGATATGCCTATTTGGAGCTCTAGTCCTCCCATGCGTGTGTTGAGAACCTCTAGTGTGACCTGCTGTGGCGAACTGGGGGTGGCATGCCTTCTGATCCTGTGGAATGCGCTTACTCGTGCCACCCCGATCCTCCTGCCTCGTGTGGGTGAGGAATGTATCCCATACCATGTCCATACCCAAGGGTAAATCTGGGTGTAGACATGAAAGGGGACCATTCCATCCCTTGTGTCATGGTGGGCATAGTCGGTGGTGGTGCAGGCTATGCGGGCTCCCTATCTTGTCCTCCTCTCCTCTATGATGACCTGCGGGAAACAGAACTCCTACGTGCCTCATCCCTCTCAATGAGGTCAAAGGTGAGAGACTGGGAAGTATATAAAGCGAGATCTGGGTTAGGTAACGGAATCTCATTTATATATCCCAGAAAATAATACACCATTCTTCTTCCCAATTCATCACATTTCAAAATATGGGCTTGTCCCAAATAAAACTCATTAATCATGATGCGGGGAGTAGAGAGATAAACAACAATGTTTGCAGCATGGGGATCAACACTAGTAGCAAGATGAGTGTTGAGAGAAGTGCAACTGATAGGAGTAGAAGTCTTAAAAGAATTTAGCCAATGCTTAACAATCTCATGCACAGGAGCAATTTAATCTTTTTAAGCATGGCATAAAGCAACTTCAACTCAACATCATAAGCATGGTGGGCATCATCTCTAGGAAACAAAGAACTGGCAGTCCATTTATGCATAAGCCTCAAAGTGGGGTGATTAATGATATTGACATTGGGTTGGAACTTCCTAATAACATTTTTCCCAGTAATCAAGTGCCAAAAAGCATGACGATGATAGCCCAAGAGAGAAAACCCAAGTCAACGGAGCATCGAGTGGGAAACCTAAGCATACAACAAGCTCCTTCCAAGAAAGGGTATGCTCTCTACCAAAGCAGCAAAAAGCAATACTATTGTCGACAATTTGCAAAGTGCCCAAGACTTGGATAGTCAAAAGACGAGATCCAAGTTCATGTACAGGGGCAACTTGGCTCCAACCTACGTGCTCAAAAATGGTATTAAATTTGGTGTCCATACCTGTCTGTTGAAGAAGGATTGGGTCAAAAGTCTGCGTGTGCAGGAACTCACATTCCTTGAGGAGGTTGTATGCTTGCATCTCCCACTCGTTCTCCAAGTAGATGGAAGGGGCATTGGCTTCATCGATGACGTGGCCTATTGGCGCTGACTCCTCTTCTCCTTGCAGCGGGTACTCTTCACGTGGGGGAGTATTGTGACTTGATTCCCCGCGGGAGCGACGGCCTCTCCAGAACATGCTAGAAACCCAATTCCCGACCCCACTCATGGTGAGTGAGCTTAGCACAAGAACTTGAGCTTTCTTTGTGGTGGAAGTGCAAGAGATTTTTGCTGAGTTTTCTTGCACTTGGTCTTTGTAGAAAATATGGTTAGTGGTGGATCAAGATAATGAATGGATGTCACACCCCAAAATTTCTATTTTGGGTTGTGAACCAAAAACACAAAAATAAAACAAAGGATTTATTGATTTCTCTAAAATCGGCCAAAATTTAATTCTTTTGTTATCATTATAAAATGATAAAAAGAGTGGAGTTATAAAACTTTTACGAAGTCAATAAAAGCGTGTTTGTCCTTGGTGCCTTGCTTTTTTTGCTTGAGTGTGAAAAAGAATTTCTAAACCTTGAGCATGTCACGACTAGGTTCTCTTTGAATTTGAAAATAAAGCTTCAAAAACCCGTGTTTGCCTCAAGAAGGTTTTGGAAAATGCTTTTGGAAAATCCTTTATCTTCCATAGATCGAGAGAGAGCCTTTCCATTTTCCTCTATAGTGTTGACCATCGCTCTAGCTAGACACCATTTCCTATCTAGCTCTAGTGGGCTAAGGTCAGTCTCTAGTCATTCCTGGCTTGCCCTAGCCTATTCGAGCTTGCCCTAGCTTGCTCTGGCCACCCTTGGCCTCAACTGGCCAGCTTTGGCCAGTCCTAGCCAGCAGTAGTAGCAGCCGGCCACCAGTGGCCAAACTTGGCCAACAGCAGCATAGCAAGGCCAATAGCAGCCACAGCAGCGCAGCGGCCCAGCTCAGAGCAGCCAAACCGGCCCAGCTCCCCGGCCTGCTTCCTCCTTATGCTCGCCAATGGGCCATGGCCCAGTGAGCCAGCCCAACAGGCCAACCGTAGCAGCATCCAGCACCAGCCCACTTCGCGTCCTGCGTCGCTGCTAGGTGGGCCCCACTCCCTAGCCCCACCTATCAGCGCCCTCCTCTGCTCCGCATCGCATGGAGGCGCGTCGTCGCTGCCTGATTTTCGCTCGGGTGTGTGCACCCCGATGTTGCCCACCGCCTATAAAGGCCTCGGCCCTGTGCACCGTGCTCACCTTCATAACCCTAGGGCAGCAGCCGCCACCCCTGCCGCAACCCTAGGCGTGCGTTGCCACAGCCACCACCTCCTAGCTCTCCCCCGCGCCATCGATCTCCGTCGTCGTCGCGTCTCCATCAACGAGAACCTGTCGACGAGCTTCTCATTGAGGTGAGCGTCACGCTGGTGCCCTCCTGTTCCTCTCTCTCACTCTCTCGGGACTGGGCACTTTTGCCATGGTAGCGCCGTCGTAGCCTCTCTGCGTCGCGTGTCAACCCGCGTCCCCGGCTTCCATCCGCCACACTCGTCTCACGTATCACGAGCGCGTGAACGCGCGATTCACGCCTGTGCGTCCAGTTCGCGCCCTCGCCCACCGTAGTGCTTCGCACCCGTGCGTCTGGTTCACACCCGTGTAGCCAGTGTCAATGGCGCCACCGTCGCCTAGGCCTCCCCTCTAGTTTGTATCTGCCGCCGCGATGGCCCGCATCACGACCATGTGGCCGCCCTTTAAATCTCTGTGCCACCCGCGTGCTCTACCAAGCACCGAAGCACTGTTTCGGCCACCGCTGGTGAGCCTCCCCTGCCACTCCACCGTAGCTAGCACCGCCGCCAGCGACCCAAAGCCCGCCGGCCAACTCCAGCCACACAATCCAACCTGGACGGCCAGATTAGATCGGGGCGTACCGGTCAACCATAGGTCAACCGGCCACATCAGCTGCTGACGTGGCCGCCACACGGCTACCACGTGCGTGCCATGTTAGTGCCACGCAAGCGCCACGCCAGTGCTGACCGCGTCAACGCGGTCAACAGCATGTCATCTATTGCTATTTTCTATAAAAGCCCTTGTCTTTTATAGTAATTACAGATCAGTCCACCATAGTTCAAATCAGATCCTGTTTTCTTACAGTTTGAACTCTGAAGCCGTCGGTATTTATGCTTTAGGTCCAAAACAAGTTTTATTTCAGTTTTAAATTGTTTTTGAATACGAAAATAGTTCTGTTTATTTATAGTTTTGCCCCTGACCTTGTTTTAGTCATAACTTGCCCGTTTTAACTCCGTTTCAACCCATTCTTGTCACGTTAGACTCATATCAATGTAAGCTACGTGATCGCAGTGACATTTACTATGTTCTAGGCTTTTGAAAATGCAACCTAATTGTTAGTTAGATTAATGATCTACCAATGCCTTTCTAAAATGCGAATAGCCTAGATCAACCTCGTTAGTTGTGCCCTAACAACAACGGCTCCTTTGTTTGTCACTCTTATACTCTCGCGATCTTAGCTTCGATCTCTACCGTTAGTCCGCTCTTTCTTTATGTTTTCTTTGGTATGATGTCTGTTCTTAGTGTTGTCTGTTTGTGTTGCTTGTTTGTTATGAATAGACAAAGAGCAGTTCATGAGTGCTGAAGATCGGGAGCTGAGGATTGACAAGTGCAGCTAGAGTTGGAGACCATAAGATAGAAAAAGTAAAGTCTACTGAGCAGCTAGACTTTGGATTTAAGGCAAGTGCAGGCATCTCCTTTGATCATATTGCTCCTATGAATGTTTAATTCATAATTTAATGTTCTTTGCATGTGTCTTAATGCGGCAAACCCTTAGGTCTTGACTAGCCACATCTATCCAAATATAACCTTGGGGTTTACTTTTATGGGTAGTCTAGTTGTGCTTGTTGCTTTGCTCATCTACATATGTTAATGAACATAATAATGATCTTCTTCAATGATGCTTAATAATGGTTAATGATAACTTAATGATGTTAATGGCTGAGGCCATGGTGGAGAAGTTGTTGATGCGGTAAACATCGTTGGATGGTGGAGTAGAAGAAGGGGGAACAGATGCTAGAGGTTGCCCGTGTCAACAGGGGGTATCCGTATCTCCTTCCCCTAAGGATCTTTCGTGGAGCGACAACCTGGGACTTCCGTACAACTCCATGCTAATGGTTTATTAGCATCCGTATCTCCAGGCTTGGTTTATTAGCAGGACCATCATAGGCAGGCTGGGCAGCTTATCAACGGGTACTATAGCCATGGTGACTATGGTGTTTTCAAGTATTTAGTATAGGAGGGGCTAGGGATCCATGTAGGGGTGGCCTCACGGTGAAGTCGCCCATAGGCTTGCACTCATTTCTGGTGGGTTGCCACTGACTATGCCCTGTGAATAGCCTTGTAGTGAAACCCTGCCCGCTCACCTTGGAAATGTTTTGGAGAGTCATGACCCCAGGAAAATGGGAATCGCTTCTTGGAGTGAGCGTCTAAACCCCTGCGTAGAGTTTAAATCGATATATCATCCGTGCTCACCGTCATGAGCGGCCCGGATCCTCACATGATTAGCCAAATGGACAACACACTAGAAATTGATGAAGAAGGTTCTTGGAGGTGGCTACCTCTTGTTTTATGGGATGGCAATCCTGTGTGCTTCGGAGATGGCAACTCTGGTTATAAAGATAACTATAATGATATATAATGTTGCTAAATGCACTCTTAATTACTACTTGAACCTTAATTAAGGGTTGGGTTGTTTCACCAACATTTAGTAATCAGGTTGTCTAATAAAAGAACTAGTAATCAATTGTTTAATAATAATTGTTATCTACTTAAAATGCTAATCGCAGTCAAGCTGTGTTGGCCTACCTTTGTTAAGCCATGGATGTCATTATACATTCCGCCTGTACTTGCTGAGTTTCAAGATGGAACTCACCCTTGCTACAGTTTGTAGTAAGGCACTGCTCCGAAGAAGGATTAAGATGTTGAGTGTCAGAAGTGTTTGGCGTATGGAGCCCCCAGTCAGTGGTTCCTGAGAAGGATGGAGCTCCAAAGAGAAGTTGTAGCCAACATTTCTTGATACTCTGTTGTTTGTAAGTGTTAATATAAATATGTTTTCGCTATGTATTATAATGCATTGTTTTTTTGATATTTCCATTTTTTTATATGTGTGAACTTCCTAGGCACACATATGATGGCCTTTGGTATTGCAATTCTGGTAATAATAGTTAGAAGTGCCAGATTGGCCTTCCTAACCATCATTACTTATGAGGATGCAATCCTGTAGCATGGTGCCATGGGTGCACAAGAATTACAGTCCTTAAGTAACGATACTTAGGTATGCCAATCATGATAGCTCAGTATGAAAATAAGAATAAATCTGCAAGTGCACAGAACTATCATTGTAGCATTTCAACCCGTGAGTATTCAAGGGTGTCATATTTATAATTTTCCATAGGAGGGCAATATGCATCTAGCGTGGTATAAACATGATCACTTATTGAGTGCAATGGTAGGCATAGAGTAAATAGGGGTAAATCATGATTTTTAGATAGTGGACACAGATCTGAGTCAACCTCAAGGATAAAAGAGAAATTAAGAATACATGAATATAACTAACCAGAGCAGGCATTAGTCATATATAACTATGCAAAGAACTATTAGTAAAATAACTAACTAGAATGTCTAGTATTAGAACTAAGTCTGAGAAGATAGGGACAACTAGTCTGCTAGCCGATAGAGACTTTACAAACTCCTACTCAATATCCCAAAGTGGGGGAGAGCTTGGGATGGTCAGGGCTGTCACCACCTACCCACGTACCCCTCTGCCCGTGGGATACCGACATATTCGCCGATCTCCGCATACCTGAGCACCATGCCTGTGTAATTAGAAACAACTCCTAACCCCCGTGGACCCCAACCCTTCGGATTGATAGGCTAGGTTAAGAGCAACCAAGAAGACATGACGAACCATTACCACATTCCTAGTTCTTGCTCTGTTCATACTAATTTGATGAACAATGAAGAATGATGATGAAGAAGCCAAGAACATAATGAATAGTTTGTGTACTAGTTCATATATTATGCTTAAAACATGATCATAACTATACTTTAGTTCATATGCATGATTATATAAATAAGATAAGAACTCGCTCATAGAGGAAAACTGAATTGTATTCATACCAAGATGTTCTTCTTCGTCCAAGGAGACAAGCTCTCCTTGATAGCTTTTGCCTTGCTCACAAACTACTAAAACTACTCTAAGGAATACAAGTGAGAGGTGTGAGGTGAATAACTCCAAATGAATGTGTGTGTGAAGAATGGATGAGCACCCTCTTCTTATTGTCCAACTAGGATGGTTCGGGCATCTACTCATGTGGAAGGAGGTGAAACTTCCTTGAGGGAACCATCCTATGAACCGCCTGAGAAGGCTGGGCCCGGGATGGGCCACTAGGGGGCGGCCGGTCCCAGGGGCGGTCGATCCCTGGTGGGGCTGGCTGGCCACCGCCTTCACGTGGTCGGTTCCCCGCTGGGCCTGGACCTCTCTTGCGGTTACGATCAGGCCCAAGTATGCACCGAAGGTGGGCTCCTTTGTTAATCTTGTTTGTGCATTTTCTGGATTCATCTTTTGCTTTTGCACTTTCTCCATGATGTTGTGTATTTCCACTTGTTTCACCATAAAACCTGTAAAACATTAACACTAGGGTATGAGTGGAACTTTGTTAATAGCATAGGCATATGTGTTAGAATGTGATTGTCTCTCTCTTTTTATGCTTGGTTTGGCAGTTAAAGATTGATCCATAAGGACTGCTAGCAGTGGCCAGGGCTTTGTTGGCCTTTGGCGTATGATCCCCATGTGTCCTTTCGATCGGACATGAGGTGAGCGTACTACCCTCGATGGGCGAGTTTCACTGTCCTCTGATGAGCTATTATCGAGGAATTCAAGTGAGGGCTCATGCCTTATTTGATAGGGGTCGACTGGTGGCCGCGGAGGCACCCTCATCGATGCAAACAAATGGACACATGGATCCCAATCCCGTTCGATAGGGTTCGGTGGCTCGACGCCTCCCTCCGTGGGGATTCCATAGTCGTCCTTTCATTTTGCCTTGAATATGTCTGAGAGGGCCTCGAGAGCTAGCTCTTGAGTAGGGGCCTCATGTTAGCTTCACCTAGTCATCCCTGACTTAGGTACTCGAGGGTGGTTGTCGAACCCTGATCGAGGGCCAACCTTCGCTCCCTTGAGATTTAATCATGGGGTCAGGGCCCACTTTCCTTCCCATGGAAGATATCACCCGTGAATAACGCCTCCCATCCATTGGGCCCATCTTTTTAGGTGAGAGGCGAACCGGTGCGGTAGTGGGCAATGGTTGGAGAATGATTCGGTGACATGTGTTCCTAGGCCTGAGAATCAAGGAGGTAGTTAGGTGAAGAAAATAAATGCAAAGATTCACTTGCCTCCTCGCCGGATCCTCCCATTGCTTCCTGGATCGCCTATAAACTTAGAGCCTAGGGTTCCCCCTATTCCCATCTTGCCTTCTTGCCCTCGTTGCCACCGCCCTCGGAGAACAGAGCAAGCCAATTTGTGAGCGTAGAGAGGAAAGAAAGAGAGAGATAGGGAACCTTCCCCTTTGTTCATCCATGAAGTAGATCCAGCCTTCCTTCGTGGGTGTGGAGATTCTTCCTGTGGACGATTGGGTCCCTTTGTCCATGATGGCGGAGTAGCTGCAAGAGCTCATTGACGATGGGCTCCTCTACCCCATCACCTTGAGCAATCGGCCAGAGTGGAGGGTGTTGCTGAGGAGCCACTGGAAGCCGGATCCACCAGAGGGTTATGTGGTGAGCTTCATCGCCTTCCATAAGGCGGGGCTCAGGGCACCCCAAGTCAATTTCTTTGTGCACTGACTCACCACAACGAGGTCAAGCTTCAGCACTTCTCCCCCAACTCCATCTCCCACACGATGATCTACACCACCGTCTGTGAGGGGTATCTAGGGATGGAGCCACATTGGGATTTGTGGCTCCATCTCTTTAAGGGGGAGCACTTCATCAAGCCGGTGTCGACGGGGAAGAGGAGGACCGTCCGTGCTGGCTACTGCAATCTGGCCTTGAAGAGGGTGGATCAGTACATCCCGACAGGACTAACCTCCAACCATGGCAGGTGGCATGGCCGGTGGTTCTACCTCCGGAATGACAATGACTAACTGCCATGCTACACTGGGCATGTCATCGAGAAGTGCCAGTACCATTGGCCGCACGGCATGGTGGCGGAGAATCAGGTGAGGTTGAATCCCCTCCTCGATCTGTTAAGACATTGCATGATAGGGGTTTGACCACTGGGATCGTCATCTCGGCCTTCCACTGCCGAAGGGTCCTCTCGTTGATGCAGCGCTGGCTGCACCTGGATCAGATGGGGCCCGGAGCATCGTTTGAGGGTGGCCAGATGTCGTCCAAGACGCTGTCCCTCGAGCAAATTGTGAAGCGGGTAAGGGGGCAGTCACCGGTCCCTTCACGCTAGAGATGGTGAATAGCATCCCGATGCAACCGAACGACGGTGTAACACCCTAAAATTTGCATGGTTTTTAAAATAGCTAAATGAATTTAATTATGTATTTGTGTGGGCATTTAATATAGGAGAAATAATATTTTTATAAAAATAAAATGAAAAGTATGTCAAGAAGCATGTTTGTGCATTCATGCAGGTGCATATTTTATTTTGTGATGTGTGGTTTTGACCAAATTTGAAAATAAATTCAAAAGAGTTTGGAAATCTATTTGAAAAGAGGTTTGAATAAAAGAAAAGCATTTCTTTTTACCTCCTCCTCTTTTCTTTCTTTTCAGCCCGAGCGGCCCAACCGGCCGTCGGCCTCACTCCCTCCCACATGGCCCGAAGGCCTTCACCGGTGACGCGGCCCGCTGCTCTCCATTCTTTCCCTGGCCGTCGGCCTGTTTTTTTCCCTGGCCACACGCGCCTCCCTCTCCTCCTTTTAGACCACAAGGCCACGGCCCATCAAGCCACCGCCGCGCGCATGCCCGCCTTCCTCTCTATCTGTACCATCGACAGCTAGGTCCCGCCTATCAGCACCTTCTCCTTTCCTCCTACCGTGGTCGAGTCAGACTCTATCCGAGCAAGAGTCCACCGTCGCCCCGCGTCTCAGTGTGCGCACCAAGCAAGAGTCCCATAAGTAGTGCCCTTGAGCCCGCTTCGCCTCTCCCTAAGCCCTAATCTTGAGCCATCACCTTCGCTCGAAGTCGCCATAGCATGGAACCCTAGCCGCCATTGACAGGCTCCACCACCGAGCTCAGGTTCGCTCTCTCCGCGTTCCAACTCCAACGTGAGGTTCCCAGCGAGTTTTGCATTGAGTTCACGAAGCCTCTGGTTTCCTTCTTCTCTCTTTCTTGCTTTTGGTTAGTGGCTAACCACTGTCGTGTTGTAGGAAGCTCGCTGTCACCGACGCACGCCGCCAACTTGCTCCAGTCCACTCCGATCTCCATCTTGTGTCAAGTAAGATCGCGTTGAGCTCCGCGTCCGATTGGTACCGGTCCCATGCCGATTCATGGCTGCTAGGGTCAATTTCATGAACGTCGATGAGCTTACCTCGCCGCCAGCCATGTCCGTCGCTGCGCTAGCCTCCTGCTCCGGCCGGCCATCCACTCTCCCTCTCACCTCTCTAATCCAGGCCGTCCAATCTTGATCCAGCGGCCCAGATTGCCCTGTACCCCTTCGTGGGTAATTTTGTTAAAGAGCCCCTGAACTTCATGCTATTTACACTTGAGGTCCTCGTTTCAGATTCAAAATTCTAACTTTATTTATTTTAATTCCAAAAATAGTTTCAATATATTTACGATTTTGCCACTATTTTCAAATGCTTATAACTTCTCCATTTTAGCTTCGATTCGATCCATTCAAGTTGCGTTGGGTTCTTAATTTCATAATCTACATGTTAGTATCATTGTTAGATTTATTTTCAACTTTTGAAAATTGAGTTTTAATTTAAACTAATTATTTTATAGTAGGGAATCTTGTAAAATCCATAACTTTCTCATTATAGCTCTGATTTTTTATGATCTTTACATCTACGTGATTGTTCGATGCTTGTGTGTTGTTGATTGTTGATCGGGTCTAGAGAGTGAGCCGTTCATGGAGACCAAGAGTTCTTCGACAACCAGGATCAGCAGGTTCATCAGGAAAGCTTTGAACAAGGCAAGTATAGTTGGGACCATCCTTGTTACCTATCCACTATGCACACTAAAATCATATGCATGTCTCTTTGCTACCCTGTTAGGACTACCTAGCTTTGAACAGCTGTTTACCTTGATAACTGGGGGATGTTGCATATGGGTAGTTATTGCTAGTGCTTTATAACCATAATCTTGTAACTTGATTAAAGACTATGCCACTAATGAAAAGATGGTTTTCAATAAGATCCAAACTATAAGTAATCATCCGGGACATAACGTACAACTATGGGTGCTATATGGTTCTGGCTCTAGTAGTTCATAGGACCTTTTCTAGCGAGTCAGAGGATTTGTGAGTTGGGTATAGGACGGCTTCTTCAGTATGTGTATAACTGGGAAGTGCCGAATTGGAAGGAGGGTTTTCCTACATCCGATGACCCTGCAGCCCTAATTTGTTAGATGAACCTATGAGTGGCTTTATATGGTTTTCAATGTTTTGGGAGTCATGACCTTTGACATTTGGAAATCATGACCCGTAGTGAAAGTGTACACCTCTACGTAGAGTTAAACCAATATATCCTTTGTGCCCACGGTTAGGGCGCCCAAGGGATTCTTATGGAATTGGATCATCAACTCAAATTGTGCTACATATTAATGTTGTTTTTATCATATTCTTAATCATGTTCTACTTGATCATGTGGTTATGGGAATTGCTACTACCTTGATGCTAATTGCTAAAATATGACATACACTAAAAGCTACTTGCAGTTAAACCATGTCAACCTTTATTGTGCCTCATGAACCCCTGCTATGCTTGCTAAGTACGTATGTACTTGAACTTGTTTTATTTCATTGCTTGGAAAGTCCCAAATTGGTAATAGATCAAGATTGGAGTGAGAGTTATCGACATGACTACTAGCTTGTTTCAACCAATTGACTTGTCCCTGTGGTGGAGCCATCATCTGGAGTTATCTTAGTTATGTCTTATCCTTGTTAAAGACAATGTCATGCTATTCGTGCGCTATGTAATAAACTCTAATTTGGTACTTTTTATAATTTGTCAACTTATGTGTGCGACATACTGGGGCGCACATAAGGCTTTTATATATCTTATTTTAGTCCTTTAAATGAGATATGACAGACGGGCACATTCAGCTAGTGGGTGTTTTGATTTACTGTCTTTGGGTTCCTCTTATTTTTTCCTTATCTCCATGCCTCCTGTCATTGGTTTGCATGTAGGTAATCCCTGACTTGAGCACATCAACACCCTGAGTTAAGGAAGATGACCCGCTCGTCAGGTGAGACGCTTTGCTGCTGACCTGTAGAAGAAAGATAAGGATAAGGAGAAGAAGAAGAGGAAGAAGAAGAGCCTTAAGCGCCAGGCATTGGAATAGCGCTGGGCGTGACAAAGGCATGAGCGGCTCCTCGAGGAGGAGTCCCCTTCGAAAGATGAGGAGGAGGAGGAAGATGATGACGACGATGATACAGAGTCACGGTACGATGCCGCATTGCCTGACGCGCCTCGAGCTGACAACCTGTTTTCGTAGGAGGTGGTCGAGGAGGGGTCGTCTTCTCAAGCGTCAAGGGCAGCATTGATGCCCACTGAGGGTCGAGAGGTGAGGGCCCCTAAGTAGCCTTAGGAGAGGAGGACGGTCGATCCCTCGACCCCAGAGGGGTCGGTGTCACGGCGCATGCGTAGGGGGACGCCACCGGCTTCATCGAGGGGTAAATCCAGCACATCGCTGCCTCGTCAGGTCCTCAATGCTTGACCTAAGGATGCAGGGTTAGTTAGCCTAGGTGGAGCAGAGGATGCCAGTAACATTGCTGGTGATGAACCTAGGTGGCTCCAGACCTGGCAAGGGTCCGTCAGGTATGGGGTCTCCGAAACCCCCGAGTGCAACGAGTGTGCTCACAAGGGTGCCCATCATCCCAATGGGGTAAGCTTTAGTGCTTGCATCTTTATTGTCCCCCTTTGCTATGTTCAGGGTGCCCAGCACTTTTCATTCATGTGTGTTTAGGCTCAACCACCTAATGGTGGAGGTGATCCCCATGCTCGCAAAGTGGCTTAAGGCTGAGGCCATCGTGAAGATGGCGGCATCGGCGGAGGCCACTGCTCTGAAGCTTCGAACGACTTCAGGGCAGCCTCGGACGATGGCAAAACCCATTTGGTTAGCAGATGCCTAGGCCACCATGGCTTAGGGCAAACAAATGGGTGCCGCCTCCATTGCAGGCTCGAATGCCCCGGTGGTCGTGGCGGGTGGTGATGTTGCCTAGGATTAGGAGCAGATCAAGGTGCCCCTGGTACCGTTCAGCTCAAGGGCACCGCTAGCGGCCATGTACCGGGGTGAACGGGAGAGGCCCTGGTGACTGTTGGGGGTATAGAGCCTGGGTCCTCTACTCGCAACGTAGAGGAGGTGGTGGATCTCCTGCAAGAGGTGGGAGTGGAGCTCCCTCAACAACAGCAGCAACTGTGGCGGCCGTGGCTGCAGGGGCTAGTGTCCTCGAGCCCGCCATAGCAACCGCAGTGAGATGACGGGGTGGAGGCCCTGCTGAAGGCAGGGCGATAGGACAGGCAGCCAGAGCCTCTAGCCTTGAGCCAATCGAAGGAGTTAGCGGCTGGGGATGTCCCACTGTAGGTGGGGAGGCTAGTTAGGCAGCTGATCCCGCAAGCGATCCTGCCAGAGGCATCGGTGACGGGGAAGGTTGCAATGGCGCTGCTCCCTCGGCCACCGCAAGCTGGGGCGTCGGCTAGCCTGGGTCCTTGTATGATGAGTCATCGGGGGTCGAGGGGGAATCGACGTTTCCCACCCTAGCTGCATGGGTGCATTATGCCTGCGGCTTGGCAGAGCTAGGGGATAGCATCATGGCGGTCGTGCATGATCGGACAGTGAGGGAGCTTCCTCACTGGGCCAGGAGGTTCTGTGGCTCTGGCACCCGGTGGACCCCAACACGCTTCTGTTTGAAATGAATGACCCATCGAAGGTTGAGTGCTAGGAGCACATTGAAAAGTTTCATGCCTGGATGCAACATTCCCTACAGATAGCTGTCGACGTTGCTGCCGAGGACTTGGTCAGGGCCTTCAAGGTAATCGGTCTTCTTCCATAGTCTTGGGGTCGAGTTGCCTTCCATCTGATGCCTAATCTCAACTTACACTTTTTGTTTTCAGGATTTGAGGGGGCGCTCCTACACCAAGTCTAAGTTCATCCACATGACAAAGTGTCTATGGGAGCAGGTTTTCGTGCTTCGGGCAGAGCTCGAGGCCACCCAGGCTGAGGCAGCAAAGGTGAAGGAGGACACGGCCAAGGCTAGGGATGAGATGACCAAGGCCAAGGATAATGCCGCTGCGGCTTGAGGGAAGGCGACTCAGGCTAAGGAGGAGGAGGCCAAAGCCAAGGACGATGCTACAAAGGCCCTAGAGGAGGCATAGGAGACCTTCAGGGACCTCACCTTGGTAGTCGAGCATGTCAAAATGATCGAGGGAGACCTCGTCCAGTCTATGACGTGCATCAAGGAGCTCGAGGGGTCCCTCGCTAAAGCTTCCAGCCAGCACGACACCCTCAACATCACGATCAGGCAGGTGAACCTCTACCTCCAGACCTTGACTGTAGAGGTAGCGGCACTGAAGGGGACCGTCTGAGAAAAGGAGGAGGCCCTCTCTATCATGGGCAAGGAGATTGAGGAGCTGAGAGCAATAGTCCAGGACAAGACAAATGCCCTGGCTAAGGCCAATAAGATGATCGCCAACCAGTGGGATAAGTTCATAGCCCTGGAGCCCCATACCAATGGTGAGTCTTTCTTTTTGGTTTTAATTTCTCAGCTCGGGTCCCTTGTCTATCATGACTGATTTTAGTTTTGTGTTTGATCACAAGAAGCAGAAGCTCAAGGGCCAGAAGGACGCTAAGACGCTCCAGGACCTTTACTAGGCCGAGGCAGAATTGAATGAGAGGCTCCAAGGGGCTATTACCTTGATTTATGATGCCTTGGGGGTCGAGCCCGAGGCAGAGGTCGAGGGTGACATGCCTAGAACCTCCTTTCTCTGACAGATGTACGCCCTTGGCCACACTGTGTGGGAGCAGATTCATGGTGCGCTCCATCATGGTGTGAAGAGGGCGTTGGTCGTCATCCGTTTGGGCTATACGTATGACCTGGGGGTCATTTCTACCGGCTTCATCTCCAATCCCAATAAGTTTGAGGCCGAGAATCATGCAACAAGCTTGAGTTTGATGGAGGCGGCTGAAGTTCATGGTGATGAGCGGGCGATGCTCTTTGAGCCCAAGGTCGTCCCTCCTGGCATTGATGAAGACGAGGGCCTATGAGCCAAATTTGGATAATAGGCCCATGTAATAAGTTAGTTGTTTGTGGACCATGATGGTGTAGCCTTGGTGGTATTAAGACAATATGCATTATGCTGAATGCTTATGGATGTTTTATGTTCGAGTCCTTTATTTCTTATTCGCTCGATTTATGCTTTTCACGGAGTTTTCGATGCACACTCATGCCCCTCGAGGGGGGTGAGTGGAGGTACCGTAGCACAGAGCCGTAGGCAATCTTGCGGCTTGATAGCCCTCGACTCCTGGGGTATTCGTGGCATTTTTGACTGAGTGATAGCAAGCATCAAAGCATAGAAGAAAAAGGGAACGACGAGTTTCGAAAAAACGTGCGAGTTTTTTAGGAACTTAGGGGGTTTCCCCCAATAGCCCCCGAGGGAGGCTCGACTCTGATGAAGTAGGGTTGAGGCTACTTCAAATTTGTGAACAAAAAGCATATGAAATTGAAAGTACTTCTAATTCATTCATGACATGGAAAGTGTACAAAGCCTCAAGGCTTTAAGGGTAAAAGCGACATAGCTGCTCGATGTTCCAGGAGTTGGTAAAGGTTTCACCTTTGCTGTTTGCTAGCTTGTAGGTTCCTGGCTTCAACACCTCCATGATGATGTAGGGACCCTCCCACGGCGGAGTTAGCTTGTGGCAGCCCTTGTTGCTTTGTCTTCTCTAGAGGACGAGGTCACCAACGTGGAGATCACGCTTGCGGACGTGCTTGCCATGGTGGCATCGAAGTGTCTGCTGGTGTCTTATGAAGTTAAGGAGGGACACATCTTGAGCTTCTTCAAGCTGGTCAATGGTGTTTTCCCGTGCTTCCTCACTCGTCTGCTCATTGTAGGCCTTTAGTTGAGGGGACCCATACTCGAGGTCGGTGGGGAGGATGGCCTCGGACCCATAGACTAGGAAGAACAGGGTGAATCCATGGCTCAACTCGACATCGTCCTTAGGCTCCACAGGACAGATGTTGGCTCAGCGGCCCACTTCTTGCCATGCTTCTTCAACCGATTGAAGATCCTTGGCTTGAGACCTTGTAGAATCATGCCATTGGCACGCTTGACCTGACCGTTAGTTCTTGGACGAGCGACGGTGGACTAGTTGACATGGATGTGATGGTGGTCGTAGAAATCTAGGAACTTCTTGCCAATGAACTGTGTACCATTATCGGTGATGATGATATTGGGGACCCCGAAGTGGTGAACGATGTTGCTGAAGAATAGGACTACCAGCTAGGATTGGATGCTGGTGATATGTCAGGGCTTGATCCACTTGGAGAACTTGTCAACGGCCACGAGCAGATGGGTGAAGCCCTCGGTTGTCTTTTTTAGGGGTCCAATGAGGTCGAGCCCCCAAACGATGAAGGGCCATGTGACGGGGATAGTCTGTAGGGCGTGAGCAAGGAGATGGGTCTGCTTGGTGTAGAACTAGTACCCCTTGCATGAGCGGATGAGGTCAATGGCGTCAGGGACGGTGGTTGGCCAATAGAAGCCTTGCTGAAATACAATCCCAAGGAGGGTCCTAGGGGTAGCGTGATGGCTGTAAGCCCCAGAGTGCATATCTTTGAGCAACTTCCTTCCCTCCTCGATGGTGATGCAGCATTGCAAGACCCCGGTGGGGCTACATTGATAAAGCTCATTGTCATTGCTGCAGAGGATATAGGTTTTGACCCATTAAGCAATCCATCGGGCCTTGGTCTGATCTTCCAGAAGCTCCCCTCAAATAAGGCAGTTAAGAAAGGGAGGATGCCAGTCTGGCTCAGGGGTCGGAGGTGGATGCGACCCGTCGATCTCCATGACCTCGGCCCCGGTCGAAGGGTCGACCGCCTGCGTCATGACTCCTTCTCCCATGCTCGGGTCGACGAAGGGTTCGTATAGGTCACTCAAGAAGACGTTGGGTGGGATAGTACCTAGAGTGGATGTGATCTTTGCTAATTCATCTATGTCCTCATTGTATTTGTGAGCGATGTGGTTGAGCTCGAGGCCGTGGAACTTGTCCTCCAACTTGCGAACTTCTTTGCAGTAGGCTTGCATCTTGGGGTCGTGGCAGCTTGAGGCCTTCATGACTTGGTTGATCATGAGCTGTGAGTCACCCTAAACGTCATGGCATCGAACTCCAAGCTTGATGGTGATGCGCAGACTGTTGACGAGGGCTTCATACTTAGCAACATTGTTGGAGGTGGTGAACTAGAGGCGTATGACGTAGCGCATATGGACTCTAAGGGGTGAGATGAAGAGCAAGCTCATGCCAACTCCTATTTTCATCAAGGATCATTGAAGTACATAGTCCATAGCTCCACCTAGATCTGAGCGGGAGGTAGCTGAGTGTCGGTCCATTCTGTAATGAAATCTGCTAATACCTAGGATTTGATGGCCTTGCATAGTGCAAAAGTCAGGGTCTCGCCCATGAGCTCAATCGCCCACTTAGCAATCCTCCCCGATGCCTCTCGATTCTAGACTATTTCCCTGAGGGGAAAGACAAGACAACAGTTACTGGGTGGTCAAGGAAGTAGTGTTGCAGCTTGCATCACGTTAGCACAACGGCATATAGCAGCTTCTGGATTTATGGGTAGCGGACCTTGGTTTCTGAAAGCACCTCGCTGATAAAGTAGATGGGTCATTGCATGGGTAGGGTGTGCCCTTCTTCTATTCTCTTGATGACTATGGTCGCGCAGACCACTTGTGTTGTTGTCGCAACGTAGAGGAGGAGGGGCTCACCCTTGGTCAGAGGCACGAGGATCAGAGGATTGGTCAGCATTGCTTTGAGCTTAGCGAGAGCCTTCTCGGCTTCGATGATCCATGAGAAGTGTTCAGATTTCTTCAGGAGTCAGTATAAAGGCAGTGCTTTTTCTCTGAGGCAGGAGATGAAGTGACCGAGGGCTGTGAGATAGCCCATCACCTTCTGTACGCCCTTCAAATCATGGATCAGACCCATTTTGGTGATGGCCGACACCTTCTCTGGATTGGCTTCGATGCCGCGCTCGAAGACGATGAATCCTAAGAGCATGCCTTGAGGGACACTAAAGACATACTTTTTGGGATTTAGCTTGATGTTGTTGGCCTTGAGGTACCCAAAGGCGATCTTGAGATCATCGATGAGGTTATTGGCTCCCTTGGATTTGACTTCGATGTCATCAATGTAGGCCTCGACGGTTGGCCCGATGTGCCCCTGAACACGTGCTACATACATCATTGATATGTTGCCCTAGTGTTTCAAAGGCCGAAGGGCATGGTAACGTAACAGTACTGTTGGGAATATGCCCTAGAGCTAATCATGTAGATGATGATATTTCAATTGTATCCATGATTAATAAAGTGTTCATTGAATATCCATTGTGTGAATTGTTTGTGGAACTCAATTACTTGAATGGTTATTCTAAAGTTGTCCCTGGTTAGCATTCTTGTGAGAACACACTTGAATATTAGATCAGCACATGTATTAGTTGATGGCTATGTTTCACAAGTCATGGACATGGAGATGTCAAACTAATAATGTGGGCACATGTGAGACATGTAGGCTGGACTGACCCGACATGAGAAATTCTCTATTCATGTCATATACATTATGTCCTTAGACCTGAGATTGTGGTATGTACTCAAGATGTGAAACGGCCTACCTAGGGACTATCAAACGCTGCTCCGTAACTGGGTAGTTATAAAGGTGGTCTTCGGGTGGTCGGGAAACATGCTATGAGACATAGACAATCAAGATGGAATTTGTCCCTCTCTACATGAGAGAGATATCACTAGATCACTCAAGTGATTGGATCAACAAATGCATGGCCGTGCTTGGGTTAAGTGTTAACCCACGAGTTGAACCATATATCGAGTGGCAAAGGGAATAACTTGTATGTGGTCATAGTGGTTCGTCTGATATGATCTTTGCGTACACATAGGAGTTGTCATGTCTTGCTAGAGGCTGCTGTTAACTATTGGGCGAGTAAGAATACTCAGCCCATATCAATGTGTGCGTGAACCCATAGGGTCGCACGCTTAAGGGGCTGGAAGCCTAATTCGGGTTGGACCCGAATTAGACAAGGCTTAGGGTAACTAATAGGCCTCCAACTCATGAGCTCATTGGGGACGCCTATATAAACAAGGGGTAGGGTGCGATCAGGGTTTCGTGGCCTTTGACAGCTGCCGTCGCCCTCCCCACGCTCACGCCTTCTGCTCCTCGTGGACCTAGTAGTCTGAAGGCGCATCGCTTCTTCCCTGCACGTGTGGGATTCCTCGGAGGTGCTGCATCTGGAGCACTGGGACGAACCGCGCTAGGGGATTGACGTGACGGATGACCATGCAACTACACTGCCTGCTATGATGCGTATGACTACATCGAGTCATCTTTCATTGCATCTGCGCGTCTAGTGGTAATCCCGTGACCTGTAACTAGTAGTAGATCCTGGTTTATGAGGTAGAAAAGTTTTGTTTTCTGGCTAGCGTAGCACCCTCATAGTACATGCCAAATTGGGTAATGGAGGATATCACAAGCTAGTCAGACTCCTTCATTTTGATTTGGTTGTAACCAGAGTAGGTGTTGAGAAAGGAAAGAGTTTCACATCCCGCAGTGGAATCCACAATTTGATCGATTCGAGGTAAAGGAAAGGGAAATTTTGGACATGTTTTATTCAAACTAGTATAGTCTACACACATCCTCCAACTCCTAATCTTTTTCTTAACTAGTATAGGATTAGCTAACCACTCAGGATGATGAACCTCCTTGGTGAATCCGGCCTCTAGAAGCTTGCAAACCTCCTTCCCGATGACCTCACACTTTTCCTCGTTGAAGCGGCGTAAGCATTGCTTCACTAGTTTGGAGCCAGCTCAGATCTCCAAGGCATGCTTAGCGACTTTCCTTAGTATGCCCGGCATATCCGAAGGACCCCATGTGAATATGTCAACATTCACGTGGAGAAAGTTGACGAGCACTGCTTCCTATTTGGGGTTGAGGGCGACGCTGATCTTCACCGCGTTCCCATCGGAGCTACGGGGGTCGAGGAGCACAGACTTGGTGTCCTCCGCGGGCTCGAAGTTGTCGGCACGGTGCTTGGGGTTGGGCATCTCCTTGGTGAAGTCGTCAAGGGTCGAGGCGAAGGCTAGCGACTCCAAAATGGCCTCCCTGTTCTCTACGCATTTGACATCGCACTCGTAGGCATGCTCGTGTGACGACCCAATGGTGATGACGCCTTTGGGGCCTGGCATCTTGAGCTTGAGGTAGGTGTAATTTGAGACCTCTATAAACTTGGCATAGCAGGGGTGCCCCAGGATGGTATGGTAAGTTCCATGAAACCCGACCACCTCAAAATTGAGGGTCTCCTTCCTGAAGTTCGCGGGGGTGCCGAAGCAAACGAGCAAGTCGATGCAGCCAATGGACATTGCACGGTGTCCTAGCACGGCTCCGTGGAAACCCCCCACGCTGGGTCGAAGCTATGAGCAGGGGATCTCGAGAAGGTCGAGGGTCTTGGCGTAGATGATGTTGAGACTGTTGCATCTATCCATGAGCACCTTGGTGAGGAGTACGTTGGTGATGATGGGTTCAACAACGAGCGGGTACACCCTCGGATTGGGGACGAGCTCTGGGTGGTCACCATGGTCGAACATGATGGCTGCTCAGACCAGGCGAGGAAGAGGGGGGTCGAGAGCGATACGGTAAAGACCTCATGGCGCTCGCGCTTGCGTTGTTGAGGGGTGAAATGAGTCAAGGGTCTATTGACGGTAGACATGTGCTCTTTCCAACAGTCAACATAGCATGAGAAAGGACCTAAATATAAATATCATCTAGTTATAGGGTTACACTAATAGAATTCCATAAGTTTTGGTGAATATCTATTTCTATAGGGTTTTATCAGAAAACAACCAAAGAAGGCCCACATGTAAGATTTACATAGAGAGAATCAACCCACACACAAGAATACTCTAGAAGACACCAGAAGACATCAGATTAGACTGGAGGCCAATTATCCACGTGGCCAGGGCGCCCGCCCTGCTACGTGGACCAATCAGGTTCAACCTCGCAGATTCTGCCCCAACCGCATTTAAGGATCAATCTCCACCATGCATGAAGGTCAGTTTGATCCGAGGGCTGCGGTGCATTCTAGAACGCTATATAAACAAGGCCCCTGGCCCTGGAATTAAACCTAATTCATTCTCTAATTCATTTCCTACTTTATTCATCAAGAGAGAAGCCCTGATCAAGCCCTAGAGCCACCATCTCAATTAGAGCTCCATAGTGATAGCATAGCTACATAGCATTAGAACTAGAAGGAGTCAAGCTTCGCTAGGTTTTCGGATCTATCAAGAGAGTTCTTGGAAATTCTGTCCTACTATTTTATCCGTTCTTTCTTTATTCATAGTGTTCATCATTCTATGAATAGGACTTTGCACTATTCTATTATATTGGATATGACTTTGATCTATTTTCTTATATTCTCAATTATAATGTTCTTAGTCTACTTTGATTATATGATTAGCATAGTTGGATTAGAATTATTGTGCCATGGGTGAGTGGTAAATATTGTGTAGGCGTGGTGCCTATACCGTATTTTCCTCCGATTACACCCTATATTCTGGATCATGAGGTAGATCGCAGGAGTGACAGTCCTGTTGAGTCATTTGTAGTCATCCTCCCGAGTATAGGACAGGTAGAACACAACTATTACAGTGAAGTGATTGCTATGTTCTTCATCTTCCTTCGTAATATTCACTATATTTAGATATAACCTTTTCTTGCCATGATTGCCAAGTGTACTTGCACTAATCATCGTATTCTTTGACTTTATAGTTAGAATAACTTAGGATTTATTCTTGTAGTTTCCATGCTAGTGTTATAGACTTAGAGTATTCTATGGAGATGCTTATCATTTATTTCATGTGGCTATGTGTTGATCATTTATCATTTATCATTTACCATTCATTCATTATATATATATATATCATTTTATGTGACATTTACCCTATATGAGAGATAGACAAAGACATGGTTATACTCTCCATTACCACATGTAGTGATGCTTAGTGCTCATTATCCTTAGCTATTCCTTCCCATGGGTAAAAATATAAATAATGATACCTGGTTTACTCCTGGTTAAAATGCTACATGGGTATTATCTATGTGCTTGCGGATTTCGTATTTATTTCTAGAGGAGCATTTGCATTTATTAATACCATACTCCTGTACCATTCCGGGGATGACAACCTAGCTTAAGTGGTGTAAGGAGTGTCAATAAGCATTTTTGGCTCTATTGCCGAGGAAGGAAAATATAGCTATTCAAAAAAGGATATGAGCCATCACTTGCATCCACTAAGAGATCGAGGAACCACAATTTTCTCTACTCATACAGCTTTACCCTTGTCTTTTGTCTATCTTATATTTTATGCAGGGTTATGTATGAACAAGTTTGATCTTCCAGATAATTTTGTTGATAATCTAGAAGCATTAATCAGAAGGACCAGAGCCGAGCTAAGGAAAGCTCAAGCATCATCATCAAATCAATGTCGAGTTCCTTCTGAACAAGAAGATCACCAAGAAGTAATTCACAACTTGACACCAGTGTTTGAAGCCATGGCAGATAAGTCACTCCATGAGTTCTCAGCTCCCACCACGGCTAACATCCAGATTGGACCTGCTGCGGACATTGAGCGGCCATTTGAGCTTAAGCCTGCGCTCATCAACATGGTGCAAGCTAGCTAGTTTTGTGGGAAGGCACATGAAGATGCTAGTGCTTATCTCCAACACTTTTTGAAGATTTGCAGCACTTTCACCATCAAGGATGTCCCCAGAGATGCCATACTACATCGCCTTTTCCCATTCTCACTCTTGGGAAGAGCGAAGCAGTGGTTCTACGCAAACAAGGAGAAGAATACTACATGGGCACTTTGGTCCACCAAATTCCTAGCAAAGTTCTTTCCTATGGGCAAGACAAATGCTCTTCGTGGGAAAATATCAAGTTTTTAGCAACAACATGATGAATCCTTTCCAGAAACATGGGAGCACTTTCAAGATTACATCCTAGAATGTCCTCATCATGGAATGGAGAATTGGCTACTTATGCAAACGTTCTATCATGGGCTCAACAACAACACTCGTGAGACCATGGATGCTACTGCTAGAGGTGCATTCTTATCACTTACAATTTCTCAAGCCACATCTCTTGTGAAAAAGATGGCATCCAGCCAAGGTTGGAATGAAGAAAGAACTCAAGGCCGCAAGAGAGGTAGAGGTATGCACTAGCTCAAGGAGGTAGACATGTTGTCTGCCAAAATGAACCTGCTGATGAAGAGGCTCGATGATAGAGTCGGTGAGAAGAAAGAAGTCATGCACATTCATGATCCTTGCATGACTTGTCAAGAGTGTGGAGAAACTAGGCATTCAGGCAAACTTTCCCAGAGTTACAAGAGGATGTGAACTAAATCAACAACAACAACAATTACAATCCTCCTCAATAGAATCTAGGTTGGAACCAACAACAAAGGCCTCACTACTCAGGTAACTATCAAGGTAATAATTCTTTCAATTCTTTTAATCAGCCACCTTTGAAAGAGTTAGTGCTTAATCAAGGAAAGTTAATGGATGACCTGTCTAAGAAGTTAGCATCCAATGATGAACTACTAGAAACAATTAATAATAGGATGGATAACTTCTCTACTGCCATTAAGAATCAACATAGCTTTAATAAAATGATTGAATCACAAATATCCTAGCTTGTTACGGTTGTTCTTCCTGAATACCAATGTAAGATCATTCCGGGAAGCTGGAAGAATTAGAATCTGCAAATCTTGTAGACATCTTTAATGCAGGAAGCAACTGGAGCATTCTGATAGCTGGTTGGAATGATGAGACTCTCCCAATCAAGAAAGGTGGTCTAGGGAGACCAGTCATCCCGATCTCTATTGGGAGTATGAACTAGGAGTATGAACTTTAACGAAGCAGTCTCTGACTTTGGTGCAAGCATCAACATCATGCCCAAGGTGATATACGAAAGAATGTTTGATTATCTTTATGATACACAACCATGTGCTTGCAGCTTGCAGATCAGTCACTTTGCTATGCCAAAGGAATTCTAGAGGATATTTATGTATGAGTAGGCAGCTCGTATGTTCCTACAGACTTCATGGTAATAGAGACTAGAGGTGATGAGAAGTCGCCCATCATCTTGGGATGACCATTCTTGAACACCGCTAGAGCTATCATCTGCTCCAACACGGCTAAGATCTATTTCAATATCAAAGGGAAGAGGGAGACATTTTCATTCAGGAATCAAGTGTTACAATTCCCTGCACACCCTCAACTTGCCTATGAGCCAAAGAAGAAGAACAACAAGAAGAACAAGAACAAGAAGCCACAACAAGTGAAGGCAGTAAGGATGGTCATAGCA
The DNA here is from genome assembly GCA_023333625.1 of Bothriochloa decipiens. Taxonomy (NCBI): domain Eukaryota; kingdom Viridiplantae; phylum Streptophyta; class Magnoliopsida; order Poales; family Poaceae; genus Bothriochloa; species Bothriochloa decipiens. The sequence continues at coordinate 19,340,673 of CM041646.1, read as the reverse complement.
GTCCACAGAGAACATGACCATTAGCTTAAGTCCGCACATCTGATCAAGAAGGATGACCCAGGTTTCCCAACCATTAAATGCACAATCAATCACAAATCTTTTTAGAAGGCAGTCTGTGACACTAGATCAGACGTCAACATAATGGCCAAGGTCACTTATGAGTTTCTCTATGGCGCTATGCCTCTGCATCCCACCTATGCACAACTGCAGATGGCAGACCAATCATTTTGCTTCATGGATGGATTAGCAAAAGATGTTCCCATCCAGATTGATGACCACTTCATCCCTACAGACTTCCTAGTCATTGACATGGCAGCAGATGAGTATGATCCACCTATCATCCTTGGAAGACCATTCCTGAACACTACTCAAGCAATCATATACATCGGAACAGGAGAAGTGCATTTCCACTTCCCGTCTGAGAAGGTGGGCCACTACTTTAATGATAACTATATGGTCAATGAAGATTCCAAGAAGAATAGAAATAGAAGATGTCGTACCCACACCCATCAGAAGAAGCAAATCACCAAGGATGAATGGGCTGACTATGAAGGAACAATATCAAGATATGAAGATCAATATCCCGAGGAGGAAGTTGTACCACCGATAGAAAATGAAAGAATCCCTGTAGAGAACAAAGAAGAGAAGACAGTGCAACCAACTCCTTCCTCCAAGTCGACCTCACCAACAAAACAGGTATGGAAAGTAAAGGTACAATCAGTACCAGATTCAACACAAGAAGAAGTTCAGCCAATGGTGCCACTCAAGGCGCCCTAAGAATATTAAGTGAACAAGAGGTCCTGTTCGGAGGACTTGAATCACCGAACGCCGCGCCAAAAGGTAAAACTTGGTAAGTTATCAATTTCCTTTTCAGCATTGCATTAAAATTCCTAGCATATTTACTTTTCCTAAAATGCATAGTTAGTTGCATGCTTACTTTATCAATGCAGAAATGAAAATAAATATGTCTTGCTTTGCATCCATACAAATGCTAAAGCCCCATGCAAGTAAATTTGTGGCATAACACCCATAGGTGTATTGGTTGTGGTGGCATAAAAATATGCATTCATCATGTTTACAGTTTTTTGCATAATTTAAAAATACATAAAAATATATGTCCTGCTAAAAGAGATATATTACAAGGAAGTTCAATATGACCAAGGCTTAGAGATTTATGACTAGCACTTAATCAGTTCTATAAGCTTTGTTGTCTATTTGAGCTTCACAGAATTTGAAGGACCAAAGGAAGCTAACAGACAGGAGGATGACTTGTCCTCTATCAAAGTTCTATTTCAACGGTCATCATCATCGACACTCCGAGAGAGGAAGTACATCTCTATTATCTGTCTGTTGCATCAATAAAGACTATGTCAACATTCAGCTTGGGGAAAGGCATCCCCCATATATCCAACTAAGTATTTTCCTACTTATATATTTTTTAGTTTATGTTTTCTACTCTATTCTATTAAAATAAATAAAAAGATGCATAACCTTTAGAAACCAAATAAATGTTTCCTTTTTCTATATATGTTTTTCTATATAATAAATAAAATTTACGAGAGCTTAACCTTGCTAAAAGTAATCCCTACAATAACTCTTACATGGAAATGATGAATAGTTGCTTTGCCATAATTTCTTTCAAGTACCTAGTTTTCAATCTTGCACTCTCCTGAGTTTCGGATACAATGGTTTTGATTTGAGATCTGCTCTAAACCTAAACTTGTGGGTAGCGAATGCTTGATCTAAGTCTAGGTGGCTGACGGATATGATATGAAAAAGTTTTGAGCTGCTGTTTATCTTGTTCATAGAGATGCTAGAGTTATAGAGAATTTATCTTTTGAAAAATTAAATTGCTACATGATGAGTTCCTATATGACGAGAGTTTTTAAATTCCTACCACAGCCATATACATGCTTACTAGATTAGGAAAAATCCCTACACTCATTTTGTTATTGCTTGTGAACATTGAGTGTAATCGAGCTGTGTAGACCCTTAGGAGCTGGTCATGCGGTTAAAATCAAGATTCTCATACATTCCTCCTACATCCTTGCTGCTTCTATCCTAAAAGTACGCACTTGTATTTATTCACCCATTTATGCTGCTTCTATCCTAGGAGTATGCATCCACATATATACATCCACTCATTCATACCACTTTTATCCTGGAAGTGCGCATTTATGCATTCCACTCAGATCCACCCAAAATTAGTTCTACTCCTACCCTGGGGTAAGTTACCTAAAAAGAAATTCCATCATATTTTCCTACCATTTTCTTGCTAGCCCATAAAGCTCCAAATATTTTTGTTGCTATCTCTTATCGATTTATCTTTTTCAAAAGAAGCTTGTGTGTTGTTTATTCTATCAAAAAAATAGAGAAAAGAAAAAAGAGGGGAAAGAAAAATGTTTATACCCCCATTCAAATATATATATATGTATGTGTATATATATGAGCAGCCCAAGACTTCCTCAAATTTTTTGAAAGTTCAAAAAGAGGTATGAATTTCCTTCAAAGGAGCTTTAGTAGAATTAGGTATTCACTTCTATCATCCCTTCACCCCTTTCCATCATTACTATTTTATCTACCCTATACACATGCATATCTGGATTTGATTATATGACTAGTTTCTCTAGATCCATGGTTTGATTACGCAATAAATGTTTGCAAGTATGTTTTCCTTGTCTCCCCACCTATGAACTCCATATAAGCTTATTAGAGAATAGGGTGAGAGAGGAGGCATAATGTCACTATGCCTAAATACTAAAAATACCCAAAAGGAGAGACATGAGTGGGTCATACAAAGGAACCTCTGAGTTTTATTTGAAAATCTCGTGAAAACTCCAGAATAATAGTTGATCAAAGAGCTTGAAACACGATTCTTGACTTCATCGTTCTGTCTTTCAACTACTCAAGACCCAAGTGACGGCTACAAGCTCCATTGTGGAAGGTAAAATGAGTAAGTCTATAATCAGAATAGTTCATTCTAATCTAGAGGAGAGTTCTTGTTTGAACGCATGTGTACTTTTGAGGCGTGAAAGCATTGTAGCAATTATTAATCCTTCACTGAGTCTATCTTTGCTCAAGGACAAGCAAAAGGTAAGGTTGGGGGAGTTGTTGATGATAGATAAGTGCTCTTTTTAACCGTCAACTTAGCATGAGAAAGGACCTAAATATAAATATCATCTAGTTATAGGGGTTACACTAACAGAATTCTACGAGTTTTGGTGAATATCTATTTCTGTAGCGGTTTATCGAAAAACAAGCAAAGAAGGCCCACATGTAAGATTTACATAGAGAGAATCAACCCACGCATAAGAATACTCTAGAAGACACCAGAAGACACCAGATCAGACCGGAGGCCGATTGGCCATGTGGCCAGGGGTGGCTAGGGTGGGCGCCCTGCTACATGGACCAACGAGGTTCAACCTCACAGATTCTGCCCCAACCACCTTTAAGGATCAATCTCCACCATGCATGAAGGTCGGTTTGATCCGAGGGCTGCGGTGCATTCTAGGAGGCTATATAAACAAGGCCTTGGCCCTGGGAGAAACCCTAATTCATTGTCTAATTCATTTCCTACTTTATTCATCAAGAGAGAAGCCCTGATCAAGCCCTAGAGCCACCATCTCAATTAGAGATCCATAGTCATAGCGTAGCTACATAGGATTAGAACTAAAAGGAGTCAAGCTTTGCTTGTTTTTGGATCTGTTAAGAGAGTTCTTGGTAATTCTCTCCTACTATTTTATCCGTTCTTGCTTTATTCATATTGCTCATCATTCTATGAATATGACTTTGCTCTATTCTATTATATTGGATATGACTTTGCTCTTTTTGCTTATATTCTCAATTATAATGTTCTTAGTCTACTTTGATTATATGCTTGGCATAGTTAATTAGAATTATATTTATTCATAGGATTGTATAGCACTTGCTCATTGTTACCATGGGTGAGTGATAAATCTTGTGTAGGCATGGTGCCTATACCGTATTTTCTTGTGATTACACCCTATATTCCGGATCATGAGGTAGATCATAGGAGTGACAGTCCTATTGAGTCCTTTGTATTCCCCCTCCCAAGTATAGGACAGGTAGAACACAACTATTATAGGGAATTGATTGCTATGTTCTTCATCTTCCTTCGTAATATTCACTATGTTTAGATATAACCTTTTCTTGCCATGATTGCCAAGTGTAACTGCACTAATCATCGTATGCTTTAACTTTATAGTTAGAAGAACTTAGGATTTATTCTTGTAGTTCATCCTAATTCCATGCTAGTGTTATAGACTTAGAGTATTCTATTGAGATGCTTATCATTTATTTCATGTGGTGTGACACTTACCCTGTATGAGAGATAGACAAAGACATGGTTATACTCTCCATTACCACATGCAGTGATGTTCAGTTCTCATTATCCTTAGCGATTCCTTTCCATGGGAAAAATCTAAATAATGATACCTGGTTTACTCCTTATTAAAATGTTACATCGGTATTATCTGTGCGCTTACAGATTTCATATTTATTTTTAGAGGAGCATTTACATTTATTAATACCACACTCCTGCACCATGCTGGGGATGACAACCTAGCTTAGGTGGTGTAAGGAGTGTCAACAGGGTCCCCTCGTAGATCATAAAGCAATCTTGGACGTCGAGGAACTCCTCATCCTTGTCACCGCCCTTGTCCTTCGAGGCCTCCTTCTCGTCGTCCTTCTTTAGCCCTAGGCCTTTGAAGTACTTCTTCAGCATCCGACAATCCTCGAGGTTGTGATTGGCAGGCCCCTTGTGATAGGGGCATGACTTTTTCAGTATCTCGTTTAAGAGGCCCCTCTTGGGGGGATTGTTGGTGTTTCTTAGCGTCAGTACTAAAGATAAACTAAAAGCCCATCCCTAATAACAACACTAGAAACATAATCAATTCGTTCATGAGAACATCATTCTGCAATCAATAGTAATGTAAGATGCCGCCCTCTACTCCCACCCCTGCCGCTGCCGCCACCACCGCTACCTCCCCTGCTTTTGTCCCCGCCAATGAAGCTCAATGGGGTGATCACTGTCTGCCTCTCCCTCAACTAGTGTCATGGCGATGGAGCCTTCGTCGACACTGGCAAAACTTTTGGACTTTTCTGTTAGAAGGGAGTTTGAAGTGGACATTCGCCATCATTTTGATGCTCAGGTGCACCATGAATCCCCTAGTTCGCGTGGCTCTTTCTTTCTTCTAGCTACTTTCAGGCGCTTCCTGTTTAGACTCAATGAAGAAAGCATTGCTCTTGTTCTGCAATCCTGTCTGGACGATCATGCCCCCTTTTTTCATGTGGTGGAAGTAAGCAACAACCACTTTTGGTTCTCGGTTTCTTGCAAAGCGGTGGGTTTTCTGATTTATGCCAAAGAATCATTGGATCTTCCTTCGACATTTACTTTCATCTTTAGAGTGATGGAGCTCCTCACTGGAAAGAGAAAAATGCCTTTGGGAGGTAGAAGAGGCCAAGAAATGGTTGGCAGTCCGGTCTAAAAACCAGAAGTGACCTGGCAAATCAATTGCTCTCCCCAACAATAAAGTTCATTTTGCTTCTAAGCTGATCATGAATTCCCTGAAGAAAAAGTTTGTTCCTGGACCTCAGTTCATCCACTTTGGCTCATTCAATACTCAGATTGACAGTCACATTGAATCTTATTAGTTCATTTCTCAATTCGTTTCTGCCAGTTCTAGCACTGGTAGAATGGTGCCTTCAGATTCTCAATAGTCTATCAGTAAAAATCAATCTGATCCTCTTGATTAGTCCACCAATGATTTGGTTCGCATTCAGCTAGTTCAATTTTCCAATGATTTAGTTCAGGCTCATTGTAATCAATCTGCAAGTCATTCAGTTGGGTTTCAGTTAGTTCAGACTCATGATGATAATTCAGTCAATCATTCAATTGGGGTTCATCCAGTTACTTCAGTTTAGTCAGCTCAGGCTCATGTCAATCAGTTCATCAATCACTCAGTCGGGGTTCATTTAGGTTCTTCAGTTCATTCAGGTAATGCAGTTTAGTCTGAATATTCAGTTTCTGAACAGAGGGTTCAATTTGAGAATTCAAAATTTGAAATGGGCCAGTCCTCGGGTTCCAAACCATTCTAGTTTAAACCTTCATTAAAGAAGCATGGTCCCAAGGAAATTATCAACCTAGGCTTGGGTTTTTTGGTGAGTAATCAAAGTCATATTAATATTTTTAGTGGCAATAAACGGTCCGGCAAAGCTGTTGGCAAGGTGGTTTTTTCTAGGATCAAACCAAAATGGTGAGCCCAAGAAGGATGCCAGTCGCACGAAGGATATTAGCGGGCTCAGTCTTAATCACGCGTGGTGCTCGAGGTGCATGCGATGGGGTCACTCTAATTGGAATTGCAAATTGCCAGTTCGATGCTTTAACTCCTTTAACTATGGCCATCGGGCCAGGCATTGTCGTTCAAAATTCTCCAAGGCTAGACAATGGAGGCCAAAACTAGCTAGGCCCATTCACACAAAGGCTGGCCCCTCAGTTGCTTGGAGGCCCAAAGTTATTGTCCAGTCTCCAGTCATCAATCTGCACCAATCTGACGCAGCTTAGCATCATTTCACACTGCCTCGGGAAATGCAAGGGGTAAGCTCTTCGACTACTCAGTCTCATCCAATTCTTCTCACAACCCCTGGAGCCTGGTCCTCATATATTCGTGCTGACAAAAGCAATGATCAGCCTGCCCACATGTAGGATCTAGCCATACCCTCTAGTAATCAAGAAGATATGGCCAACTTCACATGTGATCCAACGCGATTCCTCCCCTTCGGCGCCCATGTGGAGGATGGATGGCAGCGTCCATCCAGAACCCAGGTGGCACTGGGGGTGAGCCGCTGCGGAGGCACGAGGAGTAGGCCATCATCACGCTGGATTCGCCGCCAAATCAGATGCACGCAAGGACGGTCCTGACCAACATCGTCAACTTCCTCGAGGCACACTTCTCGGTCAGGGATTTCTCGAGCTTTCTATCACCCTTGGGGCTTGGTTTGGTTGAGTTTGGATCGTCTATTATGCATCAGAGCATGCTGGACATCAGTCCAATAGATTACAACACTGTTTCAGTTCTGCATGTTGTCAAGCATGATGAGGTAGGGAACCTGAGGGCTTGTCAGTATGATAGGGAAAGCTGGATCATGTTCCTAGCGTTTCCTCTAGATTACCAGCTAGAGAAGTTTCTTGATGCTGCCATTGCTCCTTTTGGGAAGAGGATTTACTAGCATCAAGGGACTAACAAGAGTCATTATCTAGTTAGGTGTCTACTCCTTGCACCAAAAAGGGTGCCTCGTAGTGTTGTGATCTCGCAGGGGACACAGATGGGGGGCAATGGCCAATCTTGGTCAGTGCCAACTTTCATCCTAGGTGGAGCTCTCTCAATTGAGTTGCTGGCCGATGAAGACTCTATTCCCCCTGATGGTGTGCCTCACCCTGCTCATGGTGCACCATTGGAGGGAAATTCCAATATCTATCAGAATTGGATGCATGACTTGGCTGGTGAAGGTGCTCAGGCCCTTGGTGACACCGGGGTTGATGTTCAGATGATACATGATGTGAACATGGAGCTCCACCCAGTGCAACACAATGAGCAAGCTGATGGCATTTAGGTGGCTGAAGACATGAAGTAAGATGCAATGGAAGAAGAGCAGGTGCCCCAGCATCTGGATCAGCCACAAGACACTATCTCATTTTATCAGTTAGGAAGCACGGCCAATTACCTCTGGGCCACTGGACCTGACATTCATCTCACCGCAGAAGATGTTATGGCAGGCATTCAAAACAACAACGAATTTGAAAGTTCAAAAAGTTTAGGGGTAGTGTCCTCTGACCGTATCAATGCAGTCTTAGTCCCTCCTTTCATCATCAGGGCATGTGAGAAGCTCCCTCCAGGTTGCAAGTACATGCTGGCAGAAAAGGCCCCGTTTTAGGATTGGAAGGAAGAGATTGGCAGAGCAATGGTGCCGACAGTTCCCTCCCTGGGACCACTACTAGTCAGACTTTGGACCATCCTGTTTAGTTACAAGCTTCTAAAGAATAGTGTTCAGTCTTTCTCCACCCCCATCAGTCTCCCAACAAAGGTCTCTTGCAAGGCTGGGTCAAAAACCCCTCTAGTGGACACTCTGGTGCATAGAAGCATTTGCCTGAATCCATCTACTACAGGTGGTGTTCAGGTGGTCAAAATCAAAGAACCTGCAGCCAAGAGAAGGAAGAAGGTAGTGTTAACCTGCAGGTGCTCCCTGCCAATGCTGAAGAAGCTGTTGATCCAGTCCCACTTAACATCCTCCAAGAGTGGGCTATACAGTGTGGAGTAGCTGAAGGGTTATGAGGGTGCTACGCTAGCTAGAAAATAAAACCTTTCGACTGCATAAACTAGGATCTACTGCTAGTAACAGGTTACGGGATTACCACTAGACGCGTAGGTGTAGCGGAAGATGACTCGATGTAGTCGTACGTGTCACAGCAGGCAGTACAGTTACGTGGTCATCCGTCACCTCAATCCCCTCGCGCTCATTCCAGTGCTCCAGATGCAGCACCTCCGAGGAATCCCACACGTGCAGGGAAGAAGCGATGCGCCTCCGAACTGCTAGGTCCGCAAGGAGCAGAAGGCATGAGTGTGGGGAGGGCGACGGCGGCTGCCAAAGGCATGTGTGTAACCCTGACCGCACCCCTACCCTTTGCTTATATAGGTGTCCCCAATGAGCTCACGAGTTGGAGGCCCATTAGTAACCCTAAGCCTTGTCTAATTCGGGTCCAACTCGAATTAGGCTTCCAGCCCCTTATGCGTACGACCCTATGGGTTCACACACACATTGACATGGGCCGAGTACTCCTACTCGCCCAATAGTTGATAGCAGCCTCTAGCAAGGCGTGACAACTCCTATGTGCACGCGAAGATCATATCAGACGAACGACTACGACCACATACAAGTTATTCCCTTTGCCACTCGATATATGGTTCAACTCGTGGGTTAACACTTAACCCAAGCACGGCCATGCATTTGTTGATCCAATCACTTGAGTGATCCAGTGATATCTCTCTCGCATAGAGAGGGGCAAATTCCATCATGATTATCTATGTCTCATAGCATGCTTCCCAACCACCCAAAGACCACCTTTATAAGTACCTAGTTACGGAGCAATGTTTGATAGTCCCTAAGTAGGCCGTTTCACATCTTGAGTACATACCACAATCTTAGGTCTAAGGACATAACATACATGACGTGATAGAGACTTTCTCATGTCGGGTCAGTCCAGCCTACATGTCTCACATGTGCCCACATTATTAGTTTGACATCTCCATTCCATGACTTGTGAAACATAGCCATCAACTAATACAGTTGCTGGTCTAATATTCAAGTGTGTTCTCACAAGAACGCCGACCAGGGACAACTTTAGAATAACCATGCAAGTAAAGAGTTCCACAAACAATTCACATAATTGCCAATCAATACAAGTTGTCTATAATAGATATTCAATGAACACTTTATTAATCATGGATACAATCAGAATATCATAATCTACATGATTAGCTCTAGGGCATATTCCCAATAGTAGCTCCTATGGAGCTCTCGGAGAATGCCCAGATGAAGGGGCCTGAAGAAGATGGTGAAGAATGAATCAAGTCGCCGTCAGTCTGCTTTAAGGGGTGATACTGATCACCCAAGTTATCTTATATTTTGCTTTACTTATTGTTATCTCGGTTGTCTAGTTATCAGTGATGTATGCAAACTACTATTATTATATTGTCAGCTTGCTCTCTATTTACTGCCTGTGGTTGGTGTCCTTCTGTGAAGGATATCATGTTGACTCTATATTATTTTATGTTGGAATGTGAGGGGCATAAATAGGGTAGAAAAATGTCCTCTGATCAGGAACAAAATTGATGAATGCAAGTGTGAAATTTTTTGCTTTCAAAAACCAAAAGAGAACATTTTGACCTAGTTTATATCAAAAAGTTCACTCCTAGAAAGTTTGATAGTTTCATCTTTGCTCCATCCAATGGGGCTTCGGGTGGTATCTTGGTTGGGTGGAATGGCAGTCTATTTCAGGGTTTAGTTGTCGAAATTAAACCTTTTGCTATCTCTATCTGTTTCTCCACCAGATTGGATATGAAAGTCTGGTACTTGTCTATAGTGTATGGTCCATGCTAGGAACCAGCTAGATCTCTGTGTGTTGACTGGTTTAAAAATCTTGATATTCAGGATGACTCCAATTCGATCTTAATGGGGATTTTAATTTCTATAGATCTTTAGAGAATAGAAATAGGAGTGGGGGTAATTGTCAAGATACCCAAATCTTTAATGAGGCTATTGATCACCTGGGTCTTGTAGAATTACCTCTAAAAGGCAAAGCTCTCACATGGAGTAGCATGCAATAGGAACCACTCCTTGAGCAGTTGGACTGGTTCTTTACATCAGTTAACTAGACCTATGGTTTTCCCAACACAATGGTGACTCCTCTAGCCAGACCCACTTCTAATCATGTGCCTTGCATAGTATCAATTGAGACAGTGATCCCCAAAAGTAACATCTTCAGATTTGAAAACTTCTAGACATCTCGCAGAGATTTTCTCAATGTGGTGCACAATTCCTATAATAGATTGAATAGCAATAGCAGAAACAGTATTGTATCAGTGTTGTTAGCAAAGTTCAAAACCATAAGGCATGATTTGAAAGTCTAGAATAGAACAATATCTAATGTTAAACTGCTCATTGAGAACTGTAATAAAGTCATCTTGTATCTGGATACTATGGAAGAATACAGGCACCTTTTCAGCACTGAGTGGAATACAAGGAAAATCATCAAGCAGCAGCTTTCTAACCTTCTGAAAACTGCAAAACACCTATTGGAGTCAGAGGAATACAGTCAACAAAGTGAAGTTTCGGGATTAATGTACAAGATACTTTCATTCCATGGCAACAATCTTTTATAGAAGAAACCTCATAACTCAGATTTAGGATGATTATGGTATAAGTCTAGTGCACCATGAGGACAAGGCAAATTACCTCTGGCACACCTACAAGAGTAGAATGGGTATGTCAGACAATGTGTTAATAGCTTTTGACTTGCTTCCCTAGTGCACCAACCTAATGGAGTGGACCTAAACTGTTTGGTGTCCCCTTTCACTTAGGATGAAATTGTAAACATCATCAAGTGTATGCCTACTGATAAAGCTCCTAGGCCTGATGGCTTTAATGGAGTTTTCATAAAAAAGTGTTGGGCCATAATAAAAGAGGAAATCTTTCAGCTATTCTCTAATTTATTCCATAACAGGATTAACCCAGCTCCCATCAACAACTCTTACATTGTGTTGGTTCCCAAAGTTGCAAGCCCAGTGACAGCCTCAGATTACAGGCCAATTCCACTCCTAAACTGTTATGTCAAGATGGTTACTAAACTGCTAGCAGACAAACTACAGAATGTCATCCTTAAGGTAATCCATTGTAACCAATATGGCTTCATAAGGCAAAGAACAATCCAGGACTACCTTGCTTGGAGTTTTGAATATATTCATTAGTGCCAGCAGTCCAAAAGGGAAATTGTGATTCTAAAAGTAGATTTTGCCAAGGCATTTGACACTATTGAACATTTAGCAATCATTGAAATGCTTATTGTGCTAGGTTTTCCTGACAGGTGGATTAGCTGGGTTCAGGCTATCCTATCCTCTGGCTCTATTTCAGTTCTGCTAAATGGCTCATTAGGGAAAATTTTCCACTTAAGAGAGGGGATCGACACGGTGACCTCTCACAACTCCTGTTTGTTATAGCAGCTGAAATTTTGTAGTATATCATAAATGTCTTAAAGGAAAAAGGCATTCTTGGGCTCCCAATTCCCCAACCTTCAGATGACTTCACTGTGGTTCAATATGCTGATGACACTTTGCTGATCATGCAAGTAGATGAAAAGCAATTATTTTGTTTCAAGGCTATCTTGAACACCTTTGCATCCTCTACTAGGTTGAGAGTAAATTTTTCCAAGTCTTTGATGGTACCTATCAATGTCTGTAATGAGAAAATGGCCATCCTTGCTGCTACTTTTGGATGTCAGGTCGGATCCCTCCTGTCGAGTACCTGGGAAAGGGGTACCCCAAACCCTCGATTAACCAAACTAATCCCCGAAGTCAGCAACGCAAACCCTCCAACGACATCCTTCACTATCGCTCGAAAGCCCATAGGCAAAGGAATACTAGGCTGGCCCATAAACGGGCCTCGACAGCCCAAAGCCATAGCCTGCTCGACGGGCTACCATGCGAACTGAGACTATCTGGTCGAGGGTACAATTTGGGCGACCCCTCGAGGACGGAACTTCAACCAAGCGAATGGGTCGGCCTCGAAGATGGAACTTTGCCTAGCAAATGAGCTAACCCTCGAGGACGGAACTTTGCCGGAGCGAACGAGCCCACCCTCGAGGACAGAACTTCGCCCGTGTGAATACGCAGCCCACGAGCACAGTATACCCCTCGCCTACCTACTCCCTGTACGGATCCAGCGCATTTATTGCATTTTACCTACTCCCGCCTAACCGTATGGTCATAGTTACAGTAACAGTTGTGAGTATGGCAGTCGAATCCTGCTTTTATCACCCATACCCCAAAATCCCGTGGATCGTACCTCACTGTTACGCCATACCGAGCACTGTGCCTCGTTCAGCACCCCCTCGAGACGCGTAAGTCAGCACATTCCCCACATTTCCCAGGATTCGGCCTTATCCAATGGGCCTCGACCCCCTCGACTCAACCTGAGGCCTTGACCATTGCCCCTTGGCTTCATCACGCTGACCCTCAAGTGGGACTTCAATAACTCTCACTTCAATAACTTTTGATGCGACGGTTGCAGGACCTCCCATGTCGACGTACACCTCTACAGCGGCACCGACATGATCGGCATCAATGTCATACGTCACCAACCACATGAGACCTAAAAACATATACTCCTGTGCCCCTCCTTCGCCTATAAAAGGAGGCGCCAGGACTTTAGCTAGAAGAGGGATCCAGAGCATATACGCTAAGGCTTTAGATCATAGAACAACATCGTGAGATAGTGTGAAGTAGAGAGCTAAGCGCCCGGAGCACTCGAGCTCCAGCTCAAGCTTCTCACACTCGCTTGTATTCACCCCTGTACTAGCACTTCGGTGCAAGATAACATGAACTATCTCCCCCAGCTGGACGTAGGGCCTTCTTTGCCCGAACCAGGATAAATCGCCATGTCCTTCTTGCATCACCCACCGGATTAAGGGAGCACGCAACTATGAATTTACTCGTTGGTGTTGACCCCCGGGTTCGAAACACTGACAGTTGGTGCACCAGGTAGGGGTCCTACGTGTTACCAATGATATCTTGCCATCTTTTCTGGATGGGCAAATCTATTTTACCACTTTCACGTGCTACGGTGATTTGGTTCGGGAGCCTGGAGTTCACGTCCCTCGGTCAGGGCTATGACATGACCCTGCTCTCGATCAGTGACCCAAGTGGAGGTCACAGTGTGCCCCCACACTCAGGAGGGGCCACTCGTCGGTCTCACCACCATGCTGCCGCAACCAGAAGGAGGCACGATCGACGTTGTCATCGCCATCAACCTGAGTCGAGGATGGTGCCCACCGCATTCCCTTCGCTCCTGACTGGTGATGAGGAGCCCCTTGTTGGGGGATTATCTGACCTGAGTTCAGGAGTAGAGGATGGACCAGCTGGGCTCCATGACAACCCTGACTTCACTTTCACAATACACCCATCAAGGGGGCCCAAAGCTCCCCTGATGCGTGCAACCCCCACTCCATCGAGCCTACTTCCGCACGAGCTATTCGAGCGTTGTCAACGGTTCTCGTTCGGTTTTAACAACACCGCAAAGACATTCTTGACCTCGACCCACACCAACATGAGCATGATAGGGGACCACCCAGGTGCCCTCCTTCGTGCAATGATGGACGTGGGGATGGTCATGTTGGCCTCTAAGGACTTGGACTTCACGAGAGCGCCCGGCCCCCGGAGGTACGCCGTCGGCACACTCCAATAGCAGCTGCAGGAGGAGGCACGGGGACAATTCCCCGTCTTCTACTGCGGCGACCCCGACTCCGGCTCTGACCATTGGGACCCTACCTGCGAGTGTCTCCACATCGATAGTGACGTCGCCTCCAATTAGGACACTGTCAATCCAATGGCCGATGCGGCTGCCACTGTAGCGGGAGGGGCTCTCCCCAGAGCAGAGGATCAACAACCAGTCACACCCCGAGAGGCGTGCCAACGTCCTGACAAGCAGGATGCACAGCTGGCACAAATTCAAGAGTTGCAGGCTAAACTCATCGACGACCAGGAACGACTGCGCCAACTCGAGCGAACCCTCAAGCAGGAGCGACCACCACCTGGCAGTAGAGCCCGAGCCAGGGCCCGAGAGGTAAAATGGTAGATCAACGAGGGCGGGGCACCCAAGAGGTCAACCGTTACCCTCGAGCAAGCTAGAACATTATCGCGGCGGCTATGCTTCCTCGCAATATTCCCACGCCATCCAACTCGCAAGCTCGATGGATACAACACGAGATCGAGGGTCTCCTCCAAGTTGCTACTGTTTAACAAGCTGAGAGCTTAGCCTCGAGGCATCCAGGGGCAGCTTCCAAACCGCAGGATGAGCCCTCCTGGCCTGAAAGGGAGGGTTCGGTCAATCAAGAGGCGGCCCCCCGAGCGAAGAAGACACCAGCCCAAGATCGTATCATCAACAACCGCGCCCCGCGTGACGCGCGCCTTGATATCATCGAGAACCGCAAGCGCAAGCATGGGGACGCCGAGGATCGAGGGTACAACACCCATCGTGGGGGGCGTTAAGACAGCAATGAAGACCGATGGGCCCCGGAGCCACCGGGTCCTCGAGTCTTCAGCAGGACGATCCGCAATGCCCAGCTGCCCGACAAGTTTTGACCATCCACAAGAGTCATCAAGTACAATGGCGAAACCAAACACGAGCTCTGGCTAGCCGATTTTTGACTAGCTTGTTAGGCGGGCGGGGCACGTGACGATCGCTCAATCATACGTCACCTTCCCCTATTCCTATCCGACATCGCGCGTAGGTGGCTCAAGGAGCTTCCCCCTGACCAGATTCGTGACTAGGTCAACCTGGTCCGGATCTTCGAGGGGAACTTCAAGGGTACCTACGTGCATCCTGGAAACTCCTGGGAACTACGCAACTACAAGCAAAAACCAGGGGAGTCTCTTCATGACTTCGCTCGATGTTTCTCCAAGCTCCAAACCGAACTCCCCCACATCTCTGATCTCAACATCATTCTAGCATTTGTTGCGGGTACGACCTGCAAGGACCTAGTCCGCGAGTTGGGGCATAACCGCCCCAACACCGTCGATGAGCTCATGGATGTGGTCACCAACTACGCGGCTGGTGAGGAGGCAATCGGAGCCTTCTTCGATGATGAGAAGGGCAAGGGAAAGGCACCGACAGCCGACGCTGGGGGCTTGAGCAAAGGTTCAAAGAAGAACAAGAAGAAGAAGAAGAAGAATTAGCAAGGCAAGCATGAGGTTGCAGACGACGATCTCATTGTAGCAGCCGAGCGCAAAAAACCTCGGGGTCCCCCGAGGGGGCCATCTTCGACAAGATGCTCGAGGAGCCCTGCCTTTATCACAAGGACAGGGCGAAACACAAGATCAGGGACTACCGCATGCTTCGAAAGCACTTTGAGCAACTGGGCATCAAGAAGGGTGACGATAAGAAAGACCAGGGCGACAATGAGGGAGACAATGGGGAAGACGGAAAATTCCCCAAAGTCTACGACTGCTACATGATCTACAGAGGCCCCTCGACCCAGCTCACGCCTCAACAGCACAAGAGGAAGCATCAAGAGGTCTTCTCTGTTCGAGTCATGACACCCCACTACCTCGACTGGTCCGATGTGCCCATCACGTTCGACCGCGATGACCATCCAGATCGTGTCCCTAACCCTAGAGCCTATCCGCTCATCGTCGACCCAATCATCGTCAACACCCGTCTCTCGAAGGTCCTCATGGACGGCGGCAGTAGCCTAAACATCATCTACCTTGAGACCCTTGACCTCCTGGGGGTCAAGAGGTGCCAACTCCAACACAGCATCGAGGGCTTCCATGGCGTCGTACCAGGGAAGAAGGCTCTTCCCGTCGGCCGCATCAACCTTCCCGTCTGCTTTGGCACCCCTGCCAACTTTAGGAAAGAGACCCTCACCTTCGAGGTGGTCGGGTTTCACGAAACTTATCACACCATCATCGGTCGACCGGGCCACGCGCAATTCATGGCGATCCCGAACTATACCTACCTCAAGCTCAAGATGCCAGGACCCAGAGGCGTCATCACCATCGGCACCTCCTACGAGCACGCGTACGACTGCGACGTCAAATGAGTCAAGTACGAAGAGGCCGTCGAATGCGTCACGCCGGCAGCTTCAAGCCAGTGCAAGACACCAAGAAAGTCCCCCTCGACCTGAGCTACTCCGGCGAGAAGGTGCTGATGATCAGTGCCGACCTCGAGAGCAAATAGGAAGCAGTGCTCATCGACTTTCTCCGCACGAACGCTGATATGTTTGCGTGGAGTCCTTCAAATATGCTGGGCATACCGAGGGAAGTCGCCGAGCACGGCTTGGAAATCCGAGCCGGGTCTAGACCGGTGAAGCAACGCCTACGCCACTTCGATGAGGAGAAGCACAGGATCATCGGTGAGGAAGTACACCAGCTTTTGGTGGCTGGATTCATCAAGGAGGTTCATCACCCCGAATGGTTAGCTAATCCCATGTTAGTTAAGAAAAAGAATGGAAAAATGCGGATGTGTGTTGATTATACTAGCTTAAACAAAGCATGTCCCAAAGTTCCATTTCCTTTACCACGCATTGATCAAATTGTTGACTCTACCGCGGGATGTGAAACCCTTTCATTCCTTGATGCTTATTCCGGCTACCACCAAATCAAGATGAAAGAGTCCGACCAGCTTGCAACTTCCTTCATCACACCTTTTGGCATGTATTGCTACGTCACCATGCCCTTTGGCCTTCGAAACGCCAGGGTCACGTATCAACAATGCATGCTCCATGTCTTCGGCGGACACATAGGCAACACAGTCGAGGCCTATGTCGATGACATCATGGTCAAATCCAAAAAAGCCGACAACCTCATCCATGACCTCGAAATCGCATTCGGATGCCTTCGAGCCAAGAATATCAAACTTAACCCCAAGAAATGTGTCTTTGGAGTGCCTCGGGGCATGCTCCTCGGATACATCGTCTCCCAGCGTGGGATCAAGGCCAACCCCGAGAAGGTCACAGCCATCACAAGAATGGGGCCAATTTGAGATCTCAAGGGTGAACAGAGGGTCACAGGCTGCCTCGTGACTCTCAGCTGTTTCATCTCACGTTTGGGGGAAAGGCCTTGCCCCTGTATCGCCTCTTGAAAAAATCCAAACACTTCGCATGAACCATGGAGGCCGAGGAGGCACTCGACAAGCTCAAGAGCATGCTAACCTCCACCCCGATCCTCGTCCCCCCTCAACTGGCGACGTCGACTGAACCCCCGAGCCTCTCCTCCTCTATGTTGCCGCGACCACTCAGGTAGTCAGCGTGGCCATAGTGGTCGGGAGGGAAGAGGAAGGGCACGCCCTGCCTTCCCAGCGGCCGGTTTACTTCGTCAAGGAGGTTCATCACCCCGAATGGTTAGCTAATCCCATGTTAGTT
>CM041646.1:19251261-19322953 GCA_023333625.1 Bothriochloa decipiens | reverse complement strand
CATGTCCCAAAGTTCCATTTCCTTTACCACGCATTGATCAAATTGTTAACTCTACCGCGGGATGTGAAACACTTTCATTCCTTGATGCTTATTCCGGCTACCACCAAATCAAGATGAAAGAGTCCAACCAGCTCACAACTTCCTTCATCACACCTTTTGGCATGTATTGCTACGTCAACATGCCCTTCGGCCTTCGAAATGCCGGGGCGACGTATTAGCGATGCATGCTCCATGTCTTCGGTGGACACATAGGCAACACGGTCGAGGCCTATGTCGATGACATCATGGTCAAATCCAAAAAAGTCAACAACCTCATCCATGACCTCGAAATCGCATTCGGGTGCCTTCGAGCCAAGAATATCAAACTTAACCCTGAGAAATGTGTCTTTGGAGTGCCTCGGGGCATGCTCCTTGGATACATCATCTCCCAGCGTGGGATCAAGGCCAACCTCGAGAAGGTCATAGCCATCACACGAATGGGGCCAATTTGAGATCTCAAGGGCGAACAGAGGGTCACAGGCTGCCTCGCGACTCTCAGCCGTTTCATCTCACGTTTGGGGGAAAAGGCCCTGCCCCTGTATTGCCTCTTGAAAAAATCCAAACGCTTTGCATGGACCGTGGAGGCCGAGGAGGCCCTCGACAAGCTCAAGAGCATGCTGACCTCCACCCCGATCCTCATGCCCCCTCAACTGGCAACGTCGACTGAACCCCCGAGCCTCTCCTCTTCTATGTTGCTGTGACCACTCAGGTGGTCAGCACGGCCACAGTGGTCGGGAGGGAAGAGGAAGGGCACGCCCTGCCCGCCCAGCGGTCGGTTTACTTCATCAGTGAAGTGCTTTCAAAAACCAAGACCCGCTACCCACAGGTGCAAAAGCTGCTCTACACCATCGTCCTTACACGTCGCAAGCTCCAGCATTACTTCCCCAGCCACCCGGTTACCGTGGTGTCTTCTTCCCCCTTGGGGGAAATCATCCAAAACCGGGAGGCTGCTAGAAGGATTGCTAAGTGGTCGATCGAGCTCATGGGCAAGACCATCACCTACGCACCATGGAAGGCCATCAAATCTCAAGTGCTGGCGGATTTCATCGCTGAGTGGACCGACACCCAGTTGCCGCCAGTTCAAATCCAAGCCAAGCTGTGGACAATGTACTTCGATGGGTCGCTCATGAGGACAGGAGCAGGTGTGGGTTGCTCTTCATCTCACCCCTCAGAGTTCACATGCGCTACATCATTCAAATCCACTTTGCCGCTTCTAATAACATTGCGGAGTACGAGGCTCTTGTCAATGGGTTGCGTATTGCCCTCGAACTCGGGGTCTGACGCTTTGACGTTCGAGGTGATTCGCAACTCATCGTCAACCAAGTGATGAAGGCCTTGTGCTGCCACGACACCAAGATGGAAGCCTACTGCAATGAAGTGCGTAAACTAGAAGACAAGTTCCACGAACTCGAGCTCAATCATATTGCTCGATGCTACAACGAAGCTGCGGACGAGCTCACAAAGATCACATCAACTCGAGGTACTGTCCCTCCAGATGTATTCTCGAGAGACCTCTTTGAGCCCTCCATCAACTTGGGCTCAGGGGCTAGCACCACACCCTCAAAACTCGACCCCGTGGCCTTGACCGAGGTCCCCTTGACTGGGGCTGAAGTCATGGAGATCGAGGGGACACCTCCTCCATCGAGCCCACATCTAGATTGGCGAGTCCCTTTCCTCGACTGCCTCATTCGAGGGGAACTCCCGGAAGACCAGACCGAGGCTCGCCGGATCACGCGACGGGCCAAGTCCTACGTCATCTATGGTGATGGCAAGGAACTCTATAAGCGAAGCCCATCAGGTATCCTTTAGCGCTGCATCACTATCAAAGAAGGCAGGAGGCTCCTTGAGGACATACACTCGGGGGCTTGTGGCCACCACGCAGCACCAAGGACCCTCGTCGGCAATGCCTTCCAACAGGGTTTCTACTGGCCAACCGCCGTTTTCGACGCCATCAACATTGTCCGCTCGTGCAAGGGGTGTCAATTCTACGCCAAGCGGATGCACCTCCCAGATCACGCCCTACAGATGATCCCCATCACCTGGTCGTTCGCGGTCTGGGTGCTCAACATCGTGGGGCCTCTCAAGAGGACAACCAAGGGGTACACGCACCTACTCATTGCTGTCGACAAGTTTACCAAGTGGATCGAGGCCCGGCCTATCGGCAACATCCGCTCTGAGCGGGCGGTCGAGTTCTTCACCGACATCATCCATCGCTTCGGGGTCCCGAACGTCATCATCACTGACAACGGCACTCAGTTCACTGGCAAGAAGTTCTTGGATTTCTGTGATCGCCATCACATCCATGTAAACTGGTCCATGGTTGCTCATCCTCGAACTAACGGCCAGGTCGAGCATGCCAATGGAATGATTTTGTAGGGCCTCAAGCCAAGAATCTTCAACTGCCTTAACAAGCATAGAAAGAAATGGGCTGTGGAGCTACCTTCGGTCCTGTGGAGCTTATGGACAATGCCTAGTCGAGCCACGGGGTTCACACCATTCTTCTTGGTCTATGGGTCCGAGGTCATCCTCCCCATTGATCTCGAGTATGGTTCCCCTCGACTAAAGGCCTACAATGAGCAAACCAACGAAGAAGCCCTCACAAACGCCATCGACCAGCTCGAGGAGGCTCAGGACATGACGCTGATTCACTCCACTAGGTATCAGCAGAAACTTAGATGCTACCACGATAAGCACGTGCACTCGAGGGGCTTCCAAGTTGGAGACCTCATCCTACGTCGACGACAGAGCAACAGGGGCGTCACAAGCTGACTCCACCATGGGAAGGACCATACACTGTAGCTGAGGTGCTGAAGCTTGGAATGTACAAGCTAGCGAACAACAAGGGCAAAACCTTCACCAACGCATGGAAAATCGAACAGCTACGTCGTTTCTATACCTAGGGCACCGATGCCCTTGTACATTCTCGCATGTTTCGTACATTTTCGCATGATGAATATAAGTACTTTTGATTATAAGTTCAAACTCATTATTGTACATGCAAGAGGTAGGCTCGACCCTATCTCGCCAGAGTCAAGCCTCCCTCGGGGGCTAACGGGGGGAACCCCCTAAGTTCCTAAAAAATATGAATGATTTTTTAAACTTCGAGCATCTCCTTTTGCTTCGCAACTAAGTAGAAAATGCCTCGAACTCTCTAAGGGTTTAGGGTTATCGAGCCCGGGGCTCTCCTATGCCTCAGGGCTACGGTACCCCCACTCGCTCCCCCTCCCTCGAGGGATACGAGCATGCGTCGAACACTTAGTCGAAAAGCAAAAGTCAGGTGATTGAAACTCGAGCGTCTCTTCTTTCCTACGCCTCGATACGCTTCGCGACTAAGTAGAAAATGCCTCAAATTCCCTAAGGGTCGAGGGCTATCGAGCCGGGAGCTCCCCTACGCCTCAGGGCTATGGTACCTCCACTCGCTCCCCTCTCGAGGGATACGAGCACGCGTCGAACACTTAGTCAAAAAAGCAAAATCTAGGCGAAAGAAAATAGAGAAGGCTCGAAGTTAAAATATCCAAATGCATTACAATAGATGCATAAATGTTTTAAAGGCCCTAAAAGCCACACTGAATATAAGTTACAAAAACTAACTTATTTACACGGGCACCTTCGCCCAGTTTTGCCCTACAGGCCCGCTCCGCCGTCTCCTCCTCGACGGTGTACCCTTCATCTTCAAGGGGGAGGACTTCATCCTCGAACAGCTTCGCCAGTGCTTCCCCTGGCCTTTCGGCATCCTAGATCAGCCCTCGGCATCGCTCCTCATTCTCGGCATCAGTCTTCGAGATGTCAGGGATGAAGCCTTGGGCGACGACGTCCATGTCAAAGACAAAGCCGGAGGAAACCACCGCCAGCGCGCTCTTCACACCGGTGTGAAGCGCCCTCCGCACGCAATCCCGAAGGATGGCGTCAAGGTGGCAGAGCCGGTCGACGAGCGCAGCCCCTGAGATATCTTCTCCAGCCTTCTCGACGGGCTCAACCTCCCAGGAGGTGCAGAGCCTATTGATGGTGACCCAAAACCTACCGAGAAGCGCCCCCTGCGCCACGAGGCTCTCCTGCAGTGCCTTGGTGGTGGCCTGAGTGGAAAGCAGCTCGGTCTCAAGGCCTAAAAGACAAAACAAGAGTTAAAAAAGTTATACGGAAAGAAAAAGGTCAAAGCCCACCAAGGAACTTACTGGCACAGCGTGTCTTGAGGGCACTGCGGTCCTCCACCATGGCATCGCGCTCCTCTCGAACCTCATCTTGCTCCCGCTGGGCCTCCTTGAAAGCCCGGATCACGTCCGTCTTCTCGCACCGGAGGGTCTCGAGGGCGCCACCAACCAAAATGATGGCTTGCTCCTTCTCTCAAAGGGTAGCCTTCATCGCCTCAAGCTTGGCCTCCAAGCTATCGGCTTGACACTTCTCCTCCTTGACCAAGCAGAGAAGGTGTCACGCGCCATGGAGACTTGAGCCAGACTGGCCTTGAGCAAGCGGATACGCTCCACGGAGTCTTGAGCCTCCTTCGCGAGTAGCTTGACGTGGTCTTGGGTGTGAGTGCCTTCGCTTTTGGCCTTCTCCGCTTCACCTTTGGTTGTGCCGACCTCCTCCTTGGCCCGCTGAAGCTCCTCCTTGACTTGGGCAGCTTCACCCTGAGCTGCCTCGGCGTCCTCCTTCACCCGGGCGGCCTCCTCCTTGGCCTGCTTCATCTCCTCCTCGACCTCGGCCACCTTGCTCTGCGTAGATCGGCCGGCCTCGAGTTGGCAAAGCACTTCCTCCCTGTTGTTATGTGTTTCATGGAGAAAGTATGACTTGGAGTGGGAGCGCCTCTGCACGTCCTAGAAATAGGAAATCGAGGGTTAAGGCGATCCATACAGAGAAAGCCAAAAATCATATGTGATCTTAACAGGGACTTACAGCGAGACTCTGGTCGAGACCTCCAATGAGCCTGATGCCCAGCTTGAGGATGTGCTGCAGCCATGCCCGGGACTGCTCCACGTCCTCCCAATGCTTGACCTTCGTCGGGTCATCCATCATGATCCGGGGAGCGCTGGAATCACCGAGCTCCTGGAGCATGACGCGCTCGTTGCCCCAATGTGGGAGGACCGTCTTGACCTTGGTTCACGCCAAGGACTCGATCTTATCCGCCACGTCACGTGAGGTGCCATGGCATTCTGCTAACTCGGCCGGGGTGGGGAACTCCGACGCGATGCTAGTATCTCCCAGCCCGGGGTTGGAAGTCGACCTCCTCAACAGGCCAAGAGCCCCCAATGCGATGACTACTCCAGCATGTGTGGGGATCCTCTCCTTCCTTCTGATGTCGAAAAATAGAAGGACTCTTGGCCGCCGTCTCCTCCGGCCACTCCGCCTGTGGACCAGAAATCACTGGCTCTTCCAGTGGCGCCGTCGACGGTTGCGGTGGCTGGCTCGATGCTGGCTCAAGTGCCTCCAGAGGCAGTGGAGGGGTCGAGGCCATCGCTTCCCCGAACGCCACGTCTTGTGGTGCCAGCAGGTCCACCATTGACATGTCTCCCGGCGGGTTCGGTGCCGAGGTCTTCTCCTCGAGGTGCGCCCCCGGCGGGTGTGGAACCGTCGATGCTTTCAACGCCACTTCTTGCTCCGTCAACAGCTCATCGAGGGTGATCACAGACACCCATTGTTTTGGGAGTCCCGAGGTCTCCTCCCCCTCCATTGGCTTGGGCAGCTGCTGCACCGATAGGTCCAGCAGCGTCGCGTCCCCCGATGGCGTCTGCTGCACCTGCTGATGCTGGGGCCAGCCCCCGGTCAGCTCCTCCTCTTCTTGCCGATACTGTGACTTCTTCTCCTCCTGTTGTGTCCGTGGCAGCTCCTCTTCCTGCAGGGCCTCCTTCTCCTGCTTTCGCAGGGCCTCCAACTCGAGTAGCCCCGTTGGCCATGGCTTCCGCTCTCCCGTCGAGGGGGAGGGGCAATGGCCTCCTCACCCTCGAAGTCGATGAGGGCTACCTCCGTTCCTGGCTCATGGCCCTCGGAAGCTCCCACCTCGAGCATGGAAACGGAGACCTCGGGTTGGCCCAGGTAAGGAGGTCCCGACGCCGTGGTTCTGCTCCCTAGCGCCGGGCCAAGCTCGAGGACCATGGACGTCGACGTCAAGGGAGCACTCCTTTCCTCTTGCGTCTTCCCTGGCTTGGAGTTGCTGCCTAACATGGTCCTCGAGTTGCTTGATCCTACAGCAAGAGCAGAACCCGTTAGCCTACCACGAGCCATAGCCCCGAGGGCTAAGGACAGCCACTTCACTCCCATGGTGCCAAGGGTCTCGACGTCGCACCTGTGACCGAGGCCCTCATCTTCGTGGCTGCATCCACCCTGAGCTGCTTAGCTGGTGCAAGGGTCACCTCCTCGATACGGCACTTTGGCCTCGACGGAAAGCAGGTTAGCAGAGAACTTAATGAATCGTAGAATGGGGAAGCAACGAGAAGAAATTTAAATCAACAACACTTACCCGAAGGTCCCCCTCGAGCCGCCAGCAGACCTCGAGGCCCCACCCAAAGCTGAGCTCTTCCTAGGGCTAGGGCTACTAGGGGCTTCCGGTGGGGTCGCCGTGCCTCCCTACTCTGACGAGGTCTCCTGGGCACGATCTGCTCCACCCTCGCCGATGACTGGGACCGGGTCTCCTAGGTCAAAGTGGGTGGGGTCCCGCCATGAGTATGATGGAAGGAGGATGAACCCCCGAGTTGAGGGGTCAGCCGACCTTTTCACTCGCAGGCACTCCGAGGCCGACGACGCCGGCTGAGGGGCACGCTATTCCGACGCATCCTCCTACACCGGAAGACCGTCAGTATGGGAGGGACCAGACAGAAGGAGCTCGAGATGTCCCACCACCCCTTTGACATCGACATCATCATCATCATCCTTGTCTCCCTCATCCTCTGAGGGAGACTCCTCCTCTGGGAGCCCATCGCGCCTCTACTGCGCATGGCGTTTCTCGCGCTTATCGCGCTCCTAGAGCTTCTTGTCCTTTTTCTTCTTCTCCTCATCCTTGCACCTCTTTTCCTACTGGGCATCAAAGCATCTTACCTGATTATCGGGAGCATCCTCCCTCAATGGGGGCCTCAATCTCTGGTAGTCAATCCCCCCTACACGAAGGCACTCAGTCGCAAGGACAAGAGTAAGGAAAAAAGGGGTGAAACGTAAACGCGAAAAGCATAGGTCCAGGCACTCACCAGGTTGAGGTACCCCTCCTCTGGCTGCATGGGGAGGCGGTTGACGTCCTCTGCCCCTGAACGAACCTGCAACCATCCCCTTCACCCACGCGATAATCTCCACAGCAGACATCTCCTCGCTGGACATCCGACACCTCTCGAGCAACTCGGGCGCCACCACGGGGAGCATCTCGTCCAACCGCAGTAGGCACTCCATCAAGGGAAGCACCCGTCGATTGTGGAAGGCCGAGACCACCACACCCGCCATCAGGCCCACCTCTCGAAGGGTCCTCATCATGGTGGCGAGGGGTCGAAGTCGACGTTGAAGATCCCCCATCACACAGTGCAGCCAGTTGAATGGCCACTCGGTGATGAGCCGCCCGGTATACGACGGGAGGTAGCCTCCGTCATTGCGGAGGTAGAACCATTGCTCATCCCACCGGGCTTGGTGGGACATCAACCCGGTGGGGATGTACTCGCGCGGCACCTCTGACTTGCCTATCTTCAGCACGAAGTTGAGGCAGCCCGCTCTGACGATCCGCCTCACGCCTGGTCCCACCGGAGAGGCGAACCACTCCCCCTTGTAGAGATGGAGCCACGGCTCCCAATGTGGCGCCATCCCTAAGTAGCCCTCATAGACGGCCGCGAAGATGGCGGCATTGGAGATGGCGTTGGGGAGAAGTGTTGGAGCTCGACGCCATAGAAGTTCGTCAGCCCCCGCATAAACTCGCTCGGGGGTGCTCTGAACCCGTGACGGTGGTACTTGAGGAAGCTCACCATGTAGCCCTCCAGCGCGTTTGGCTCCAGGTGGCTCCTCAGCGACGCAATCCACTCTGACTGAGTCAGATCGGTGACGGGGCGGAGAAGTCATTCTCCCACCAGCTCGGTCAACCTCTGTCGTGTTATGGTCAACGGGCACCAGGGTTCGGTAGGCTCGAGGATGGGGGCCATGGAAGCGGCGGCGGCACAGATCTGTTCGGTGGACGTGGTGATGGCGGCAACAATGCGAATCTCCTCGGTGGACGGGCGACTGGGAAGGTTCCCAATCATGACTTCTTGCTCTAAGTTCCTACCCTCGCATGCTGGAAAATAGGAACTCGGGAGCACTAGCGGTGGTGAAGGCAGGATGGTAGAGGTAGGGGTGAACAGTGCCTGTCCCCCTTGGCTTTATACCCAGGAGGAGCAACGGGAGGAATTCGGTGGCAGAAAAAGGTAACTCCCCGTAATTAATGCATTTACCTAACCATTCCCCCTCAATTCTCGGCCTGATACATGCGTCACACCTTAGGAAATTAGCCACTGCCCAGGCCCACCATGATCTCCACCACTGCACCGCATAAGCCTCCTCCTTAAAAGACGCGTCCAATGGTAAGAAAAATAAACGTTATTTATCGACGGATTCCTCCAGGAGAAGGTAAATGGGCTCTGGCCCCACAACAAGCCTCGAGGGAGCGAAGGCTGGCCCTCGACCAGGGTTTGACAGCCACCCTCCAACACCCGAGTCAGGGGTGACCAAGGGGGAGCCAACACGAGGCCCCGCTTGAGAACGAACTCTTGAGACCCCTTTGGACATATCCAAGGCAAAATGCTACGGACTTTTATGGAATCCCCCTAAAGGGAGGCATCGAGCCGCCGAGACCTATTGAATGGAATCGGTATCCGTAGGTCCATGCATTTTTCTTTAATGAGACCGCCTCCGGGCCACCAGCCGACCTCTATCAAACGAGGAACGGGCTCTCACTTGGATTTTCCCGTTACCAGCTCACTAAGAACTTTGAGGCTCGCCCTATCGAGGGTAGTCCGATGCTTCTCGCCTCATGTCCGATCAAAAGGACTCGTGAGACGAACGTCGAGGCCGGCAACACCCCAGCCGCATGAGGTTCGGGGGCTCGACCGTGCCCGGCACCCCTCGACGAAAGAGGGTCAAAAATCCCCTAGGGGCTCAACATTCTGACATACCCCTTGGTAAAGTGCCACAACTCCAGTTTAGGTCCGTACCCGACTGGACGAGCACCCCTCGACCAAAGACAAATAAAGCCCTCGAAGGAGTCTTCCGACTCCTCCGAGGCCTCGGGGGCTACCCCCGCAGGGGACGCTCGTGCGCCCCCATAGAAAAATCTGAGCCACACCTCACTCCCGACTCCTGACCCCCTGCCCGAGTGCCAGCACTCGCGTAGGGGCTCGGGGGCTACTATCAAGTACCTGGGAAAGGGGTACCCCAAACCCTCGATTAACCGGACTAATCCTCGAAGTCAGCAATGCAAACCCTCCAACGACATCCTTCACTATCGCTCAAAAGCCCACAGGTTAAGGCATACTAGGTCGGCCCATGAACGGGCGTTGACAACCCAAAGCCACGGCCTGCTCGATGGGCTATCACGCGGATCGAGACATACACTCGAGGGTACGATTCGGGCGACACCTCGAGGACGGAACTTTGACCAAGCGAACGGGCCGGCCTCGAAGATGGAACTTTGCCCAGCAAATGAGCTAACCCTCAAGGACGGAACTTCACCCGAGCGAACGACCCCGCCCTCGAGGATGAAACTTCGCCCATGTGAATAGGCAACCCTCGAGCATAGTATACGCCTCGGCTACCTACTCCCTGTACGGATCCAGGTGCATTTAATGCATTTTACCTGCTCCCGCCTAACCGTATGGTCACAGTTACAGTAACAATTGTGAGTATGGCAGTCGAATCCTACTTTTACCGCCTATACCTCAGAATCCCGTGGATCGTACCTCACTATTATGCCATACTGAGCACTGTGCCTCGTCCGGCACCCCCTCGAGACGCGTAAGTCAGCACATTTCCCGCATTTCCCGGGATTCGGCCTTATCCGATGGGCCTCGACCCCTCAACTCAACCCCCTCGACTCGACCTGAGGCCTCGACCATCACCCCTCGGCTTCGTCACGCTGACCCTCGAGCAGGACTTCAACAACTCTGGTCAATGCTTCAACAACTTCTGATGCGACGACTGTAGGACCTCCCATGCCGACGTACACCTCTACAGCGGCACCGACATGATCGGCATCAACGTCATACGTCACCAACCACATGAGCCCTAAAAACATGTACTCCTGTGCCCCTCCTTCGCCTATAAAAGGAGGCGCTAGGAAATTCGCTAGAAGAGGGATCCAGAGCATCATACGCTAAGGCTTTAGATCACAGAACAACACCGTGAGACAGTGTGAAGTAGAAAGCTAAGCGCCCGAAGCGCTCGAGCTCCAGCTCATGCTTCTCACACCCACTTGTATTCACCCCTGTACTAGCACTTCGGTGCAAGATAACATGAACTATCTCCCCCCGCTGGACGTAGGGCCTTCTTTGCCCGAACTAGGATAAATCGCCATGTCCTTCTTGCATCACCCATCGGATTAAGGGAGCACGCAACTACAAATTTACTCGTTGGTGTTGACCCCCGGGGTCGAAACACCGACACCTCCCCTTTACATATCTGGGGCTCCCTCTAGGTACTACAAAGCCCACAATTGAAGAATTTGCCCCTCCCTGGATAGGGTCGAAAGAAAGTTGTCAGCTAGTTCCACTCTCTTATCTCATTCTGGTAGATTGGAGTACATCAACCCAGTGATCACCCCAATCATCTCTTATGCTATGTGTACATTCAAGTTGCAGAAAGGAGTGATTGAGAAGGTGGACAGGATCAGGAAACAGTGCTTATGGAGAGGAAACTCTAACAAGAAGAGAGGTGGGAACTTAGTGGCATGGCCATTGGGAATCAAGACCTATACTTGCAAAATGATGCCTTGCTTATGAAACAGCTACACAAGTTCTATTCCAAGGAAAACATCCCCTGGGTCCAGCAAGTGTGGTTCAAGCACTATTCCAACAGGGTGCCTCACTCCCAGAGAAGCATGGGCTCATGTTGGTGGCGAGATGTCTTCAAGCTGAAGGATCTCTATAGGGAAATCACCCAAGTTGTGGTGGGGGATGGAAGCTCTACTCTCTTCTAGAAGGATAATTGGACAGGGGAAGCATTACAAGATAGATTTCTTTATCTTGCTGCATTTGCAAATGATGAGGACATCTCGATCAGAGCACTAACCGAAGCCTCCAGTTTAGAGGATCTCTTTGCCATCCCTATTTTGCATCAAGCCTCCTTGTAGTTAGATCAATTAGGCCTCTTGCTTCAAGATTTTTCTCTCTTGGAAGATAATGATCAGAGGGTGTTCTGTTGGGGTACCAACACCTACAAGGCTTCAAAGTTATACAAGATGGCATTTTTTGGTACACAGGCCCTGGTGGTCTTCACCTGGGTTTGGAAGAGCAAAGTCACACCGAGGGTCAAGTTCTTTGCCTAGCTCATCTTGCTTGACAGGTTGAACACTAGGTCTGTTCTCTTCAGGAGAAACTTCAACATGCAACCCAATAGTCTATGTGTCCTATGTGTGGATAATTGTGAGGAGACCATCGACCACCTTTTCTTTTAGTGTTCTTTTGCCAAGAGATGTTAGGAGAAGGTAGGTATCAGATGGGTCTAGGATGCTATCCTGATTAAGAGAATCGAGAGAACCAGATAATGAAACAATAAATTGTTCTTTATGGAAATTTTCTTGCTAGTAGCATGGGAACTGTGGAAAGTGAGAAATAGACTTATCTTCGATGGGATTCAAGCTAGCTTCAACAGATGGGTTGCCAACTTCAAGAGAGAAGCTAACCTTCAATCTTGTAGAATTAAAGAGTCTAATAGGGCAGCTGTCCTCCTGTGGCTTGATGCCTTGCAATTTTGTTTTGCCTTTCTATCCCTCTGTTCTTCTCCTCGGTTTGTATGTGACCCTGTACTCTTGTCTCATTTTTATTTTATAAAAAGTTTTGAACCGTGGGGATCTCCCCCATGATATTTTCTTCAAAAAACACTAGAAACGTGTGTTGGCATCCCTAACCACCATTACGTTAGAAGAGTAACTCTCGGCCAAGGTATTGCAATTCTGGTAATAATAGATAGAAGTGCTAGATTGGCCTTCCTAACCATCATTAGTTACGAGGATGCAATCCTGTAGCGTGGCGCCATGGGGTGCATAAGAATAACAGTCCTTAAGTAACGGTACTTAGGTATGCCAATCAAGATAGCTCAGTATGAAATAAGAATAAATCTGCAAGTGCATAGAACTATCATTGTAGCATTTCAACCCATGAGTATTTCGGGGTGTAGTATTTATAATTTCCCATAGGAGCGCATGATGAATGCATCTTGCTTTGGTATAAACATGCTCACTTATTGGATGCATAGGTAGACATAGCATAAACAGGGGTAAATCAGGTTCATAAGATAGCAGACACACACATCGGGGCCAACCTCAAGGATAAAAGGTAAATAAAAATAAAAGAATAATCTAAGTGAGCAGGCATTGGTCTTATACAGCTATGCAAAGAATAGCAAATAACATCTAACTAATATAACTAGTATCAGGACTAAGTCTGGGATGATAGGGAGATCCTCGCAGCTGGTCTGCCAGCCGATAGAGACTTTACAAACTCCTACTCAATACCCGAATGTGGGGGAGTGCTTGGGATGGACAGGGCTGTCACCACTTGCCCACCTACCCCTCTACCCGTGGGGCATCGACATATCCGCTGATCCCTGCATACCCGAGCATCATGCTCGTGTAATTGAAAACAACTCCTAACCTCTCGGGACCCCAACCCTTCGGATTGACAGGCTCGGCTAAGAGCAACCATGAAGGCACAATGGACCATTATCCCATCCTTAGTTCTTCTTCTAGTCATATTAATTTGATGAATGATGAAGAACTTTGATGAACATATCAAGAACATAACACATAGACTATATGCTAGTTCTTATGTTATGATCATAATGTGAACAAGACTATACTCTAATTCATATACATTGCTATATATAAAAGATAAGAACTTTCTCATGGAGGAGAACTACAATGTATTCATACCAAGATGTTTTCTCTTCCTCCAAGGAGACAAGCTCTCCTTGATAGCTTTGCCTTGCTCAAATACTAATACTATGCTAAAGAATACAAGTAGGAAATGTGAGGTGTAGTGCTCCAAATGTTGGTGTGTGTGACGAATGGAGGAGAACCCTCTCTTTATAGCCCAAGTAGGATGGTTCAGGCGTCAACATATATGGAAGGAGGTGAAACTGCCTTGAGGGAACCGTCCTACGCACCGCCTGAGAAGACTTGGCCTAGGAGGGGCCACCAGGGGGGCGGTCGACCTCGGGGGCGGCCGGTCCCCTGATGGGGCCATCTGGCCACCGCCTTCGCATGGCCGGTTCCTTCCTAGGCTTGGACCTGTCCTGCGGTTACGATCAGACCCAGGTATGCACCGAAGATTGGCTTCTCTATTGATCTTGATTGCGTATTTTCTGAATTCGCATTCTGCTTTTACGCTTTCTTCTTGATGTTGTGCACTTCCACTTGTTTTACCATAAATCCTATAAAAACATAAACACTAGGGGTACAAGTGGAATTCTATTAATAGTATAAGCATATGTGTTAAAGTATGGATGCTTCCCTCTTTTTAGGCCTAAGTTGGAGGTTAGAATTGATCCATAAGGACCACCAACTAGGACCTCGAGGCTTTTTGTGTTCAGCGGTGACAACGAGGTCGTCAGCCAGGGCCTCACGCTTGCCTTGCTGGTTCTTCTTCTTCTTGTTGTTGTTCCTCCTGGTGCCCTGGTTTGAGCTCTCGGGGTCGCTCTCCTTAGCCTTCCCCTTGTTCTGGTCATTGTCGAAGAAGGCGCCAACAACCTCTTTACCAGCCGCGTAGCTGGCGGCGATGTCCATCAGCTCATTGGCGGTCTTGGGGGTATTGCACCCCAACTCCTGAACCAGCTCCCTACACGTAGTCCTAGCAATGAACGCTTGGATGACGTCGTCGTCAGAGATGTGGGGGAGTTCCGTGCATTGGTTGGAGAGTCCTCGAGCAGAAACATGGAGGGACTCCTTTAGCTTTTGCTAGCAGCTTTGGAGATCCCACTTGTTGCCTGGGCACAAGTAGGTTCCCTTGAAGTTGCCCTTGTATACCCTCACGAGGTCGCTCCAATCTCGGATTTGGCTGGGGGCAGGTCCTCGAGCCACCCTCAAGCCGTGTCGGATAGGAACAGGGGAAGCTGGCGGATGATGACTCTGTCGTCGAGGGCCCCACCGAGCTGGCAAGCCAGCATGAAGTCGACAAGCCACAGCTCGGGCTTTGTCTCCCCGTTGTACTTGGTGAGGGTCGTCGACGGGCGGAAGTGGATCGTCGGC
This sequence comes from Bothriochloa decipiens, assembly GCA_023333625.1. Lineage (NCBI taxonomy): Eukaryota > Viridiplantae > Streptophyta > Magnoliopsida > Poales > Poaceae > Bothriochloa > Bothriochloa decipiens. The sequence continues at coordinate 19,308,519 of CM041646.1, read as the reverse complement.
GGGCGAAAGCGGGTCTCTCGGCTGAAGACACGCAGACCCGGGGGCTCGGGGGACTGAGCATGGTCCTCATCGCTGTCGTAGCCCCACCCTAGTGCACGCTGTAACCTCAAGCCTCGCCGTCGCCGTTATTGCGCCTTCGACTCTCGTTGATGTCGTCATAGGTGTCTCAGGGCTCGTGGTTGTCTTGGAGGCGATCCCGAGCTGAGGTTGCCTTATTCTTCTGTGGCTCAGGTGTGGGTGGTGGGTGCACCGAGGCCTCTCGATCTTGACGAGAGGGCTCTGCTGGTTGCTCTGAGGCCGCCCCGTGAAGCCTCGAGGCAGAGCTCTTGACTTGTTGTGCGGCTGCGGTCTCGAGGAGTACTTGAACTTTTCATGTACTTGGCGGGCCTCAGGGGTCGATGGCGCGGGCATGCCATGCAAGAGCATTGCCGCCACTCCGACGTTCTGGCTGGCACGGATGAAGACAGGGTGGTCGTCCGCCCTATCCTCGTTGATGCGCTGGTTGACGTTGCGAGCCCTTTCTCGGGCCCTTCCGCCGTGCACGTATGCCAACCGCTCCTGCTTGAGGGTCTCTCCAAGCAGGCGCAGTCGCTCACGCTCATCATCAAGCCTCTTCTACATCTCCTGGAGTTGCACCATCTAGGCGGCATGATCCACCACTAGGGACTGGTCCCCGTTAGGCGGTGGTAGGGCGTTTCCTCCTCCCACCACGGCTGCTGCTACCGCCTCTGCATCTAACGTGCCGACTCCCTTGAGGTGGAAGCACTCACGAGTCGAATCATAGCAGTCGTCGTCAGAGTCATAGTCGGGGTAGCCGAAGTAGTTGTTCGGGAAGTACCCCTTACTGCGTCGCTCCTCTTCTAGCTGGTGACGGAGCAAGCCGAGCATGAAGTGCTTCGGACCTGGAGCCTCCGAAGTCCATGGTGGCGCACAGAAGGTGCCCCGAAAGGTCCTCGTACGCACTTAGTTTGGTGTTCACTAAGGAAGAGTATGCCTTGGCGGCGTTGTGCAGCCCAAAGGGGAATGAGTGGGGAAGTCTAGGGTTGCGCCTATTAGAGGAGTCGTGCCAGCCCCCTAGTGGGGCGCATCATGAAGTCGAATGATGGGTCATCGTGGTGTCCCTCCGGCCCACCCTCTGCATTCAAACGCAGGTCAGACAGGCCCTCAGAGAGGAGACCCGCATCGCTGGTTGGAAGTGAGGTAGCCGTGCCGGACACCGCTACGCCTATGAGGAGGTGATGGTGTTTACGCGGATCACACCGCCTCTTGGCCGTGGGTACGGGGCGAGAACAGCGAGACTAGCGTGCAGCTCCCCTTGAACGGGGGAGGTCATGTAACTGCTGCCCGGGTCTCTACGCAGGAGTAGGATCATGTCAAAGCCTCGCCTGAGCGACATGAACTCCAGGCTTCCAAACCAGATCACCATGGCGAACGGAAGTGGTGGAACGGAGTCTGCCATCTGGAGGCGATGGGAAGTCAATCGTGACACGCAGCGTCCCCTACCTGGCGCGCCAACTGTCAATGTCCTGACCCCGGGGGCCAAGCGCCAACGAGTGAATTTGTATTGCGTGCTCCCTAATCCGGACGGTGATGCAAGAAAAACGAACAATTTTTATCCTGGTTCGGGTAAGAGAAGGCTCTATGTCCAGCGGGGGGATTGTATTATCTTGCAGTGAAGTGCTTGTACAGGGGGATACAGGCGAGCGTGTATGAACTTGGTGTGGAGAACAAGGCCTAAATCTAGAATCGCTAGTTCTATGCCTTGCCGCTGGAGAGCTCAGATTCCTTAGAGTGTTATCCGATGCCCCTAAAATAGACCTGACGTCCCCTTTTATAGGCTAAGAGGAGGCACGAATGTACAGAAAACCCTAGGGGAATTGCCCTTAGTAGGGCTGTCATAGGCGATGATGTCGAGGGGGTGATGCCGATCATGTCATAGTCGCTGTAGAGGCATGCATCGTGCATGGCCTCTGTCCTTTGGGTGTGTCACGGTGATGTCAGCGGTGGTCGGTGATTGACCTGTCCTTCAGGCGCTTCACGATGATGCCGATGTGAAAGACCCGTGCTTCTATAGAGGGCACGTGGTTCACTGTTGGTGACGCGCAGGAGTTGTTGAAGCGCTGACCAGAGTCGTCGGAGGCAAAGTCGAGGGGTGCCTCGAGAGGGTCAAGGCCGAATGGATAAGACCGTGCCCCAGGAAATGTGGCACAGATGTTGATAATTACGTTTCGAGGAGGCGCCTGACGAGGCATAGTGCTCGGTATGGCGTAACAGGGCCGGTATGGAGCGACAGTGTCGGTTAAATCACCACGTTCCCGGGGATGGGCAGTAAAAAGAGGATTTGACCTATGTACTTGATCTTGTACACGGGCTGTAGCTATGGCGTTAGGCAAGGGTGGTTGAGGCATTAAATGCTCTGAGTCCCCCGTACAGGGAGTAGGTGAGTCGAGGGGGATGCAGTGGTCGACGGTGAGGGGGGTCGTCCGTCCGCGCAGAGTTTCGCCACATGACGGGGGTCGTTTGCCCGCGCGGACTTCCGTCAATCGAGGGCCCCCGTCGAGAGCGAGAGAGAGAGAGAAATAGAGTGACTCGCACGGTCCAGTATGTCCCGTTCGTGGGCTGGCCCATTGTTGCTCTCGCTTTGGCACTCGGGGCCTTGCTTTACTAACAAGTTGTAGGTCTGGTATGTGATGGGCTTTCTCGGAGTTCTACGCTAATTGATTGGGAATTATCCTCCCTGACCGTGGGTTTTGGAGTACCCCCTATCCAGGTACCCGACATACGATATTTCTCGTGCGACAAAGATTTAATTATTTAGATGAGATTGTTTGAGATGTGTGCAATTTTTCAAATGAGGTGTGCTGCCGGAGCCATTCTTATAAAACAATTCTAGAAAAAATTATGTCCATTATCTTATTGTAGGTTTAAGGCAAATACATGTTCAGGTAAAAAAGTGAAAATAAAATAAGTTAGGATGAAAAAGTAGGCAGCAATAAAACATTTCACTATCATTGACAGAAATTCTTCAGGGATTGTGGTAAAATTAGATAGGATGCTATTTGGAAAAAAAATATCTAATTTTGGAATACAGTTGGCAAGCAAGCACTAGATTTGGTAGGAGTTCTATGTGTATACATAAACAAACACAAGACCAACGCTCTTGAATTACGTCATTAATAGATTAATTAATACTCACTGTGTAGGAGTTAAATTTTTTTTAAATCAATAACTCTTTGTGTAAGCTAACGGAAAAAAAGGACAAGTAGCATAGTAAGCTCCGATCACCACAAGAAAAAACAAGCCTTTTCATGCCATTCAATGCTAGGCCCAATCAGAAGTGTCAGAGTCGAAGAAGGCAAATGACCCTCTCCCGTGTGGGAAATATACCTAGTTACCTACCTCATCATATACCTCTACCATACCATTTGTTTTTGGTTTTCTCTGGCTCCTCACTCGCTCTTTCCAAACGTCTCCGTGCCTCCTCCTCCTCCTCCATGCTTCTCCGTCACTTCTCTAGTCCAAGGATGAAGCCAAACAAAATTAAGAGGGCTGAATGAAAGCGCTAGTCGACTAAGGGGGGCTTGAGCCCCCTCTGCCCCACCACTAGCGGTAATCCTACTTTGCTCGAGCCCCCTCTGCCCTCCCCTATTTAAGAGGACGAATCCTGCGCCTTTTATTATTACATTTTATATTAGAGATATATTTACAAATAAGAAATAGATAAAGACGATCAGAATACAGATGTCATAAGCCTAGACATTGGGAAGACGTAGAAGATAGCAAGAATAACGTAGGTGAAGAATTATAATAGCAATTTTTAGGTGAATTGTAATGATAGATTCAGATCTTTAAAATTATAACCTAATAATTATTATGGGTATGAGATCTAATCATCTCAATTTTTTTTTCTATAACTTAGATTTTACTGTACAATGTCGGGCCCATAATAATTCTCTAGAATTTAGGTTTCACAGTCATTATCTGGAACCCAGAATCTAAACTGTACTACTACTAGTACTAGAAGATACAAAAATACCCAAAATCAGATTTGAAGACTCATCAGGACTGTTCGAACTCCACATCAGACACAGCCGCCGCAGCGGTCTGCCCCGCTGGCTGCTGCCGTCCCGGTCCAGCTCAGATCGCGGAGTAGAAAGTCGGGCCCAGCAGTCAGCCTCTCATACTCCACTATCCAACAGAGAAAAAGGGCAGGCCCACCTCTGACCTCTCCCCTTCCCCTCGCTTCAGTGAGTGCGCGCGATCGATCGATCTGCTCTGCCGCATCCGATCTCGATCCCCACGACGCGGCGTCCTCCGGTCAGCGCCGCCACCTCTTCCCTCGCCGGTCCGCCGCTTATCGCCGCAGCACCATGGTTAGCAGCACCCCTCTCTTCCTTCCTCTTCCTCTTCCTCTTCCTCTTCCTCCGCCCTACCCGCCCACTTCCACCCTCTCGGATTCATCGGAGCCGACCGAAGTTGGCTCTCGGGGCGGCGCGGCGCGACACGGCCGCGGCTCGACGTGCCGATCGGGAGCACCCGTCTCGCTCCAGATGGGCAGGGTCCATGGTGCGTTTTGTTGTCCTACTTCGGACCTAGTGGCTGTAGTTTCTGGTGCGGCCGGTGCGAGGTCTCGTGCTGCGTGCTGCTGGATTCGGATGCTTGGTGCTCTGATTTCAGCGGTAGCAGCGACCTACGTTGAATCTGGGAGGCTGCTGCGCGGTGGTGGGGACGCCCACTCTCATCATTGGGCTGTGGCTCCTCTTTGTTTGCTAATTTGATCTTAGTTCTGCCCTATGCGTGATCCTGGGACAACTTGTGCAGCAGGGGGCCTCACCTATTTCACTCAACATGATGAGTAGTCGTAGATTTCAGTTTCAGTTGTTTAGGCTGGGTACCTGAATTGCAAATGCAACTACTTCGGTTGCAACATAGAAAAATTTGGTTCACATTCACATGCCTGATGCTTGGACTATGACTCAGACAATATCCATGCTAATTTGGTTTTCCTTAGCATTGCTCTGTAATTGGTTGATTCTATGACCAGACAATTTTCTCATGAATAAATTCTCTGCATATAGAGATGTCAGCTCTTAGTCATATTCCCATGTGGAATTTGCTCATCTGATCTTTTGTGATTTATTGGTGCGCCAATTCAGAATTATATCATTGGAGCATTCAAGCCACCATGTGACATCTCCATCACATTCTCTGATGCTAGGACTAGGAAGCAGGTTCGATTCTTCATATTTTCGTGCTGCTACCATTTGGGATTCAAACTTGAGTTCTGCTAGTCAGTTTCTGCTTTTATTGTTTCACAGTTTTCAGTTAAGAAGGACAATGGGAAGACAACAATGGTCCCTGTTTTCCAGAGCCTGGAAACTATATCTGGAGAAGTATGATTTCCTCGTTCTCTTGTTCTTTTCTATGTTGCTTGATGCTTGGTATCGAACCGAATACCTTGGGTGAAATGGTTTTCAGGTATCAATAGCACCGGTCCCAGGTAAAAGGATTGAACACACAGGTGTGAAGATTGAGTTGCTCGGACAAATAGGTATGCTATGCTACCCTCTCTGCTGCTTGTTCTACCAATTTCTGCAACAAGTAATTATGAGAGAACGGTTTTTCTTCTAGTTCTAGGCATGCAATAGTTACACTGGTATTCAGTTCTATAGATGCTGCTTAGGTTATATGACTTTACAATGCTAGTTATCTTTTTTTGAGTTCTTCATGAGCATTTACTTCCTTGTTATGGATTTATCTCATCTTGTTATTGTATTAAGATGTTGTTTATTCTGATGATTCTTAAACACATTGGTAGTGCATACCTCATACTGTGTATGTGTTTTGCTATGGTGCTCTTAGATGGTTGTCATTTCCAATAATTTCTGATGCAAACTGGAAGTGGCGTGCATGTTCTGCATCCACCACTAGCTTTTATATTTGTGGTTGCTGAAATGTTGCTTTATTATAGAGTTTTCTTTACATGTCCGGTTAGGGCCTTCAGTTTTGCTTGACATATTTTTGCATTACATGTCTTCTTCATGCTTTGCATGAATGTGGCTTCCATCCTTGATGAAAGTACTGGATATTTGTGCATATATAGAATTTTGCTAACTATTTATGAACGAGTTCCTGTGTTTTTGATTATGTGATGTTTAGGACAAGCATATATTAAAAATTGGGGGAGTACTGTTTAATGCCTTTTGCCCTCCTACGCCCTGATAATTACAATGCATGACCATTTCTTTTACAGAGCTGTATTTTGATCGAGGGAACTTCTATGATTTCACTTCGTTAGGTGAGTTTCTGGTGCATGATATGCCAATAGCTCCTACACTGGACGTGTGCAACGTCTGGAGTTGTGGTCTTTTCTTTTATGATAGGGGTCTTCAATTTATGGGAAACAGAGGCTAGTTAGTAACTATTATCAAAGAATTATTCTGCTGCTAAAGTGTTCTCATCCTTAGTTTCTGAGATTTATATATTCCATTTGTTCTGTATCATTATCTTCTGTACCTTAATGCTTAAATGACTACATCTTTAGCTCTCTTATTAGGCGAACCATTGTATCCTTTGAAGGGGTTGTGATGTGTCAATAGAATCCTATGAAGTCAAAGTGGATGTTACAGTTTACAAGTTACAGCACCATTTACATTCATTTTTGTTAATGAATCAAATGTTTACAGTTGATGATTCTTTTTCTAACAAAAGAAAGTAAAGTGAACCTCTATGAAAGCTTACATGTTCAGATTTATCAAGGCAACGAGAAAAACAAATGAAAACCACTTTTACTTAGACCGCTGGTGTAAAACCAAATCACCTGCCTTGGCTAGAAATAGAAATCTTGATTAGTACCTAATATGTCTCAAAAGGGTGTCCTCAACTTTGTGTTCTGCTAGTGGCAATTTGATCAAGCGCTACTGATGATTACTCTGCATACATGTTATTTTTGTTTAGAGTATGATTTGAAATGCACTGTTTATCCATGCAGTACGTGAGTTAGATATTCCTGGTGAAATCTATGAAAGGAAGACGTTTCCATTTGAGTTTTCAACTGTTGAAATGCCATATGAGTCTTACAATGGGACAAATGTCAGACTGAGGTAAGCAGGTGGTATGATTTAGAGCTGGACTTTTATTATGTTTTGTTTTACATTTTTGCTTCTTCTAAATATTTTAATGATAAATTTTGGTTTTGCAAAAGCTCCTGTACCATGTTTGGTATTGGTTTATCTTACAGATAACTTGAAATATTGAATGTAATGGCACTTTTGAATTTTCCCTAGCTAAATACTGTTATTCCCTTAAAATCTTTATTTATATGTTCCAAGGCCAAGATTTTTATATTCCAGTATATGGTGTGAAAACTAGTTACCATTGGGATTGGGAGTTTGCTATCGTGTTTGGATCCACCCAACTAAAGTTTAGCTAGCTAAAATTTCAATGACGAACCCCAAACTTTAGCTAGCTAAAAGTTCTCCCAGCTAAACTTTAGCAGGGTGTTTGGATCCTCCAGCTAATAGACTCAGATAAACTTTAGCCAGTTTAGCTGGGTTGAAACAGCTAAACGTTAGCTGGTCTTTTAGCTGGGAAGTTTGTATCCCTAGCAGCTAAATTTAGCCAGCTAAAATTTAGTTGGTGTATCTTGGATGCACCAACTAAATTTTAGCTGGCTAAATTTAGTTGCTAGCCATCTAAACAGCCCAGCTAAAGTTTAGCTAACCCAGCTAAAGTTTAGCTGGGTTTAGCTATTTCAACCCAGCTGAATGCATGAGTCTATTAGCTGGAGCATCCAAACACCCCAGCTAAAGTTTAGCTGAGAAACTTTTAGCTGGGTAAAGTTTTATTTTGAAATTTTAGCTAGCTAATCTTTAGTTGGGTGCATCCAAACATGACGTCTAATACCTTTTACCGCCATTACAGGCTTGACATAGGGTTGTGGCATGGTGCCATTTGTGTAGTTCCATTGATTAGGGTTGTGCCTTTCTGAGCTTTCTCTATGATAAGGAATTAAGGGTTGAATTGCTGTTTTAGAACATATGTCTTCCTGTGAAAGATGCTAGGCATAGTAAATTACAAATAGACTCTTAATATTTTGGCTACTAAAATTTGAGAGAGCCATGACATTTTTCAAACCCATACTTGTCTATTTTGGCTCAAGAGATCTGATGACTAGTCCATATTAACCGTATCACATATAATTTTGCATCAGCATACTGTCGACTTGGGGCTCCTCTTATGTCATTTCTCTTGTTTGAAATGTCCTGCATAAAATGTTCATATGTTAGCGAAGAGCTGGAGCACCTGTTAATACCAAGTACCTTTTATGTTTTGCAGGTACATTTTGAAGGTGACAATTGGCAGAAACTATGTTGGAAATATTGTAGAGTACCGGGATTTCTGTGTAAGTTGTTAACTGCTGTTATACTTATCATATTTTTTTGCTGTGTATACTATGCTATATACATGCACCATTCTAGTTTTGAGATCATTAAAATGAACTAACTCATTAAAGACAACTCTTAATTTCATGTGTTCCAGCAATTAGCAAATTGCAGAGTTTATTCAGAATAATGATTTCTATTTCATTTGCAGGTGAGAAACTACACACCTGTCCCTACAATCAATAACAGCATTAAGGTGAGGTCTTATTTCTTATTAATGGGAACTTTTCATTTGATGCTTGTAAGATACTTTAGCAACTTAGCATATAACTTGACCATGTTATATTGAACTGGTACAATCTCCCATATGGGCATTGTGTGTGCCTGGAGCCTTAACGATGTTGATAAAATTTCTTTTCACAGTTTATGTTAGCTGTGGTCAGTTGTTACAAGAGGTTCTAGAAACCCCTGAATACTGTCTTTTTTTCTTTCTTTCTGAAAGCTCTGAATTTTGGTCAGTCTTGTTTTGATAAAATGGGATGCTTCATGGCCTGATAGCTCTTTTTTCCCCTTTTGAAGAATGTATATTTTTTTTAACTTGGACATGATCCAGGTACCAAATCTTCAAAATATTAGATTTTGAAGTTTGAAAGCAAGAAAAGAGATAAATTAGCTTGTTGTTGATTACCACCCCAGCCCCTTTTCTTTTTCATGGAAAACACAGTTCTTGATCTCTGAGTAACTAAGCTGTGTGATACTCTGATGATATTACCATTCGGACCTCTGACGTAATTGAATTGTAGATAGGAAGGGTGAATGTTTAGATGTGCAAACAAAAGCCTTGCAGTGTCCTGACCCTACCTACCATTCTGAGATCGTTATATATTACAATGGCTGTCCATTCTGCGGCTTGTGTTATAATGTAAATGAGCAATGCTGTCCTGATGGTTTTTACTTGGTAATCTGATTGCTCCAAGCATATAGATTGAACTGCTCTGATGTGAAGGAGTTGAGAGTTCATTAGAGTTCACTTTTTTATGTTTTTTAACAGAAAAATTTAAAGGTTTATTTCTGTATCACTCTATTAAGCGTTATACTTAACTGCATGTGTTTTGCTTTGATGTGATAAAACTGTCAATGTAAGAATGACCTTTCTCAAAAGGGTGAATGACTTTATTTCATTGTGCAATTCGTGCTACTGATATTTCCCTTTTCAGATGGAAGTAGGAATTGAGGATTGCTTACATATTGAGTTTGAATACAGCAAAAGCAAGTAAGACCATAGTCGTATGCCTATCTGCTTTGTCTGCTCTGCAAAGTTGGTCACTTTGGAAACCTGCATGTTACTCATATTCCCCATTTTTTTCAGGTACCATCTCAATGATGTGATTATTGGGAAGATATATTTTCTTCTTGTCAGAATAAAGATAAAAAATATGGAGTTGGAGATTCGGCGTCGGGAATCAACAGGATCAGGCTCTAACACATATGTTGAAACGGAGACTCTTGCAAAGTTTGAGTTGATGGATGGTGCTCCTGTGAGAGGTATGATAGTGTTTTTGTTGCCACCTTTTCATTTTTCAAATTCTAAATGTCTGGCCTGTGAGTTTAGACAATGTAGTGAGTGCTTCCTTCTTTGTTGTGAAGTATTCATGTCCATTCTTGAGCTCATGCTGCACTCTTTTTCACTTGTACCTTTAACCTTTCTCAATACCTCAAATTCAAAGAAAAAAGGTACCTTAATACCTCAATTTGTGAGCAATTTGAAATATATATTTAGAACTGACAAGCTAGATCACTTTGAGTTTACTACTGGTGCTCTTGGTTTTAAAAAGTCATGTGGATGCTGATAACTGGAGATCTCTCGGTTAGCTTCATCAGTCCCTTGTACAACTTTTGCCACGTTGCTGGGAACTACAGATGTGGCTCCTGTCTGCAGTTGAATTAGGACTGGTTGCATGGATGCTCATCATGGCAGATGTACCATGATGCTTTAATTGACAACTTTTACTGTCATGATTTGTTATTGTCCAATACCACCTATGATTTCAAGCCTGAATCTCATGCTGATGTTGCTTACCTGCCTGTCCACATTGGAACCATTTGGTTAAGCTGGTGTTGGACTAAATTATGATTTATGTCCTTGAATTACACATTGAGGGAACCACGATTCAGTCTATTTCTTGCCTGTAGTCTGCCCAAACCAGGTCCAAACATTTTTCAGTGATGTTGGTGTCGGTTTGCTGCATACCTAATCAAATTCCTTTGCAGGTGAATCTATTCCAGTGAGGCTGTTCCTGACACCTTATGAGTTGACCCCGACTTATCGCAACATAAACAACAAGTTCAGCGTCAAGTATTACCTGAATCTGGTCCTTGTGGATGAGGAAGATAGGAGGTACTTCAAGCAGCAAGAGATCACAATATACCGCCTCCTAGAATCTCCCCCGGCTTCCTAGATCCCAACCTGTAGCAGCATGTTCACCTCTCAGATTTTGTACAAGTTGGCGCTGAGGTTAGAGCGATGTCCTCCTGTATATAACTCCAGAAGAAGAGCGCCACAGCTGTCGTGTTAATCTGTTTATGTCTCGTTTTTCCTTTCTGACTCCTTCCCTTGATTGCGACACCACCTTGATAGCTGGGGTAGAATTACCTGCGTGTTTATTTATTGTCCTTGTGGTCTGCAAGAATCATGATGTTATTATTATTTCGGCATTAGTTCATCTTACCTTGATCCTGGAAGTGATGTAATTTGTTTTGGTAAGTTGAACAATCTAGATTCATATGTTTCCATGCTAACTACACTTAATCTTGGTTGTTGAACAATTCATCAGCTGTTCATCAAGGTTCCCAATTCTTATTGAGCAAGTAGAAAGAAAAGTTTTATGGATGGCACACAACTCCAATTGCTGCCGCTTGATTCTTATTGCAATCCATGTCCCATGTCAGTTCTAAAACATCAACAAAACACAGCCCACACAGCAGTCCGCATCACCAATCTACTGCATTATTCCCTGGCCCCTAAATATGTCTACAAACCTCAGTACCTTATTTCTCCTGCCACTCCACTCGCTATTCCACTATTGTCATCACAAACACACCTACAGCACCTAGAAGTCCTCAACCTCAAGCCAGGAGCCAGAAATCCCTCTGCCGCCTGGTGGTGATGAGGTACCCGCCGCCTCGCCGGCTCTTGCGCCGGACGGCCAGCGCCATGCACGCTGCGTGCTGCACGCAGTAGTCGGCAGCGCTTGCACTGGCGCAGCCAGCCCCAGACCCGGCCCCGCCCTTGACGCCGGCGATCCACATGGACAACAGCCGCCACGTGACGGACGAGCGCTTCTTCTGCCCCACGACGAGGAGCGACACGCCCTCCTTCCTCGCCGCCTCCACTATCGCCGGCCCCCGGTCCTCGCCGTTGCCGCCGACCTCCGCCACGGAAAGCTCCACGTGCACCTGCCAAAACAAACACATTTCACACGCATCAGCAGCTGATTGCATTGAGCTTGGACAGAGGGAGGCATCAAAGTCAAGCTGGAAATGGAGGGCCATGATCCTGTCTGGGACGACATACATGTACCCCTTTGATGATGATGCCCACTTGCCCAGCACATGCCAGCTGTTAGCTGTGTGATCTTTGCTTGCTATTGCAGCTCTGTTGTGTTTGTTGGCGTCTCTCTTTTTCTTTCCCTTTGATCTGACAGTAATGGGGCCCTCTTGCACTGTTTGGCATAGAATGCCATGTCTCGTGGGCATGCTTGGACAGTTGGAGTGGAAGACTTTTTAAGTACCCAGGGAACTGTTTTTAGTTGTCTGATTATCTACCCGTTTTATGTCTCATTTCGAGTGCTGATGTTGTTTTTATGGGAATTATCATCTATATGCATCACTAGTTCACTGCTTGAGCAGTAGCAGACCCAGCAAGACCATGGAGCTCGGGCAAGACAACCATGATGCACTAGTATGCGTGGCTTCCAGCTCTAGTAACCATGCTAAACTGATAGACCATCTACTAAGTCCTACCTGATTACCAGGAGGGGAGCCCGGGCAAGGGCCCAGGGTCGCCGTGCCCTGGATCCGCCCATGGCTTGAGGTACACTTTTTCGTCTATGCCACCAAAGATAAAAATATGTCATAGAGTGTATGCCATAGAGTGACCACCTGAGGTGGTGTCGGCAAAGTGTTTTACAGCACCACAAAGATCTGTGATGTCACTTCACATTATTCCAACAACGGAAGGTACAATCTAAGACATTTCCAGGAATTGCACGAGTCAGTAAACGTTGGTCCTTGTTTGGAACACTGAATAAGTCGGTAATTTTGGAGAGAAGCTGTAAACAGCGGCCAGTTTATCGAAAAAAAGATGTACCATACCGACACTATAAAATTCTTGCGTTCCTAACAGCGTCATCAATCAAAGCCACGCTACTGGTTAGGTAATAGAGTAAGATCCACTAATTGTCATAGGGACGTACACATGCTAGATTTCCATTTTTTTTGAGCCAAATTTGGGGATTATATATAGGCTGTTGCTCTATGCACTTCAGCTGAAACAAAGCCATGGCGCAAACAACAGAAAAATGCATCTTCGTGAACAATTGAATCCGACTATTGTACATTCAATGGATTCTGTTGCTCGTACATACCAAAGAGAACAGAGCAGGAGATGACCTGCTCAACAGAAACTTGTACCATCCCAAAGATGTCAATTATTTAGGAGGAAGGACCAGCCTATAGTTACCTACGGATGGCAACAGATCAGGGAGTCCTCTTTATACACCATCACTAAGACATTTGAATGCATACCAGTTCTAGCTTTAATTTGGAACACTAACATCAATGCCAATCTTAATCTTTGATGTTGCAGTTAGTTAGCTGTGAGATGAAATTAATGTGGTAATTATTAGTATCCCCTTACAAATCTTGATGTTCGATTATTGATTCTGTAAATGGTGTGTTTAGATATAGATATCAAACCTTGTTCAAATATAGCTAACAAGACCTACCGATTTGAATCAAAAGTAACCCAAAAAGGATTTAGTAATAATCAGAATTAGCAGCACTAGAAAGTTTATATCATCAAGTTCACTTTTCACTAATTTTTCATTGTCCATATAATCCCACTTGCTAAGTTAATGCTGCTTGGAGCTACTACTATCAGGAACAAAAATTATGCCCTGATCTTTTCTTGGTATCATTTGTGATTATTTCAGTTACCTCTGGTCTCTTGGCCTGGCAGATGCTCCTCATTGCCTCCAGGTGCTGACTAGTCCCTCTTGGATCGCGTCCTAATTTAATTGAGATGATTATGCACAACACTTATATGCAATGATCGAAGTTTGTAATTAATCGGCACGCATATGCAAGATGATTATGCAGCTTACGCACGGTTTTTGCTGTTGCAACCCCTGACGACGTCCAGCAGGACCACCGTGTCGCAGGGCCGGACGGCATGCGACAGCGCCCATTGCAGCGCCGTCCGGGCCTCCTCGCTGCCGCCATCCGCCGCCACCATCACCTTCCTCCCCACGGCAACATCGGTCTCCACGCCACCTTTCTTATTAGCATCGTCTTGATCGCCTTCCTGCTGCTTGTCATCCTTGAGCGGCTTGCATATCTCACCGCCGTCGTTGTTGGATGAGGCCTCCCTATTGGCGCATATCGACGGCGGCGGTGCGGCAGTGGACGCAGTACCGCCGGACCTGATCCTGTGGAGGCAGAAGGAAGAGAGCGGCCTGGCCATGGCGGGATGTCCGCGTTTGCCGGGTTTATTTCTAGCTCTAGCTGCAGTCTGCGGGGCGAGTGAGGTTTCCGAGGAGCGCAGAGGAGTGAGCTGAAAGGGAGGGAGCACAGTGGCAAGGTGCAGAAATGCAGATCAATTAGTACCCGACTACCCGCTGGCATGTGGGTCCCATCGGAACTGCAGGGGCCAACCCGTAGAAAGTTCACGGTGGTGTGTTTTATTTTGGTAATGCTTGTCACAGCCACGAAAAAATTTAGGAGGGGCTCAACAAAAATGCTACAATGACTTTGGCTCGAGGCTGCTTTTCTTTCATCTCTTTTAAGTAAAGTTAGAAATGTTTTTATATTCCGACAATCCTAATGGCGAGATGCTAAGAGAATTGAGCGGACAGAACACTAACACAAAGCGTCGACTCAAACGGCGGAGCTTCTGAGGTCGTAGCGACTACTAAACCGGTTGTGCGAAAGTGATGCCTAGGACCACAAACACCCTAATCCGGCGTTGGTGGGAAGTCCGGCGTCGGTGGGTAGCGCGCCCGACGGTTACCGCGCTGAGGAAAAAGAACCCCCATGGCCTGCTTTCTGGCGGATAGGCTTGCCTCGGCGAAGGTTTCGTGGAACTCTTCTTTGACGGAGGAGTATGTCACGTAGGTGCAGGGCTGCCTAGTTAGCTTGCCTAGCATGACCCGCCTATCCTGCAGCTCTGGATTCGATAGGCGATACGCCGACTTCGCCGCAAGGCGGCCGCTCCGCCGCGGCATCCTGTCATCCTCCCGCGCTCTGGGCACATGCATGTGCGCCGTGGTGGGGATGAGAGGCTCCTTTTGAGGTACACGCAGAGAGTTGATGAAGGCATTCAAAGCAGCGTCGCTGGACCCTGCATTTCGACGTTCGGGGGCGCTGCATCCACGGCCGTCGCGGCCTGCGGCATCGTAGCCAGCCCCGTCCCCAATTGCCCCCCAGCGTCGTCCGTCAAAGCCTCAGTAGGCATATCGGCAGTAGGCGCAGTGGCAGGCGTAGAGGCAGCTGGAGGCATTGCGGAGGCCGACGTGCGCGGTGGAATGAAGACCTGTTCCACCGTCACGTCCCCATCGTCCTACCACAGCGCCTCTGTAGTAGGGGAACCAGCTGCCGCGGCCTCTCGTCGGCCATGAAGAGTCGTGTCATCCGTGGGTGTGACAGGGGTTCCAGCAGTGCTGTCTGGAAAGCAGCTACTGGGGTAGACGGCCGTGCGGTGAGGGAGGCGCCAAGCTCATCAAGCATCGGGTCCATCCAAATTCAGGGTCTCGCCTCCACAGACACCTGTAGTAGCAAGTCAGAGGTGGTGGCGGCATTGTTGACGACGATGCTGACCATCCTTGGCCGCCTGCTCCTGCGTCCGGGCGCCAACGCCAGACACCATTGGCGGCCACCACAGCCCCCTTCGTGGCGCCATCTGAGCCACCGAGTGGGGCGCGCGAGGAAGGCCATGGGCCACCCTCCGCAACCGCAGAAGGAGCCGGGCAAAGAATTTGCCCGATGATTATACGTGCCGCGTGCGGCAGAGCCTCCTGGCTGCCACCACTTGCATTGATGAAGTGGCGCATGGGGGTTTCTGCACGCGGTTAGTGGCATGGCGATGGGACGGACGACGATGGCAAAGCGTGCATGACCCCTTGCCCTCGCCGTCGGCCTCGATGCTCGGAGGTGGCCCATGGCGCTGGTCGAGGCGTTGCAGTGCCGAGACCCTCTCCACATGCCGCGTCCCAAGGCGGCACCACGCAGGCACAACGGATGGGGTCGGTTCAACCAGCGGCTGTGGTGTGGGCAGCTGATAGCAACACGACACAGACGGCGATTGGCCTGTGGAGGTGCCGGACACCGTGCCACCCGACCTGGACCACCGGTGGGCCTGGGAGGCACAGTCCTAGCGAGAACGATGTGCACAGCTAGCGGTCAGTGTGGGCGAGCGATCACGCTTGGCCCCAGCATCTAACACCTGCAACGGGCTACGGTGCACCCGATGCCCCTCGCATCGACAGGTGCGGCAACACGATGCGAACCTGCAACCTGCCTTGACGTGCCCCTCTCAAAGATAATTGAAGCAAAGGCCGACAAGGTCCTTCAACACTGGCCATCGGCGCTGATGTTGAGACGGGGCGTCCAGTCGAGCTTTGCTCGTCAGTTGCCGTTTGGCCACTACCCTAGATGTGCTCTCGTCCGTCCACTGAGGACGATCTTCTGCCAACCGCCATCGTCAGGCAGAGTTGCCCGGTGGTACGGGCCAAGTCACAGATGGACAAGGTCCCTGCCTGTGTCCAGATGCGTGCGCATGCCCTGTCCATGCGGGCTCGCCACCACAACCGCCCTCTGGCACTTGCGCCGCCGACGTTGGCATCGCCCCCGATGGGTTGGCCTATTGCCAGGGCAGGAGCTCACACAGTTGATTGCCCTGTCTGGGCTAGGCATAGGATCGAGCGCGCCTGCCTAGGTCAAAGTGCCCGTCACCACCAGGCTGGGGTGAGGCGCCGCTACGTAGTACCCGCAGCCTTCGGCAGCGGCGACCGCAGCCCTAGCCGAGATCCTCCCAATATCGAGGCTGCGGGAGGCAACCATCGTGGAGGAGGGGTATCGAAGGTTGGAGGGATGGTGGAGTGCGCGTGTCGACTTGTGAAGCTCATCATCAGAGCAATCATCAACCATCACGTCATCCCACCTCATCGCCTTAGTTCTGCCGCTGGCGGAGGGAAAGAAGGGTGGGGCGGTAGGTGATAAAGCCCTGCCTCGGCTAAGGAGCCATAGGAGTCTGGCGGTGGAGGTGGAGGGATGCAAGAGCTCGAGGCTCCTAGATAAGTGTTGTCTGCTCGCGGCTGCCTGACGCTGTGTCGCCTGCCGCCCTGGCCTAGAGTTGCACCGTTGCGAGTTTTGTGTCTGTGGTATGCTGAAAGGTCCCTATGTGGTTTTGGTAATTGAGTGATAACTTTATATTGGACTAATATGTTAAATTGAGAATACACATGAGATTAGTCCATATATGATTAGGTGATGAAGGAGCCCATTGCATATGAGACATGACATGGAGTCATGTGACTGTCGATGTTTTATCACCGATAGCCCACCACGGGGTACCCGGGAGGGTGTTTTTGTTCGGAGGAGCATGGCAGACTACGAAACTCAACGGTTACGGCAACAAGCTTGACGAGACAGATGATTTTATACTGGTTCGGGCCCTCAACTTGCATCGAGTAAAAGCCTTTACGTCTAGTCGGCATGAGCCTGTTGTGTTGTATTGATGAGTATGAGGGATTGTGGTGCACTGTGTCGTTCTCTTATTACAAGGGGTACCGGTAGCGGCCTTATATGGGGCGAGGCTGGCTGCAGGTTCTATGATTCCTAGTTAGATTCTAGGAACAAGTCCTAAACTAAGAGTTTCGTGCTCCTTCCTATTACAATCCATCTAAGATATGGTAATTCTCACGTCTTGTTACTCCGTGTTGTACTCGAATTGGTCAGTGTTTTCTTTGAACCTTCGTCTGTATTCGCCTTCTTGGGGAACCTCCGGTGTGCCCCCATCGATAAGCCCCTGAGCATTCCTGGATTTGGAACTCGAAAGCCAGGTTCTTTTGAGGTGAAATCTTGGGATGCTCTTTCTTCTTGCCGCTTTTGTCTTGGTTCGGGGAGTGCAATTTTTGAAAAAAATACACTCACTGAGTGTAGCCACCGAGCCTCATGTTTTTTGGGTACAAAAAGCTGGAGAGTCCAGTTGTAGCTTCTATCTTCTGGTCATCTTCTCCGTCTTTTCACGAAGTGCAAATTTCTCAAAATTTGCACTCAGTGAGTGGAGCCCCCGAGCCTCTTGCTTTATGGAACAAAAAAGCCAGAGGGTCTTGATAGAAATAGTGCCTTCTGTGCAGGGTACTCCTGCAGCCCTGAGCCTTTTCCGGGTTCTTTTCATTGTAAGAGAACTTAGGAAAGGGTTCTGGAGTTCTTTGCTGATGCAGTTCTTTATTGTTGTACTGTTGGTTGTTGAGTGTCTTCATTGCTTTTGTACTTTTTTCTCAGGATATGCTATTGGCCATGCCTTTTTGTCCTGTAGTGGCTTTTACTGCTCGCCCGTGAGCCTTGCGGGCATTCTTGATGGCTTCAGTCTGCATGCCTGCTCTCTTTTGTCGGCTATGTGGTGGTCAAGCATGCTTTGTTCAGTCGCTTCAATGTTCTGTTCTCTTCACATGCCTGTCCTAGCTTCTTCCTTCTGTGGACTTTGTCTTCATACACCCATCTTTGTCTATAAATATTGTTTGCTGATGCTCGTTGCTTTCTCATTCACTTCTAGTCTGCTTGAGTTTCTCCTTCTCTCTCGGTTTCTCTTGCTTGTAGCCTTCATGAGCTGTTGCTTCCTTCTTCTATAGTTATGGACTTATCGGTGAGGAGCTTGACAAGCCCCGGGCTTGTTCTATAATCTCTTTTAGCGAATGGTGTAGGTTTTGTGATAGGGGTTAGTAGTAGGCTAATCCTCGGGTGGAATCACATTATCGAAGGTATCAGGGCGAATGTTGTAGGGTTTGTGATGTACTTGGTGATGCCTCCACTGCCTTATTTTGCCCTTCAACCTTTCTCCTTGTTGCCTTTAATTTGGTGGTTCATATGCTATTTAGGTTGTTCACACTTTGCATGGTGTGGATCAGTCTCTGCTTTCTTCTCTGTTGTGTTGTTTTGGCGCTGCGTTGCAAATCAGCTCATGTTGGGAGATCCGTCTGAGTTCTTTGGGAGTCATGGAGTTTGAAGACATGATCGCTACTCCTGTGTACTTGGTGCTCCTGCCATTCTCATTGACTTTTAGAGATGAATTTGCCGCGGTGATTTCGTTTCTGGGGTTTCCCTCCTGCTTGTCGGCATTGAATCTTGGTAGAGGTTCAATCGTTTTAAACTCTGCTCAGTTCCTTATTGATATTTGCAGTTGACCAGGACTTTATTGATGCCCTTGCAAATTCCACTAGGCTCCTAGTTGCTGTATTAATGTATTTCTTCTAATTATCGGGTCTTGTATCTGCTTGTACTCTGTCGTAATCTCAATACCTCTTGATCAATGAAATGGAAAAGATATTTGTCTTGTCTCCATCTCCAATGATTGTGCAAGTTTTTTGCTGACTAAGTTGACACTGTATGGACATGATTCTGCAACTCTGAAAGTGTCAAGTTCTTTGATAATGCATTAGCACTGTATAATGTGTCTTGTGTATCTGTGAGTTCTTTTGATATGTCTTCCGTTGTGTCCTGGTTGTTCAGGTGTCTTAATAATTGGTCCATGTAGACTGTTTATTTGATGGGTTGTTGATGATTCCGGGTTCTCTTCACATCCGATGACTTCATGGTAAAAAATCTTGTCCAAGATATTCTGTTTTTTGCCCGTTGGAGAGTTACCATTTGCCATTATTACCGTTGGTGCTTATCCGTTGTAGTTGCTGTTATGCTGTCCAGTTTAGGCAACCCTTGATCCGTTGGGCCCATTTAGATCAACCGGTCCTTATTAATGTTTCGCCATTTTATCCTTCTCCCGTACTCTTTCGTCTTTGCCATCTGTACGTGCAGGGAATCTCCGATCTCTCTGTTCTTCTTGTCGTCCCTGCCACGCGCAGAACCCTAGTTCTTCCTCTGTGCTTTCTTTCACAATCTGTGAATTCTCTAGCTCCTCATCGAGCCACGATGGCCGGAACAAGGGCGTAGAGAAAGAGCAAGGCCGCTGAGGTAATTAATTGGTAAAAATTCTTTATTTTGCTGTTGATTGCACTGTTTTTGATCGTGTGTTCTTGGTGCAGCGGCCTTGGCCAACGCCGACGACGACGGAGGTGGATCTCGAGGTGTTGGTTGATTGTGGTTTTCTTCGAGATCAGGCACTCTTCGAGTATACCCTTCCGGGTCAACATCTTGTCCCCATTCCTTCTCCTGATCAGACAATCCTGTTTGTTGCATTTGTCGCCATGGGACTCTATTTTCCACCTTAGGGTTTTCTGATGGAGTTTCTTTATTTCTTTGGTCTCCAACTCTTCCATCTCTCCCCTAATGGGGTTTTCTATTTGTCCTCCTTTATGCATTTGTGCGAGGTGTATCTTGGGGTTCCCCCAATCTTCTTCTTTTTCGACACTTCTTCCACATGAAGAAGGACTCGAAAATAGTGCCTTTTGGTTACTGTACGATCCAGCTTCGCCAGGGGATGTGTGCAGTTCTTTTTACCCTTGATTTATTCGACAAGATGGTTTGGGCGGACAAGTGGTTTTATGTCCCCAAGCCTTTAGCTTATTTTTCTTCAGATCTCTTTGTCTTCCCTAATGACACCAGTCTTTGGTCTAAAAAGCTCTCTGATGCTGAGCTTTTAGCCATTGACCCTCTTCTTGTGCACCTTGCTTATGTCAAAGCGCAAGGCCTTACTGGCCTTAGTGTCATTGCTGGGTTCTTCCGGTGCCTCGTACAGCCTCTTATGCAAAGGGAGCACCTTGGCCTTGAGTACACCAGGGTTGATGATTCTTTCCGGATCAAGGCTGGGGTAAAGCTAAATGATGAGGAGCTAATGGTGCGTTTGAAGGTTGTTCTTGCTTCAGTGCCTTGTATTCCTCCCCGAGTTGAGGAATATCATTCTAAGAACCCGCCGCCTGCGGTAAGTGACTGACTAGTTGTTTCTTGTTATATGTGAGTTCTTTTCTTCGTTGGTGCTGATGATTTGATTGCTTCTTTTTTTAGGGATTTGGTCGTAGCTTTACTATCCGTCTCCCTGCCATTGAGGAGGTTAATCTTGCTGAGGTTGCAGCTCAACCTGCTCCTGCTTCTGCTTCTCGCAAATGGTCTACTCTTCTTGAACTTCCTTATAGTATCCGTGAGGGTGGATTTGAGGCTGTTCCTTGTCAACCGCATCCAAAAATTGTTGAGATGTATTTTGGTTCTAGGCAAAGGGCATTGTCGCATCCTTCTGTCACTCCTGCTGGGAGGCCGATTCCTGCTGCATCGAGTTCTCTTCAAGTCACTGGTAATATTATCATAGGTGAGATTGATGTCGAGTTTTTTCTGTCATATTTTGCTTTTACTTCTCATGCTTTGCTAGTTTTTGCTTGTAGGGAGCACCAATATGCTTCTTTCTTCGAGATCAGGCACTCTTCGAGTATACCCTTTCGGGTCAACATCTTGTCCCCACTCCTTCTCCTGATCAGACAATCCTATTTGTTGCGTTTGTCGCCATGGGACTTTATTTTCCACCTTAGGGTTTTCTGATGGAGTTTCTTTATTTCTTTGGTCTCCAACTCTTCCATCTCTCCCCTAATGGGGTTTTCTATTTGTCCTCCTTTGTGCATTTGTGCGAGGTGTATCTTGGGGTTCCCCCAATCTTCTTCTTTTTCGACACTTCTTCCACATGAAGAAGGACTCGAAAATAGTGCCTTTTGGTTGCTGTACGATCCAGCTCCGCCAGGGAATGTGTGCAGTTCTTTTTACCCTTGATTTATTCGACAAGATGGTTTGGGCGAACAAGTGGTTTTATGTCCCCAAGCCTTTAGCTTATTTTTCTTTAGATCTCTTTGTCTTCCCTAATGACACCAGTCTTTGGTCTAAAAAGCTCTCTGATGCTGAGCTTTCAGCCATTGACCCTCTTCTTGTGCACCTTGCTTATGTCAAAGCACAAGGCCTTACTGGCCTTAGTGTCGTTGCTGGGTTCTTTCGGTGCCTCGTACAGCCTCTTATGCAAAGGGAGCACCTTGGCCTTGAGTACACCAGGGTTGATGATTCTTTCCGGATCAAGGCTAGGGTAAAGCTAAATGATGAGGAGCTAACGGTGCGTCTGAAGGTTGTTCTTGCTTCAGTGCCTTGTATTCCTCCCCAAGTTGAGGAATATCATTCTAAGAACCCGCCGCCTGCGGTAAGTGACTGACTAGTTGTTTCTTGTTATATGTGAGTTCTTTTCTTCGTTGGTGCTGATGATTTGATTGCTTCTTTTTTTAGGGATTTGGTCATAGCTTTACTATCCGTCTCCCTGCCATCGAGGAGGTTAATCTTGCTGAGGTTGCAGCTCAACCTGCTCCTGCTTCTGCTTCTCACAAATGGTCTACTCTTCTTGAACTTCCTTATAGTATCCGGGAGGGTGGATTTGAGGCTGTTCCTTATCAACCGCATCCAAAAATTGTTGAGATGTATTTTGGTTCCAGGCAAAGGGCATTGTCGCGTCCTTCTGTCACTCCTGCTAGGAGGCCGATTCCTGCTGCATCGAGTTCTCTTCAAGTCACTGGTAATATTATCATAGGTGAGATTGATGTCGAGTTTTTTCTGTCATATTTTGCTTTTGCTTCTCATGCTTTGCTTGTTTTTGCTTGTAGGGAGCACCAATGTGCTTCTTTCTGAGAATGAAGAGGATGAGGAGGTACAAACTCCTCTTATTTGCAGACCATAAGTCTCCCTTGATTTCTGCTTGCTTCTTTATTTAGTTGTCTTCCTTGCTAATGCTTCTTTTGCTCTTTGTAGCTGAACAGAGGGTTCTGGGACTTCTTCTTCCCCTTCTTCTTCTCATGCTACCCACATGTCCTATGTGGTGCAGCTTCTTGCAGCTGTTCTCCTTCCTATCATGCCTAGGAGGGGGTAGGTTCTTTCAAGCTTCCACCAAGGTTTGATTTCTGCTTTTGCTTTTATTTCTGGTTCTTATGCACTCTCTTTGCAGGCCTGGTGCTACGAACTCACCGGGTTCTTCTGGTGTTGCGGGCTCTGGCCGAGCCCCCGAGGATGAGCCCAGGGCTCAAAGTTCGTCTACTAGTAAGTTCTTGCGAGTTCTTCTTATATTCTTTTCACTTCTTTTTTGCTGCTGATTCTGACTTGTTTGTATTGTCTTTCTGTAAGTTGGCCAAACGGTCAACATTGATCTAGGGTCTGGCCCCGTCTCACAGGAGGTTTCTTTGGCAGCGCCTGCTGAATTGAGTCATGAGCTCCCTCTTGCCGAGCCGGTGACTTCTAGGGTTGTTGGTGCTGAAGGAGGTGGTGGGGTGTTAGCTGATCCACCACTGCTCACTTTGCCGCCTTCTTCCTCTTCTAGGCCAGTGGATTCGGAGATGAGCCATCCTCATCGTCTGGTGGCTTTGAAGTCTTGCTTTGAGGAGTTCTTTGCTAAGTTAGCGGCATGGTGGACGTAAGAGTTCTTTTCTTGTGCTAATTTTGATGTGTCATCTTTTTCTAATACTTTTTGTCTTTCAGTCTCTCTGGCAGGATCAGAACCTTCTTTTTGGCCCTACTGAGGCTGCGGCGACTTCTTCTAGCCTCACTGATCTTGAGCGGGTTCGTAAAGTGCTTACTCAGGTTCAGGCAAAACTAGAGCGTGAGCGTGGGCATCTTCGGGATGGTGAGGCAGCTCATCAGACCCAATTGGCTAATGAGTTACACTGTCAGGAGCAGGCAGCAAAGGCCGCTGTTGATGAGGTCCAGGCCTTGAAGGCCTAGGTTGCAGGTATTCCTTTTTCTTGTCGAGTTGTTATCTTTGACATGCCGAGTTCTTTCTTCGGCTGATTGACTTAACTGTTTCTTTGTAGAGTTCGAACTGCAGCTCGAGTGGCTACAAGATTCAGAGGATGTCATATCTCATTTTTAAGGACCAAAATAAGATATATAAAAGCCTTATATGTGCCCCAGGATGTCACACACTGTTGGCGGTCCTAATGGATCAATTTTAATCGCCAACTTAGGCTTAAAAAGAGAGAGACAATCATACTTTAACACATATGCCTATGCTATTAACAGAGTTCCACTTATACCCCTAGTGTTTATGTTTTTTTACAGGATTTATGGTAAAACAAGTGGAAGTGCACAACATCAAGGAGAAAGTGTAAAAGTAGAATGCGAACTCAAAAAATACGCAATCAAGACCAATAAACCTTCGGTGCATACTTGGGCCTGATCGTAACCGCAGGAGAGGTCCAGGCCCAGGAAGAAACCGATCACGCGAAGGCGGTGGCCAGCTGGCCCCACCAGGGGACCGGCCGCCCCCGGGACCAGCCGCCCCCTGGTGGCCCCTCTCGGGCCCAGTCTTCTTAGGCGGTTTGTAGGATGGTTCCCCCAAGGCGGTTTCACCTCCTTCCACATGTGTAGATGCCCGAACCATCCTACTTGAGCTATAAATAGAGGGAGCTCCTTCATTCACAATACACACATTCATTTGGAGTCATTCACCTCACACCTCTCACTTGTATTCCTTAGAGTAGTTTTAGTAGTTTGTGAGCAATGCAAAAGCTATCAAGGAGAGCATGTCTCCTTGGAAGAAGAAGATCATCTTGGTGTGAATACAATTTGGTTTTCCTCCATGAGCAAGTTCTTATCATATTTATATAATCATGCATATGAACTAGAGTATAGTTATGATCATGTTATGAGCATAATATATGATCTAGTACATAGTTTATGTATTATGTTCTTGACTTGTTCATTATCGTTCTTCATCATTCATCGAATTAGTATGAATAGAGGAAGAACTAGGAATGAGGTGATGGTTCATTGTGCCTTTATGGTTGCTCTTAACCTAGCCTGTCAATTCAAAGGGTTGGGGTTCGCGGGGGTTAGGGGTTGTTTCCAAGTACATGGGCATGGTACTCGGGTATGCGGAGATTGGTGGATATGTTTGTATCCCACGGGTAGAGGGGTAGGTGGGTAGGTGGTGATAGCCCTGTCCATCCAAGCACTCTCTCACGTTCGTATATTGAGTAGGAGTTTGTAAAGTTTCTATCGGCTGGCAGACCAGCTGCGGGGATCTTCCTATCATCTCAGACTTAGTCTTGGTACTAGACATACTAGTTAGATGTTTTACTAATAGTTCTTTGCATAGTTGTATATGACCAATGCCTGCTCTGATTAGTTATATTCTTTTATTCTTTATTTCTCTTTTATCCTTGAGGTTGACTCAGATGTGTGTCCACTATCTTGAAATCATGATTTACCCCTGTTTACACCATGCCTACCATTGCACTCAATAAGTGATCATGTTTATACTGAGCTTGATGCATATTTCCCTCCTACAATGATAGTTCTGTGCGCTTGCAGATTTATTCTTATTACTTACTGAGCTATCACAATTGGCGTACCTATGTACCGTTACTTATGGATTGTAATTCTTGTGCTCCCCATGATGCCATGCTACAGGATTGCATCCTCGTAAGTAATGATGTTTAGGAAGGCCAATCTGGCACTCTTAACTATTATTACCAGAATTGCAATACGTTGGCCAGCGTCGTTAAGGGCCGAGTGTTAATCTTCTAATGTAATGGTGGCTAGGGATGTTAACACTAGGGATGGGCTCTTAGTCTATCTTTAGTAGTGACGCTAAGAAATGCCAACAAGCATTTCTGGCACCGTTGCCGGGGACAGCAAAAGAAATATGCAAACATCTAGCTTGGCATAAACATTGATTACAAATATAAGCATTGGTAGCCATAGTTTAAACAGGCTAACTTTGCCATTTTGTTCTCTTTTTATTGGAATGAAAATAGGATAGTGTATGAGTGGTTTTGACCTACCAGGCAACTTCATCGACAATCCAGAAGCACTCCTAAGGAAGAAAAGGTCTCATGCCATTTCTTCTTCTACTACTCCACCGACAGACGAACCGATCACTTCTGCACCATCCGCTACTACCACCATGGCCAATACACTCTATGACTACTCCACCCCTGCTGTTGCCAACGTGCCCGTTGGGCCCGCTGTCAATGTTGGGAATAGAAACTTTGAGATTCGTGCAGGCCTCATCTCTATTGTGCAGGCAATCTAGTTCTATGGCTTGCAAAGTGAGGACGCAAATGCTCACCTGCAACACTTCCTTGAGCTGTGCGACACCATCATCATCAAAGACGTCACACTGGACAGTATCAAACTCCGCTTGTTTCCTTTCTCGCTCACAGGGAAAGCAAAACAATGGTTCTATTAGAACAAGAAAGCTATCAACACGTGGGACAAATGTTCCACGGCGTTCCTCGCTAAATTCTTCCCCATAAGCAGAACCAGTGCTCTGAGGGGGAAGATATCAAACTTCCAGCAATCGTCACTCGAGTCCATCCCTAAAGCTTGGGAAAGGCTCCAGGAATACATCTGGGCCTATCCTCATCATGGGATGCAAGATTGGCTCATGCTCCAAAACTTCTACGAAGGCCTCACGGCCATGTCGAAGGGGCACGTAGATGCCACAGCTAGAGGTGCATTCCTCTCCCTCAGCATCGAGAGTGCTACAACACTCATTGAGATGATGGTGGCAAATCAGAGTTGGGGAAAAGGAAGAAAAACACAAAAAGGAACGCATACCGTGAAGGAGACGGATTTGCTTGCCGCAAAAATAGACTTGCTGATACAAAGGCTGGACGATCGTGCCAGTAATCCTACCATGAGCACCGTCTAGGCCATGGACTCACTTATGACGTGTGAAGTCTGTGGGAATATTGGCCATTTAGGGAACAACTGCCCTGAAACCCAAGAAGAAGCTTCCTACGTCAATAACGGGTTTCGCCAACCACAACAGCAATGTAATAACGGGCTGAACAACCAGCATCGCCCTCAAGGTAATAATTTTAATTCCAATTTTAATTCAAATCAACCTTCTTTGAGAGACATCATTGTGGGACAAGCTAAGATCAACGAGAATCTTACCAAAAAGTTGTCCTTCAACGATAAAATGTTTAAAAATATAAATGCTAAGCTTGAAACTCTGTCTTCTTCTATTAAAAACCATTTGAGTTTCAATAAAATGATAGAAACCCAAATAGCTCAAATAGCTGCTTCTATCCCTGTCAACAATGCAGGAAAAATCTCGGGGCAACCCGAGACTTCTCTCGAGTTTGTTCATGCAGCTGTACAACAATAAAGAAAGAAGAGTCTTGCCAACGCACTATAAATGTTGAGCCCTTGCCGAAGGTCATTTATCTAAAAAAATATAATAATAATAATACTCTGAAGGGGCCCACACCATAATCCAGCTTGGGGGAGGCTCCCACACTCAGATATTTTGTATCTTATCTTTTTGAGCTTTCAAGTTTAAAATATATATATTTTATAAATATATATATTCTTGTATTTAAAAAAAGGTATTTCTCTTTCTAGTTTTATAAAAATCATATTCTTATTTCAAAATAAGTATTCTCTAAAATTCTTATAAAAATCATTTTCTAAAAGTTTAGTTTATGTCCTTTCCAAATATTATTTTTAAAATAATTTTTGAAACCAAAAAGTTGCAAACAAATTTGTGGAAAATCAAAACATGGAGCAAAGTTTCGAACTAGAGGGAATCGCAACCGGCAACAATTCTTGGATAGCCGTTGGAGGGTTTTGGCAAAAGATGGGATAGAGTAGGCCCTACCAGGGGACCGGCAAGGTACCAGGGGCAGCCGTCCCCTGCCCAAGGAGCTGACGCTCTAGCTTTTTGCCAACGGCTACTAGCCATTGCCACCAGCCTCTCCACGCCTGCATCCACACCTATAATATAATACCTTGGTTCCCAAAGGAACACTAGAGGCCGTCATATGTGTGCCCAGGAAGTCCACACATATAACAAAAATGGAAATATCAGAAAAACAATGCATTATAATATATAGCGGAAACATATTGATATCAACACTTACAAACATCAGAGTATTGCGGAACATTGGCTACAACTTCTCTTTAGAGCTCCATCCTTCTCAGGGACCGTTGACTGGGGGCTCCATACACCAAACACTTCTGACACTCAACATCTTTATCCTTCTTCAGAGCAGCACCTTACTACAAACTATAGCAAGGGTGAGTCCATGTCAAACTCAGCAAGTACAGGAGGAATGTATAATGTCATGCATGGCTTAACAAAGGTAGGCTGACACAGCTTGACTGCGGTTAGCATTTTGAGTTGATAACAAATTATTATTAAACAATCTATTACTAGCTCTTTTATTAAATAGCCTTTTTACTAAATATAGGTGAAGCAACCCAACCCTTAATTAAGGTTCAAGTAGTAATTAAGAGTGCATTTAGTAACATTATATATATCACTTCTAGTTATCTTTATAACCAGAGATTGCCATCTCCTAAGCACACAGGATTGCCATCCTGTAAAACAAGAGGTAGCCACCTCCAAGAACCTTCTCCATCAATTTTTTGTGTGTTGTCCATTTGGCTAATCATGTGAGGATCCGGGCCGCTCGTGACCATGAGCACGGATGATATATTGATTTAAACTCTACGTAGAGGTATACATGTTCACTCCAAGAAGCGATTCCCATTTGCCCAGGGTCATGACTCCCCAAAAACTTTCAAGGTGACTGGGTAGGGTTTCACTACAAGGCTGTTGTAACACCTCTGGTGTTATATTAACTAAAATATGCCATCTCATCATATGCATCGCAAAGCATTCATGTTTAAGTTAACCTTAATGTGTATCAACTAAAATAAGTTTACATTTCATAGGTTGATTGAGCGTCTGTAATGTTTTGTCACATGAAATAATAAAACCCTATTTTCGAATGTCATTGCAAATACTTAGTTTATACTCTATGTACTTGAGGTGTAAACTGTGTTTACACTAGTGTCAAGCATAGTGTATAAGTCTAAGTCCAACTCTAAAAATGATTTCCATATTTGAAATTAAATTTGGATTCCAAAGCTTATTTCTGAGTTTGGCTATTCAAATTTAAATTCAAAATGGAAATGCTATAAAAGGTTTTTTCAAAAGTCAACTTGGTCAACCAAGGGTGTCATTGGGTCAATGACCTGAAAATATCCCTGGATGATGTTTGTGATCACTAATAACCAACCAATTAAGTTAGAAACCAAATTGAGTTTAAATTCTATTTCAAAAACCCCTTTATTTCAAAACCAAGTCTTATCCCCTTTTCTGTAATTCAAAATATATAAGGAATTTGGAGATACTCTAAAAAGACAGTTTGTAGATCTTGGCAAGAGCTACAAAGTTGGTATATAAAGTTTTTCAAGTTTCCAAAAGGAAATTCAAATTAATTTGAAAATACAGTTTCTAGCATTTATCCCCTTTTGATTTTAAAACCATAATTCACAAACTATACCTAATTTTGGAAAACTTTGCATACGAAAAATGTTTGGTTTGACAAGCTCAACATTTCATAGTTTTGAATATTTTCAAGTTTTATTGAAAAATCAAAAGTAATTTCAAATGTTTATTTCTAGGGTTTTATTCCCTTTTTGAATTTGAATTCAAATTTCAAAATCTAGACAGAATTTGAGGATGCCAGTTAAAGGAAAAGTGTAGCTCTTGAAAAGTTATGCAAATTATATTTTTGGATATTTTCAAGTTCTTATATAAATTTTGGAGTAATTTGTATTTTAAAACAGATGGCATTTCTATAAATAACTCGAACAGTACCTAACCCTATCGGCGATCGCCATGGCCGGCTTCTCATCGCGCGTCGCCGACCACCGCCGCACCCGCTCGACCGCCAGAGTGCTCATGGATGTGAGAAACTTCATCTCCTTCGTGTCGCCAGTCCATCCATCGACTCCGTGCTATAAATACCGTCGCCGTGGCCGAGTTCTTCTTCTTTCTTCCTCCCGCCGCCGTCGCCGACGACCTCGCTCCACCGCTGAAATTCGCCATCGACGCTCCACCTCTGTCCAATTGTGCTTGCCATTAGCTCCGCCACATCCTCACGGTCATCTTGGGCCAGTTCGTGCTTGCTCTCCTCGCTTGAGCCACCCGCACGCCGCCTTCTTCTCCGCGGCCGGCACGCCGAGCCGCCGTGCCATCTCCGCCGTTTGCCGCCGCCGGAGGTGAAAATATTTTACCTTTAACCCCTCTAGTCGATCCTTCATGCTCCACTGCTCCTGATGCACACCTTGGTTTGAGCAGCACGTTGCCGGAGACCGCCGTGACGCCGTCTTGCCACTGGAGCGCCGCCGCCATCAGCGCCGCCGACCGCAGCTCGATTCCGGCGCTCCGAGCCTCCATTAACGTGCGCATCAGCACCGAGGTGAGCTCCTGCAGCTGTTTGCATCATCAATTTCATCAATCCCTTGTCGTGGCCACCGGTAGCCGTAGCTCGCCGTCGGCGCGACGTTGCCAGCGCCGTCGCACGCGAAGCCGCCGCTGCTAGAGTTCTAGTCCGGTTCCATTTAGTTGCCAAACTCGTCTGTTTGAGTGCCCTGCATCTGCTTGTGACCTCCTCGTCGCCGGAAAACGCTCCGGTAAGCTCTCCTACCGGGCCGCAGCTCCGCCGCGCCGCCATGGCCGTCGGCGTGGGTGCCGCCGCCGCTCAGCCGCGCCGTTAGCCACCTCAATCGACGCGCCGTGTCGAGATGAGCCCGTAGGAGCAAGCCGTGTCGCCGGAGACCTCACCGTCGGCGAGTAATCGCCGGTCAACCGCCGCGCCGCCGTCGGTCAGCGCGGGGGTACTGTGCCGATTTTCTTTTTCTATTTTTAGAAAATGATTTAAATGCTATTTTCTTTGAAAAATCATAGTAATTCATATATAGCTCCAAAAACTCTAAAAATTTTTGTGAGTGTTCGTTTTGATGTCATCTACCTAGGAAAAATATGAAATGCCAAATTTGAGTACTTTTTGCATATGTTAAAATTAGCCCTTTTAATTGAAAAATGGACCTTCAGTGATTTTTAATAAATAAAATAATTGGCTTTTAATTCTGAAATTTGTTTTGCCATCTAATTAAGCTAAGAGCTTTCTAAAATAAAATTTTGGGCTTAATTTGATAACTTTAATTTTATGCCTTTATTTAATGCTTTTCAATAATTAATTAACCCCTTTAGTTTAACCTAATCATTATAGGATTTGGTTGACTTTGGGATTGATTGATGACCTTGGGTCATTACCCCTAATGACCTTTAGCACTTTAATTAATTGTTTGTGCTTATTTTAATCATGTCATTAGGGCTTAATTAACGTTATTTTATGTGTTTAATTAATTTCTTAAAAGGCATAGTTAACCCTAATGAGTTTTATAAACAAAGTTTTGTTAGCTTGCAACTTTATCGTGAAGAAAAGTTGTACTCGATGCCTTAA
The DNA here is from genome assembly GCA_023333625.1 of Bothriochloa decipiens. Classification (NCBI taxonomy): domain Eukaryota; kingdom Viridiplantae; phylum Streptophyta; class Magnoliopsida; order Poales; family Poaceae; genus Bothriochloa; species Bothriochloa decipiens. The sequence goes on along the minus strand of CM041646.1, from coordinate 19,277,402 downwards.
TCTGATTATGCATCCATCGAGCATCATGTTTACTATTCCATCATGTTCAAGCATATTAATCATCGAATAGTTGCCGTTAACGGAGAGTTAACGTTATCGCCCAGATCCGAAGGACGAGCAAATTCAAGAATCGGGAGTTGATCCAGAGTTTGCGAACTTCTATCCCGAACATCAAGGCAAGCCCCGGATACATTCAAACCCTATTCTATTTATAAAAGTTTTACCGCTTCAGCTATGGTATGTGCATTAAGTAACAGGAGTTGAGTGAAAACCCACCAAATTGCATTACCTGTCTTATTTCCTTATTCCTTGTTACCTGCTTGGGAAGATAAGTAGTAATGCTTAGCCCTGCTTATTTAATTAAGTGTTCAAAGGCAAAAGAATGAAAAAGATGAGATTGGTTTTCTTGTTGAAATCCTGATGATAGTAATAAATCAAGTCCAGACGGCGAACTTGCACTGGGAATGGAGTCCCTCTATAGTGTTCTCATCTGTTGATGCCCTAGGTCCCGTCCGATGGTGATCTGTCGATAATCGAGAAATTAGAAATCCACATGCATGAAGTGGCATACGGATGGTTGGAGCCGTGTATATCATGGAGTGACCTAGCGTGGGGACAGAGATCCCATCTGTGTCATAGTATGTTTTACTGTGGGGTTTAAGTTCCCATGTACCTCGGTACGCTGGGCCGCAGAGCTCACGGGTGCCATGTGGTGATATACGGCTGCGGTTGTTATCCCGGTATATCAGTTACCTGGGGTGCATCGGAGTTAAAGTCTCCGGTATTCCAGTGACCTAGGTCCCAGCTGGGTATGAAAATGGATTCGAATCGCCGTTGCTTCTCGGAGAAGAAGACTCGATCACTGTTCATCATCGTAGTAACAACTTGAACAAAAATTAAGGATCAATAATGAAGTTGGTTGATAATGGGAGCTAGCCCAAGCAACTTTTCTTTGCTAAGCTTTTCTGCAAAAATTTCTTATCTCCTACAGACCTTACCTTGTCCCTCTAGCCTGCATTTCTTGAGTCTCCACCCTTCTCTTTCGTCGGGTCAGTCTTGTTGAGTACTTTTGTACTCAGGGTTTGTTAAACCCTTGTTGCAGGTGAGCCTCATGGGCAGGAGTGTTTCGCATCCTGCTGCATGACAGTCGTCGAGGAAAGCGACGACGAGTAAAGAGGTTTAGCTCTTGGGTCGAGCTTACTATTTGGTTTTGTAATAAGGCTACCTACTGCTACTCCACTACTATTATGGTTTGTATAGTTTAAACTTATGGTTGTAAATATTTGAAACTCAGAGGTTTGTAAACTTATGTTATTGTAAGTCTTCCGCTGTTTTACTCTGTTGTATATTATTTATATCAACTATTGTAATACTGCAATGTCTCTCTACAATGATTGATCCTGCTCGGAGAATCATGGATGATTCAGGATTTACCCGACAGACTTTTTATGTCGTATGGAACACAGTCATGGTTATTTGGAGTCTGTTTAGACAATAATCATGCGTGTGGCCCATATGATTTAGGAGGTTCTGCCACAGCTGTTCACAGGTCATAGGCAGTGGCAACCCGCTAGAAATGAGTGCAAGTGTATGGGCAACTTCACCATGAGGCTGCCTCCTACACGGATCCCTAGCCCCTCTCATACTAAATACTTGAAAACACCCTAGTCACCATGGCTATGGCACCCATCGGTAAGGTGCCCAACCTACCTATGATGGTCCTGCTAATAAACCAAGCCAGAGCCCATTAGCATGGAGCTGTACGAAAGTCCCAGGTAGCCGCTCCACGAAAGGTCCTTAGGGGGAGGAGATACGAATACCCCCATCGACACAGCTAACCTCCAGCATCCGTTCCTCCTTCTTCTGCTCCGCTATCCAACGATGCTTACCGCATCAACAGCTTCTCCACCATGGCCTCAGCCATTAACATCATTAAATTAGAATTAACCATTATTAAACATCATTGAAGAGATCATTATGTTCATTAACATATGTAGAGTGAGCAGAGTAGCAAACACAACTAGACTACCCATAAAATAAAACCCCATGGTTATATTTGGATAGATTGGCTAGTCATGACCTAAGGGTTTGTAGTATTAAGACACATGTAATGAATATTAAATTATGAATTACAAGTGAGTAGGTACAATATGATCAAAGATGTTCCTGAACTTGCTTTAAATCCAATGTCTAGCTGCCGAATAGACTTTACTTGTTCTATCTTCTGGTCTCCAACTCTAGCTGCACTTGTCAGTCCTCGGCTCCCGATCTTCAGCACTCACGAACTGCTCTCTGTCTATTCATAGCAAACAAGCAACACAACCAGACAAAACTAAGAACAGACATCATACAAATGAAACACTAAAGAAAGAGCGGACTACATGGTAGAGCTCATTACTACGATAGCGTGAGTGTAAGAGTGACCAACAAAGGAGCTATCGGTGAGAGGGCACAACTACCAAGGTTGATCTAGGCTAAATGTAAAATTTGGAAAGGCTTTGATAGATCATTAATCTAACCAACAATTAAGTTGCATTTTCAAAAGTATAGAATATGGTAAACATCACTTCTATCGTGTAGCTTGTATTGATATGAGTCTAACGCGACAAGAATGGGCTTAAACGGAGTTAAGACAGGCAAGTTATGGCTAGAACATGGTTAGGGGAAAAACTATAAAAAACCAAACTATAAATCATATTTTAAATAATATAAAACTACATTTATAAAGCTTTTGGACCTTGACCATAAATACCAGAGTCTACAGGGCTTACACCGCAAGACTACAAGGCTGATTTGGACTGTGGTGGACTAGATCATAATTACATAGAAGATCAGGGGCTTTTCTACAAAATAGCCAAGGCTGACCAGCTGGTTGACCATGTTGACTGGTCAGCACACGCATGGTGCTTATGTGGCACTGGCGTGATAGCCACGTCGGCTGACATGTCAGTAGGCGCGGGGCCCAGTTGATTCGCGTTGACTGAAGGTCAACAGCAGATCTGAGTGGTGCTTCGCCAGAGGATCGCCGGAGTTAGCCGGAATGACATTTTGGGGATCGGATCAGCACGCGGGTGGCACGAGAACAATGGGCATGGCCTCACGGTCTCATCCGTGGGGACCACGGCGGCCGGGGATGGCTGGAGGTGGGGTTTGGGCGACGACGGTGCCATTGATGCCGGTCAGAGCATAGCGGGAAGGTGTTGCAGGGCGCCAGGGCGCAAGCTGGATGCGCGAGCACGATGTGTGCATACGCAATGAACGAGGTGGGTGTGGCGGATGGATTCCAGGGACGAGGGACGGCACGACATCGAAAGACGATGGCGGCCCTACCTCAGTGACTGCATACAGCCTCGAGAGAGCGAGAGAGAGGAAGGGGAGGGCACCACTGTGATAGTACCTCGACGCGAAACTCGTGAGCACATTCTTGACGACGGGAACGTGACAATGACAGAGATCAACGACACGGGGATGAGCTCAGAGGTGGCGGCTATGGCGGTGCACGCCTAGGGTTTTTAGGCTAGCAGCGGTTGCCCTAGGGTTTCCAAGGGGGTGCGGCGCGTGGGGGAAAGCCCTTTTATAGGCGGTGGGGAATATCAGGGCGCGTGCTCGAGGCGGATCGAGTGGTGGCGGCGCGCCTCCACGTGATGCGGAGCAGAGGGAGGCGGCTGAAGACGCTGACAAGTGGGGCCAGTGAGTGGGGCCATCTGTATGTGACGAAAAGCACAGGCGCGTTGCGGGCTGGTGCTGGCAGCTGCGGCTGGCTTGTTGGGCTAGCCCATTACGCAGGTGAGGAGGAGGCAGCTCATCAGGGAGCTGGGCCGGTTTGCATGCTGGGCTCGGCCCGCGATGCTCGCTGGGCTGCTTTGGCCTTCCTAGGCTGCTGTGCTGGCCACAAGGCTGCTGGTGGCCGAGCCTGGCCGCTGCTGGCCGGCTGCTGCTACTGCTGGCCTGGCCGGAGGTGGCCATGGCCGGCTGTGGCTGTCCAGGGCTGGCCAGAGTTGGCCAGTTGAGGCCAGGGGTGGCCAGAGCAAGCTAGGGCAAGCTAGGATAGGCTAGGGCAAGCTAGGGATGACTAAAGGCTGACCTAGGGTCGCTAGAGCTAGCTTGCGGATGGTGGCTAACAACATCGATGGCCAAAACGATAGAGAAAAAGGGAAAACTCTGTATCTAAATACAAAAGCGATCTTCCAAAACAAGACCATTTTGAAAGCTAATCATGAGAAGCACGTTAGCTTTTTGAATGCTAGCTAGAAAGCTTAACTTTTTGAATGCCGTCTAGAAAGCTTAACTTTTCAAACTTTTCAACATCTAGAAAACTAAACCTTGAACACATTTTTAAAAGGGCTTTGAAAGCTTAACTTTTCAAACTTGAAAAGAACCTAGTCATGACTTGCTCGAGTTTTAGAAATTCATTTTCACACACAAGCACAACAAAGCAATGCACCAAGCACAAACACACTTTTATTGACTTCATAAAAGTTTTATAAAACCACACTTTTTCTCATTTTATAATAACAAAAGAACTAAATCTTAGCTAATTTTAAAAAAATTAATAAATCCTTTAATTTATTTAGTGTTTTTCTACTCAGTGCATCGGCCATGACATTTTCCTTGCCAGGGTGGTCATACATATCAAAATCATAATCATTTAACAGTTCCAACCAACGGCGTTGTCTCATGTTCAAGTCAGATTGAGTGAAGATGTACTTCAAGCTCTTGTGGTCAGTGAAGATATCCGTCTTGTGCCCAATTAGATAGTGTCACCAAATCTTCAGAGCATGAACCACAGCTGCTAATTCTAGATCATGAGTAGGATAATTAAGCTCATGTTTCCTCAACTGCCTTGAAGCATAAGCAACAACTCTACCTTGTTGCATAAGAACACACCCTAATTCCAAACGAGATGCATCACAAAAGATAGAGAACTTCTTGCTTAGGTCTGGCAATACCAACACTAGAGCTGTTGTCCATCTCTTCTTGAATTCTTCAAAACTAGCTTGACACTTGTCGGACCACACAAACTTGGTATTTTTCTCTAGTAATGCTGTCAATGGCTTAGCAATCTTCGAGAATCCTTCAAGGAATCTCCTATAATAACCAGCCAACCCAAGAAAACTGTGAATCTCACTGACATCTGTAGGTGGCTTCCAATCCAACACATCTTTCACCTTGCTTGGATCAACTGCTATCCCACCATTCGAAACAACATGACCAAGGAAGGAGACTTCCTCCAACCAAAATTCATCTCTTCTTAGCATAAATTTTGTGCTCTCTAAGCTTCTGCAAGACTAACCTCAAATGTTGTGCATGTTCTTCCTTATTCTTTGAAAATACCAAGATATCATCAATGAAAACCACAACGAACTTATCCAGGTATTCCATAAACACCTTATTCATCAAGTAATAAAGTAGGCAGGTGCATTGGTCAACCCAAAGGACATAACTATATACTCATACAACCCATACCTGGTAGTGAATGCCGTCTTTAGTATATCTGAACTCCGGATCTTCAATTGATGATATCCAGAATGCAGGTCAATCTTAGAGAACACACAAGCACCTCTCAATTGATCAAACAAATCATCAATCCTGGGCAATGGGTACTTGTTCTTGATGGTAACCTCATTGAGAGAGCGATAATCAACACACATTCAATGAGTTCCATCTTTCTTATCAACAAAAATCACAGGGGAACCCCAAGGTGATGCACTAGGATGAATGAAACCCTTCTCTTCTAATTCCTTTAACTGTTTCTTAAGTTCTTCTAGTTCATTAACCCCCATTCTATATGAACGCTTAGCTATGGGTGCAGTGCCAGGTAATAACTCAATAATAAATTCAATGTCGCGGTCAGGTGGCATACCTGGCAATTCATCGGGGAACACATCCGGGAATTCCTCCACCACCCGATTCTGAGGATCTGCATTGTCATCAAGCTAATTCAGTGTAGCTGTGGGTGGCACTCTGACATCAACATTGATTCTATCTCCTTTTGGTGTAGTAAGATCCACAACCCTCTCTTTACACATTATCACAGCTTGGTGAGCTTCCATCCAATCCAATCCTAGAATTAAATCAATACCAGAGGCATTCAACACTACAGGATTTGCTAAAAAGTCTACCCCCTTAAGTGAAGGTTAGATAAGGGGCAGTAGTAAGAAGCTGGTATAGCACGCCCATTGAATTTACTACCATTGGGTTCTTCATGGCTACAACTGGTAAGATAGAGTTGATGTTGAACGTACCCAGCATAACCTCTGATGCTTCCTGAGCTGTCTCAGTGGACACATGATGAACTTTCCCATACTGTGGAGGCTTCTAATTGCTATTCTACCGCTGAGGAGTCTACTGATTCATCTTATTATCTGGACAGTTGAAAGACATGTGCCCCTCCTTGCCACATACAAAACACCTTGTAGGCGTATTGGGACCACCATTCTTTAGAGGAGTGTTATTAGGAGCAGTGAGACGTGGAGTCTGGTTGTTATTGGGACGCTACTGATAGTATGAGCATTGATTCCCATTCCAGTTCCACTGGTTCTGACCATGATTCCACTGACTAACTAGTCCTTGGTACTTTTGCTTGAAACCTTGGTGGAAGTTAGAACAAAAATGTGAGCTACTTCCTCCGCTTCTTCTTCAGCAGCCTCCATTGGTTCTTCCTCTTCAACTTGAGGTGAAGTAGGCACTGGGGTTGGTGATGGCGGAACATCTTCCCTAGACTCCATGTGGTTGAACAGAGCACGATACGCAGCAGCAGACATACTACGGGTATAAGGAGGCATCTACAAGATTTAGACATAGGTTAGAGTAGAGTCAAGATTTAGACATAAGGAGGCATCTACAAGATTCAATCCGGCATTCCCGACCACCATTTGGCACAGGACCAGTACCAAATCAAAGAGGAGGATGAGCTGCGCTCACCTAGGAGGAAGATGATGGTTGAGACAAAGTGAGGATGCACACAAAGTGAAGGTGACGATCGATGGCGCTCGATGTGGTGCACGATGGCGATCTGCACACGGTGGCTGCTCAGGTTAGGCAAGATTGAACCAAAAGATGGGCACCAATGTGCTCAGGAGGCCAAGGCGGAGCTTGCTAGCTAGCTTATGATGAAAATGACCTGACGATCACGGCCAATTTTGAGCTCCGACGGACTGTGGCAATGGCGGCTAGGGTTTCGGCGTCACTGCGGCTCGAGCAAGGAAAGTGGCTGGCGTTAGGGTTTGGATAGGGGTTGCGGACGTGGATTAAAGGCTTAAATAGCCTGGGATAGGGACGAGCGACTGGGCGTGGATGGTGCAGGTCGGAGTCAAGACAAACTCGGTGCTTGGGCTCGAGCCCGGTCGGAGGAGGACGATTGTGGCTCGGGTCCCTCTTGTCAGCCTGACGGAGGGAGAGACAGACGCGGTGTGGCGACCAACTCGCTTGATGGGCCACTGGCCTGTCAGCCCAAGATGAAGGGATGACACACGGTGCTGCAGCAGGCCAAAAGCAAGGCGGGCCAGCGCGGAGGGTGAGCGGGCCGCAGGAAAGAGCTGGCCGAGAGGCCGGTTGGCCCGAGAAAAAAGGCAGGCCACTGGGCCGCTCGGGCTGACCGGGCCAAAAGAAGGGAAAAGGGAAGGAGGAAAAAGGAAATAGCTTTTCTTTTGTTTGAACCCTTTTCAAATGCAAATTTAAAGGAATTTTGAAATCCAAATCCAAAATCAACCAAATCCAAACATCACCAAATAACTTATGCACCAGCATGAATGCACAATCAACCCCTACCATGATATATCTTTATTTTCCCTAAAAGTTTTATTTTTCCTATTTAAAAGCCCACCTAAAAATGCAATATAAAATCATTTTGACTATTATTGAAACTGGAAAAAAATTTAGGGTGCTACAGTTCACATCCCAAAATAGAAATTTTGGGGTGTGACAAAGCTACCCCACTTAACATGAATCTCGTACCGAGATTCGAAAAAACTTGGTATAGAGACAACACAAATAGTCCAAGTTGCTTCGAAATATTTGATAAGACATGATACAGAGATTTATGGATTTTCCCAAAGGTCGATACAAAGATTAAAGGTCGATTCTCCAGATTGATTCGATCTCCAAAATAGGACAAGATTAATGAATCAAGGATTATTCATATTTTATGATATGAAGACACGATGATGGATAACGTCATTCTGAAGTAGAATGATCTGGGACTTCTCTCTTTAGCTCTTCAAAGAGGGTAGAGAGAGAACAAACATCGATCCTTTGAGGATTTGCACTTCCTTGAATTAAGGTTCATGGAGTAAGAAAGGTTTTGAAGGTGAGCACGGGTCAACCTAAAGATCAAAATACTTTGGGACCTATGGTGACGTACAATGAAAGATGTGTAGACTACATAGACAAAGGTTAGATCACACTAAAAACAAAGGTTGATCTTCATGTGTCTACCCGTAAAGCATAACAAGGCATAGATCTAATGATTAACACAAGGTTGATCCAGAAGTCAAGGGTCAACTCTTCCAATTGATGTAACAAGATGACCAAAGCAAGGTCAATGATGAGATAACACATCAAAGTAGCTCATATAATGGATCATGATTAACTATCACATTACCAATGCTTATCAAGCACAACCAAGTGTGTGCACCCACTGGAGGCTCTCGGTTAAACATGGCACTGTCAGTTATTAATCAAGACATCATTAATAAGTTTACTACTAATTTATATCTCCCATGAGACAGCTAAAGATCTTGCATGATTGAACATCAACTGCAAGATAAAGAAAATGATCACAAGGTTTGGGGAAAATGATGGTTGAGGTTACTTCGTGCACGTTAGGAAAGGCGTAGACAAATTTTGATGATCCAGGAATAGTGATGACCAGAATGGTCGATGGCAAACATGATAGAGGTTGTGGACAAGGCCAGACATCCATGAATGAATACGACTAACTCTTTAGGTCCAGCATCATGAATTGCAAGAGTTAGGAGCAAGAGGTGATATAGACAATAAAGATAGGCCTCCTGGTGCTCACAATTCCTTTATTTCCCTTTGTGAGATAGAATAATGATAGGATTAGGAATTAGAAAAGATTACCCATAGTGGGATTTAAGATTGATCTTTGATCCTTTGAACTTTATCAACTCCACATCCGTAAGTTGGAGGGTAACGGTCGAAGGTCGACGAGAAGGTCAAGAAAGATAAGGCCCAATCCTTTAACTCTTCCCGCCTTGAAACTTGAGGTGCAATAGATCGTTGATAGTAGCGAATGCTGCCCCACTTTAATAGAAGTATTGCTTACATCCAAAAATTTACATGAGCATCCTCTTAATCCAAATCATCTCCTAGAGATTCCCTTTGTCGATTTATGATTCTAAATAACTCACAACATGATTCTAGATCTGAAGTAACAGATGAGAGAAACAAAACAAAGACTTTTGATTAAGTGGTTGGGGTGATGGACAAAACATCTTACCAAGTGATACAAAATGACAAGCACATCATAAACCATCTTCATAGCTTAAAAGTAATGAGGTCTGATGAAACAATTAACTCTTTTACTTAAGGGTTACAACTGAGTTGAAAACAAGACACTATAAGATGAAAAAGAAGTTGCTAACTTCATATGTTGTTTCATGTGCTTCAGGCCTTATTACAGATCAACTCAAATCTATCCAAGCTTCCATTCTTGATTCTGGTACACCTTTCAAGATGAGAGGATTTGAGTCTAGCGATCACAAACATTGTCCTTAGTTCCTCACATTTGCATCCAACTCTCAAATAAAAATACCATATGCCAAAAACATGTATGCTAATCCAAAGAACATAGCTGACTCCTCATGTGACCTTGAGTGCTTTAGATTTCTTCTGATGGTTCAAATCCATTTGAAATTCCACTCTAGATTCAGCAACTACTTCAACATTGAGGAGACTCTACTTACCCATATGGTTTTCATATTTCTCAGATGGCATCTTCACTGATCTGGTTGTTCTGTTGTATCTTCCCTTTGCTTGGGATAGATCTAACTACCTTCATACATGATTCTTTCTCGTAATGGGGTTATTGGGGAAGCCAAGCATTGAATCGGATTAATCACTCCATGACATGCGAAGAACCATCCCATTCCAAGGACGATGTCAATCTCCATAGATTCTAAAACTATAAGGTCCAGCTCAAAGCTTGCACCCTTGATGTTGAGGTTCACTTTTGGGCACATATGGGTTGCTCTTATCTCCCTTCTTGGGGTATTAACTAGCATGTTCATCTTCATGGGATGCATAAACAACTTCCGAGCAGCTACATGGGTGCTTGAGATGAAAGAATGTGTGGAGCTTTTGTCAAATAATATAGTACCGGGCTTAAATTTACCAAAATTGATCCAAACATAACCTTTTTAGCTTTGTGAGCATCTCTCAAATCCATATTATCCAATCTACCATTTTTGTGTGTTCGTTTTAGCTTGCTGTTTTCATACATCCATGGGTACTTCTTCGGACATCGCCTCTCTATATGTCCCTCTACATGACAATGATAACATGCCTTGCTGTCAGTTTTCTCAAAAGTGCCATGCTGATGCTGATTCCCTAGAATAAATGTGCTCTGAGTAGTTAGGTTTCTATTGACTGGTTGATTCTGAGAGTTCTCTTTCGTTAGAGCTTCTTCACTAGATTGCTTCTTAGTCTTCTTTCGCTTCGGAGGCTGAAACTCTATATATGTGATAGTCCATCCATCTATACTTACCTCTAGCATGAAACATGAGACTAGAGGGCATCTAACCTTCTAACATGAGGAGATATTAGTTGAGAGATCAAATCTAAGACAAACTACGAGGTAGGACTCAAGTCTATCTTGCTACTCAATGGTGGCTCTTGTGAGGCTGCTTTCCTTTCTTAGCCCATTGATTTTGATGCTTCAACCTTTCCTTCACTTGCTAGCTTCTGAAGGCAGGGCACTCCATAGTGTCTACAACACTGACACTGCTCTTAAATTCTAAGCGCTTCATCATGGTTGCCTTCATTGGATTGCAAATTCTTTCAGACTTCTTCTTCTGGTCTTTTCATTGGTCATTCCTCAAATGTGATTGGGGACTTTCCTGAATGGATCTGAGAATCCTTCTATGGTTCCAATTCACCTGACAAATGATCCTGCGCGGTTGTTGACTTCAACTTGTTGGCCGAGGATGAGGGTAGCATGGCTGGATCTTCTTAACACTTGGTAAGATCTCCTTCGATGTTACCTGGAGAAGTAAGGCTTGCACTGACAAAAGATCCGAGAGCTTGGTCATCTGATTAGCTGTCATCTCAAGGACCTGAGCTTGCCAAGCAATCACCTGTTCGTTGCTCATTGAAGTTGCTAAAGTTGTTTGCTGACTCTGTCCATTGATATCATCTCTTGCACATGCATTTCCACTTTGATTCACCATCTTATTTTGGGCAAAGGTAGAATGAGCAAGTGCATATGAATGAAGGCATGATATCATGATAGGCAGAATTTAATGAGGATCAAGATCAGTAGCAAGGGACAGATAGGACAAGAGAGGACTCTACCCCACTTAACAAGGATAGCGCTACACTTCCCAAAACTTCACCTTCAGAGTCTACTTTGGAACAAGAGAACAAACATGACACACAAACATCGCAACAAGCAAAACCAACCAATATTGCACCATCGATTCTATGCGTGCTTCTTCATCAATGGTGGTCATCCTAAAGGGCAGATCATAGATGATAAAGGTCCATCGATTCTATGCGTGCTTCTTCATCAATGATGACAAAGTTAGAAAACCTTTAGTAAACCAACAAAAATTAAAATCCAAGGGTGTAAGAAATTAATAGCAGAAAGGAAGCCATTCAAGCAGAGGATACAAGATAAGGATGAAGAAAGTAGTCAGAATCAAGTGCCAAGGGCTAGTAAAATAGTTTTATAGAAAAATAAGCTTTAGAAATCAACCAGTGTTATTATGGCATACGTTCTACATTCAACATTGCTCCGATACCATCTTATAACACCTTGGTTCCCAAAGGAAGACCAGAGGCCGTCATATGTGTGCCCAGGAAGTCCACACATATAACAAAACTAGAAATATCAGAAAAACAATGCATTATAATATATAGTGGAAACATATTTATATCAACACTTACAAACATCAGAGTATTACGGAACATTGGCTACAACTTCTCTTTAAAGCTCCATCCTTCTCAGGGACCATTGACTGGGGGCTCCGTACACCAAACACTTCTGACACTCAACATCTTTATCCTTCTTCAAAGCAGCACCTTGCTACAAACTATAGCAAGGGTGAGTCCATGTCGAACTCAGTAAGTATGGCGGAATGTATAATGTCATGCATGGCTTAACAAAGGTAGGATGACACAGCTTGATTGCGGTTAGCATTTGAAGTTGATAACAAATTATTATTAAACAATCTATTACTAGCTCTTTTATTAAACAACCTGTTTACCAAATGTAGGTGAAGCAACCCAACCCTTAATTAAGGTTCAAGTAGAAATTAAGAGTGCATTTAGTAACATTATATATATCACTTGTAGTTATCTTTATAACCAGAGATTGCCATCTCCGAAGCATACAGGATTGCCATCTCATAAAACAAGAGGTAGCCACCTCCAAGAACCATCTCCATCGATTTCTTGTGTTTTGTCCATTTGGCTAATCATGTGAGGATCTGGGCCACTCGTGACTGTGAGTACGGACGATATATCGATTTAAACTCTATGCAGAGGTGTACACGTTCACTACAAGAAGCGATTCCCATTTGCCCAGGGTCATGATTGCCCAAAACACTTCCAAGGTGAGAGGGCAGGGTTTCACTACAAGGCCATTCATAGGTCATAGGTAGTGGCAACCTGCTAGAAATGAGTGCAAGCGTATGGGCGACTTCACCGTAAGGCCGCCCCCTACACGGATCCCTAGCCCCTCCCATACTAAATTCTTAAAAACACCCTACTCACCATGGCTATGGCACCCGTCGGTAAGCTGCCCAACCTGCCTATGATGGTCCTGCTAATAAACCATGCCAGAGCCCATTAGCATGGAGCTGTACGAAAGTCCTAGGTTGCCGCTACATGAAAGGTCCTTAGGTGGAGGAGATATGGATACCCCTATCGAAATGGGCAACCTCTAGCATTTATTCCCACTTCTTCTGCTCTGCCATCCAAGGATGCTTACCGCATCAACAACTTCTCCACCATGGCCTCAGCCATTAACATCATTAAGTTGTAATTAACCATTATTAAACATCATTGAAGATATCATTATTATGTTCATTAACATATGTAGAGTTTGCAGAGTAGCAAACACAACTAGAGTACCCATAAAAGAAAACCCCATGGTTATATTTGGATAGATGTGGCTAGTCATGACCTAAGGGTTTGCAGTATTAAGACACATGCAATGAATATTAAATTATGAATTACAAGTAAGTAGGTACAATATGATCAAAGAGGTGCCTACACTTGCCTTAAATCCAAAGTCTAGCTACCCAATAGACTTTACTTGTTCTATCTTCTGGTCTCCAACTCCAGCTGCACTTGTTGTCCTCAGCACCCGATCTTCAGCACTCATGAACCGCTCTTCATCTATTCGCAGCAAACAAGCAACACAACCAGACAAAACAACGAACAGACATCATACAAAAGAGACAATGAAGAAAGAGCAGACTACATGGTAGAGCTTGTTACTACGATCTCAAGAGCGTAAGAGTGACCAACAAAGGGGTTATCGGTGAGAGGGCATAAAATTTGGAAAGGCTCTGATAGATCGTTAATCTAACCAACAATTAATTTGCATTTTCAAAAGCATAGAATATGGTAAACATCACTTCTATCACGTAGCTCATATTGATATGAGTCTAACACAACAAGAACGGGCTTAAACGAAGTTAAGACGGGCAAGTTATGGCTAGAACAAGGTCAGGGGCAAAACTATAAAAACCAAACTATAAATCATATTTTAAATAAATATAAAACCACATTTATAAAGATTTTGGACCTCGACTATAAATACCAGAGTGTACTGGGCTCACACCGCAAGACCGCAAGGCTGATTTGAATTGTGGTGCACTAGATCGTAATTACATAGAAGATCAAGGGCTTTTCTATAAAATAGCCAAGGCTGACAGGCTGGTTGACCATGTTTACTGTCAGCGCACGCGTGGCGCCAGCATGACAGCCACGTTGGCTGACACGTCAGCAGGTGTGAGGCCTGGTTGATCCGCGTTGATCGAAGTTCTACAACAGATTTGAGCCTCTCGGCTCAGATCAGACGGCTGCCGTCGTCATCCAGGCGATGGTCACCAAAGTGGCGCTGGCTACGGTGGCGCTTCTCTAGAGGATCACTGGAGTTCATTGGAATGGCGTTTCGGGAATCGGATTGGCACACGGGTGGCAAGGGAACGACAGGCATGGCCTCACGGTCTCGTCCGTGGGGACCACTGTCGGGTACCTGGATAAGGGGGTACCGTAAACCCTCGATCTCTAGGAGAATTAGTCCCCAAGTAGTTAAACCCAAATCACTAAAATACCTGTAACCTGCCTAAGATACGAGGGCCCACCAGTGTACCTTGAGGCATGCTGGGCCGGACCACGAGCAGCGACCAAGTCAAGACCGTTTCCCACTCGACGGGGTTCCTCGAGTGAGGGATCTCCGCACAGGCGGACGAGCCCTCGAGTGATGGAAGTCTGCCCGAGCGGACGACCCCCCGACAGCCACAACACATCCCACTCGACTGGGGTCCTCGGGTGGCAGAATTCGGCCTAAGCGGATGACACCCTGTCGATAACCACAACACATCCCACTCGACGGGGGTCCTCGAGTGACGGATCTCCACGCGGGTGGACGAGCCCACGTCGAGTGACAGAAGTCTGCTCGAGCGGACGACTCCACCTCGATAGAAGTCCACCCAAGCGGACGACCCCCCGTTGACCACTGCTTCCACTTTGACTCACCTACTCTGCGTACGGGATCCAATGCATTAAGTACTCCCACCAACTCCTGCCTAACATCATGGCTACAACGATGTTACAGTGACCAAGTATGCAGCCTCAAATCCACCTTTTACCGCCCATCCCCGGGATGGCGCCGACTCATACGAACATGGTACCCACAGACGGGCACTATGCCTCGTTAGGCACCCCCTCGATATGCTACACAATGGCTACCAGCTCTAGGATTCCCGAGGCTCGTTCTTATCCGTTCGGGTCTTGACCCCTCCAGGGTACCCCTCGACTGGGCTTCCATCCAGCTCCAGTCAGTGCTACAGGGGCTCATTTGTATCCGTTCGGGTCTCGACCCCTCCCAGGCACCCCTCGACTGAGCTTCCAGCCGGCTTCGATCAGCGCTGCAGGGGCTCATTCTCATCCATTCGGGTCTTGACCCCTCCTAGGCACCCCTTGATTGCGCTTCCATCCAGCTTCAGTTAGCACTACAGCGGCTTTGACATGAATCTGCAGCAGGCCAACGTCCTTCACAGGGAGCTCACGTCTTTCACCATATTGCTGAGGCACACCAGTGCCATCACCAGGACCGGTCAATCACCGACTTTGACACAATAGCTCAGGAGGGCAAATCTCATCATGAAGCACGCCACTACAGGGCTCGACTTCGCTCAGCGCACGCCCCTACAGTGCCCCCGATGTGATCAAATATCACTCTCTCAACGTCACCACCTACGACAGCATTAGGACTCCTGTACACTCGTGCCTCCCCTTGGCCAATAAAAGGGGACGCCGGGCTCGTTGTAGAAGGGGCTTGGAGGGCTTCCAAAGCCCAAAAAATGCTCAAGTCCTGGCTCAATCTCACTCTCTTCACCTCCATTCTCGCTCGCTTGTATCCCCCCTGTACAAGCACTTCGGTGCAAGATAATACAAAGTATCCCCTCCGCTGGACGTAGGGCCTTCTTTGCCTAAACCAAGATAAATTGTGTGTTCTTCTTGCATCACCATTCGAATTAGTGAGCACACAGTACACATTTAGTCGTTGGCTTAGGACCCCTGATTTTTGAACACTGACAGTTGGCGCGCTAGGTAGGGGAATCTGCGTGTGACAACCGCTTCTCGCTATTTTTCTAGATGGAAGATTTCATTCCGCCGCTACCATTCGTCGCTACTAGCTTGGAGTTCATGTCACTAGGCAGTGACCGAGACATGTTCCTACTCTCAATTGGAGATCCGAGCAGAAGCAATCCCGTGTCCCCACAATGGGACCCTCGCCTGTCTCGCCACCCCACTCCCGTGCTCAGGAGGAGGCATGGCCGGCGCAACCGCCACCGCCGCTTCAAGTCAACATCTGCCTCAGCCTCTCCACCCTCGGCTGAGGATGCAGGGTCCCTAGATGGAACCTAGTAGACCTACGCCTATGATCAGAGGAAGAGCTGGGATGTTTTGGCGGTGACCCTGACTTTAGCTTCGCTATGCGCTCACCGAGGGGACCGAGTGCGGTCTTTTCTGCCGGCGTGGCTCCAACGCCCACCAACCTGCTGCCACACGGGTTGTTCGAGGCCTGTCGCCCATTCCCATTTGGCCTAAACAACTCTGCCAAGACGTAGGCATCGAGGTCAGAGGGAGCCTCGGCAGATGGACGGACTTCAAGTTCGGACAACCTCGCCTTGACCGCCCTAGCCTCGACCGTGCTCCGATATGCTGGACACCCCCTCGACAGGTGGCCTCAGCACAACAGACAGACTTTGGGTTCAGACGACCCGCCTCGACCGTCCTAGCTTTGACCATGCTCTGATACGCTGGACACCCCTTCGATGGGTGGACTCGGCTGACGGACGGACTTCGGGTTTGGACAACCCCGCCTCGTCCATGGGTCGGGAGGCCATGAGCTCGGGCCAAGGGAACTCGACTGAAGATAGGAGGGCCTTGACCCACGATGAGCACCAAGAGCATGTACAAGGACCTCCCGGGGCACCTCCTACGAGCCACCACGGACCTCGACCCCTCGCCTGGAACATCGTGTTGGGAATATGCCCTAGAGCTAATCATGTAGATGATGATATTCTGATTGTATCCATGATTAATAAAGTGTTCATTGAATATCCAATATAGACAACTTGTATTGATTGGTGATTATGTGAATAGTTTGTGAACTCAATTACTTGAATGGTTATTCTAAATTTGACCCTGGTCGGCGTTCTTGTGAGAACACACTTGAATATTAGACCCGCACATGTATTAGTTGATGGCTATGTTTCACAAGTCATGGACATAGAAATGTCAAACTAATAATGTGGGCACATGTGAGACATGTAGGCTGGACTGACCCGACATGAGAAAGTCTCTATTCACGTCATGTACATTATGCCCTTAGACCTAAGATTGTGGTATGTACTCAAGATGTGAAACGGCCTACTTAGGGACTATCAAACGCTGCTTTGTAACTGGGTAGTTATAAAGGTGGTCTTCAAGTGGTCGGGAAGCATGCTATAAGACATAGACAATCAAGATAGAATTTGCCCCTCTCTATGTGAGAGAGATATCACTGGATCACTCAAGTGATTGGATCAACAAATGCATGGCCGTGCTTGGGTTAAGTGTTAACCCATGAGTTGAACCATATATCGAGTGGCAAAGGGAATAACTAGTATGTGGTCATAGTGCTTCGTCTGATATGATCTTTGCGTATGAATAGGAGTTGTCACACCTTGCTAGAGGCCGCTGTCAACTATTGGGCGAGTAGGAGTATTCGGCCCATGTCAATGTGTGTGTGAACCCATAGGGTCGCATGCTTAAGGGGCTGGAAGCCTAATTTGGGTTGGATCTGAATTAGACAAGGCTTAGGGTTACTAATGGGCCTCCGACTCATGAGCTCATTGGGGACGCCTATATTAGCAAGGGGTAGAGGCGTAGTCAGGGTGACACACCTTTGACAGCCGTCGTCGCCCTCCCCACGCTCGCGCCTTCTGCTCCTCGCGGACCTAGCAGTCCAAAGGCGCATCGCTTCTTCCCTGCACGTGTGGGATTCCTCGGAGGTGTTGCATCTAGAGCACTGGGGTGAACCGTGTGAGGGGATTGATGTGACAGACGACCACGCAACTGCACTACTTGCTGCAACACGTACGACTACATCGAGTCATATAGTTAGTGGTAATCCCGTAACATGTAATTAGCAGTAGATCCTGGTTTTTGAGGTTGAAAAGTTTTGTGTTCTGGCTAGCGTAGCATCCTCAGAACCCAACAGTGGTATCAGAGCCATAGCTGTTCATTATAGGTTTGGATTTTGGCATATAGATGATATGCAGAGATAGTAGATGCGATCTGCTAATTTTAGTTACACGGTTTGATTAGATCAATCTGTGAAATAGGGTGGTAGATGGAAACTCAATCTCTCTTGATGCGTGGCTATGTAACGATCTACTCATACCAGTCGGTTTAATCCGCCACCTGAGTTAAGTGATACACGTAGGACCATACATGTTGGGCATAGATCAATGGGATTGATCTAGTGAAAATAGTGGGACTCCAAGTGGTTTGGATTCAGGTTGATGAGTTCTACCTGATGAGATTTTCATAATGATTCCATAGATGCGATCTATGTAATCCCATTTGGTCTACAGGGCGCTGCCCTGAAACCCGTGGGGGACCGCCATTGCTACCAGTCTTACGCGCATAGAATCGTTCTACGCCTAACTTGGTTTTGCAGGGTATGATGTGTATGGTATGGACCATGTGTATGTATATAATTCATTCATGGCCTGCGTGTCATGTAAGCAACATGGCTGGAGCCATATGTGTTGCCATTTGATGCATTGGCCTGCGCGCCATCTTGTGATTACGCGACTATGTAATTAGTATAGCTTGCAGTAAAATAGTTCTTGGAGGACTCATCATAAGAAGGATGGCACACATAGATCAGGGAGATGGAGATCACCATGATGGACAAGATGATGGAGATGGAGATCACCATTTGATTAAGGGCCATACCATGTCACTATGTGTGAATGTGATTCTCATTACTATGTTCTACTTTCACATGCTATTATGTTTTTGTCTACATGAGTGCAGTAGTGAAGTAGAACAATCCCTCAGTAATGTTTAAGTTAAATGCTTCCCCAAACCTTGCACTATCATAAGTCTTGTACAATCGGTGGTGGGCCTATAAAATTAGGGTGCCACTGGTTTTTCTCGACTAGGCAGGTTCGTATCGGATACTTACTGCTAGAAGGTTTGGTTACTTAAACAAGGTCATCCCAACAGTTAGGGACCTTGGAGCATGTGTAGGTTGAGTGTAGCATAGAGATGCTGCCCAACAACAAGAGTCATATGTGATATGGTTAGCAAAGTGTTGCTTACCGATCTGCCGTGTCTTCTAGCGGTGATGCTAAAGCTCACTAGTTGACTTGTTAGTTGTGGGTCTTTAATCCCTAAGTATCAATTGAGGGATATTGATTTTAGTGGGAGTAGATTTTATTTTGATATAATTTACTCTTTCATGGATACATTGTCTTAGTATTTTGCATTACTTTTGTTGTAGATGGCCGCTCGCAATCAACCATTTTCTTTGCGTACAATTCTTGAGAAAGATAAGTTGAATGGAACAAATTACGCGGATTGGATCCACAACCTGAGAATTGTTCTCAGGGCTGAGAAAAAGGAAGATATTGTACACACCCCATTACCAGATGAGCCTGAGGAGAGTGCTCCTGCTGCTGAGAAAAATGCTTACAAGAAAGCATGTGATGCGGATCTTCAAGTGAGTTGCCTCATGCTTGCTTGTATAGAACCTGATCTACAGATGTAGTTCGACAACAATCATTTAGCGAACAGTATGATCATGGCACTTGAAGATATGTTCCAAACTCAAGTGTGGACTGAAAGGTTCAATGTCTCTAAGGCGCTTGCAGAAACCAAGCTAGCAGAGAGCGCAGCTGTAGGACCAGATGTAATCAAGATGGTTGGTGTTGACACCATTTTTTGGCATGTGTCAATAAGGATCGGAGACTGGACTAATCAGCAAGGAGGATGGTTTTTCTTCAGCATTGCTTCTGAGTTGCCGATGAATGGTTGCCAATGAAAGGCATATTGATCTCGTACATTGCCAATGAAGCCGAAGAGCTGTTGCCGATGAGAGTGATAGAGAGCTAAGGGATCGTTGCCGACGAAGCTAAAAAGCTGTTGCCGATGAGACGGAAGAGCTGTTGCTGATAAGATAGGCAGGAAGACTAGAAGGTTGTTGCCAATGCCAGAGATGTGTCGATGAGGAGACAACTTCATCATGACGGGTGCGGATAGAGGATCGGCGACACAGAGCTTACGATTTTCTTTTTCTTAAAGCGATAGAGTTCGTATAAGGAATTAGATTATTTCTTCTATATTTAAGCTTTGCATGTTAAATTAGGACTCTTTGAATAGTAGAGTATAAATATGTGCCGAAGGGCATTGTAATGGACATCCAAGCATCAATAAACAAATCTACTTTTTATTTACCTTTACCAGTACTTTACTTTTCAACGACTTCGTCAAGTACCTTTTCTTTTTCAACGAGTTCTTTCAAGAATCGGCGGGCTGCATCAACTTGATCTCTGGCGACCTTGCAGGTTCCACGTCTACCGAGCACGATTCAGGCTTTGACTTTCGGGCGTATCACTGTCGTCTCATCTAATCTGTTCAACAGTTATCGAATACATTCTGAGCTTTGATGTCTGGGCGTATCACTGTCGTCTCGTTCGGATTTTATTCAATTTATCATCCTTGTCGATTAATAGGTCAAATCGACTGGCACGCTTTGGATATCGATTTTGGTTATTAGCCCGGTGTGTTTATAGATAGAATTTTGCATCAACAGTTGGTTACACTCAGAGGTTGGAGAAGCTAGGCTTCCTAATAAGCCAAGAGTTGGCTACTGATTTCATTCTTGCATCGCTTCTGGCCAGTTATGGAGACTTCATCTTGAACTACCATATGCATGGAGCGGAAAGGGGCTTGAATGAATTGTGTGGCATGCTGAAAACAACAGAGGCCAACATCAAGAAAGGTGCTGGCAGTAGCCAAGTGTTGGCGATCCAGAACCGACCTCATTTTAAGAGGAAGGGCAATTCTTGGAGGAAGAAGAAGGGCAAGGCTAAAGATGAGATCTCTAAGCCAAACCCATCTACTGCCAAGGCTAGACCATCTACAAATTCAGATTGCTTTTATTGTAAGAGAAAAGGTCACTGGAAAAGGAACTACAAGGAATACTTGGTGTCCTTAGAGAAGGATGGCGGCGGTAAAGGTACTGCAACTTCTTGTACTCTTGTTGTTCATGTTATAGACATTTTCCTCGCTAACTCTTATATCAATTCTTGGGTATTTGATACCGAATCGGTTGCTCATATTTGCAATACGATGCAGGGAATGATAAGAAGTACAAGCATGGAGAAAGGAGAAGTTGATTTCCGCGTGGGCAATATTGCAAGAGTTGCTGCATTGAACGTCAGGACGATGCACTTTCCTTGCCGTCAGGATTTATTTTGGAATTGAATAATTTTTATTTTGTTCCTAGTTTAAGTTGAAACATTGTGTCACCTTCATGCTTGATGAAGGATGGTTATTCATTTGTGAGTAAAGACAATCATTGTGTGATCTCAAAGAATGATGTGTTTGTGGCTTTTGCGTCCATTGTGAATGGGTTATTTATTTTAAATCCTGATGATGCACCTGTCTGTAATGTTAGTGCTAAACGGCCTCGGCTTAATGAGTTAAGTCCTACCTATATGTGGCATTGTCGTTTGGGTCATATAAGTGAGAATCGCATGAAGAGGCTCCATGATGATGGTCTTCTAACTTCGTTTGATTTTGAATCGTACAAGACATGTGAGCTATGCTTGCTAGGCAAGATGACCAAGGCGCCATTCAAAGGATTTCCTGAGAGGGCATCTGACTTGTTGGAACTTGTACATACTAATGTATGTGGACCAATGAGCATGACAGCTAGAGGTGGATTTCAATACTTCATAACTTTTACTGATGACTTTAGTAGATATGGATATGTCTACCTAATGAAGCATAAGTCTGAAACATTTGAAAAGTTCAAAGAATTTTAGAATGAAGTAGAGAATCAATGTGGCAAGAAGATCAAGGCCTTACGATCTGATTGTGGAGGCGAATATCTAAGTCATGAGTTCAGCAATCATCTTAAGAGTTGTGGAATTGTTCCACAACTTACGCCACCCAGAACACCTCAGAGAAATGGCGTGTCTGAGCGATGTAATTGGACCTTGTTGGACATGGTTTGGTCTATGATGAGCCAGTCAGACCTACCTTTATTGTTTTGGGGATACGCTCTAGAAACAGCCGCTTTCACATTGAATAGGGTACCATCTAAGTCCGTAGTTAAGACACCATATGAGATGTGGACTGGTAAGAGTCCCAGTTTGTCTTTTCTAAAAATTTGGGGTTGTGAAGTTTATGTTAAATGACTTATATCAGATAAACTAACACCCAAATCAGACAAGTGCTTTTTTGTAGGATATCCAAAGGAAACTTTAGGGTATTATGTCTATAACCGGTCAGAGGGCGAAGTGTTTGTTACTCAAAATGGTGTTTTTTTAGAGAAAGAGTTTCTCAAAAGAGAAAAAAATGGACAAAAGGTGTATCTTGAAGAAGTTCAATATGAGCCAGTAGGGACTAACTCTATGAGTGATGCTAATGTAGCAGAGCAAGTTGAGACACCCGTGGCAGTGGAGACACCGTCACAACCATGAATATCAGTGAGACTTCGCTCATTGCATGGGGATTTATTATTGTTAGACGATGACGAACCTGTGAATTATGCGGAAGCTATGATGGATCCAGATTCTGAGAAATGGCAAAGTGCCATGAGATCTGAGATAGATTCCATGGGAGACAATCAAGTTTGGAACTTGGTTGACCCGCCTGATGGGGTTAGACCCATAGAGAGCAAATGGATCTTTAAGAAGATGAAGGATATGGATGAAAATGCTCACGTCTATAAAGCTCGACTTATCGCAAAAGGTTTTTGGCAAGTTCAAGGGGTTGACTACGACAAGACGTTCTCACCGGTAGTGATGCTTAAATCTATTCAGATCATTCTAGCAATTGCTGCATATTTTGATTATGAGATATGGCAGATGGATGTTAAAACAACCTTTATAAATGGGTATTTAGAAGAGGACGTGTATATGATACAACGCGAAGGTTTTGTTGATCCTAATAATGCTGGAAAGATATGCAAGCTTAAGAAATCTATTTATGGGTTAAAGCAACCATCTTAGATTTGGAATATTCATTTTGATGAGGTAGTCAAAGGGTTTGGCTTCGTTAGAATGAAGAAGAACTTTGTGTTTACCAGAAGGTAAGTGGAAGCGCTATTGTGTTTCTGATCTTGTATGTGGATGACATACTATTGATTGGGAATGATATTCCTATGTTGCAATCTGTAAAGACTTCACTGAATAATAGTTTTTCTATGAAGGATTTAGGAGAAGCAGCATACATCTTGGGAATTAAGATCTATAGAGATAGGTCGAGAAGGCTAATAGGATTAAGCCAAGACACATGGTGTTGAAACAGTTCAACATGGAACAATCCGAGAAAGGGTTCTTGCCTGTCACATGGTATGCGCTTTAGTGACAAGCAGTGTCCTTCATCAGATGAAGAGCGCAACCGCATGAGTAAGGTTCCATATGCTTCAGCCGTTGGTTCCATCATGTATGCCATGATATGTACTCGCCCAGATGTCTCATATGCTCTAAGTGTTGCGAGCAGGTACCAAACTAATCTGGGTGAACCTCACTAGATGCTTGTTAAGAACATCCTAAAGTACTTACGAAGGACTAAGGATGTGTTCCTAATCTATGGAGGTGAGGAGGAGCTCGTTGTAAATGGTTACACTGATGCTAGCTTCCAAACCAGCGGGGATGATTCACTATCTCAATTAGGTTTTGTGTTCACAATAAATGGTGGTGCAGTTAGCTGGAAAAGTTCCAAGCAGGAGACAGTGTTTGATTCTATAGTTGAAGCCGAGTACATTGCAGCTTCTGGCGCTGCAAAGGAAGGTGTTTGGTTGAGGAGGTTCCTCATTGAGCTTGGTGTGTTTCTGAATGCGTCAGGCCCATTGAATTTACATTTTGATAACAATGAGGCGATTGCATAGGCTAAGCAGCCTAGGTATCACTAGAAGAACAAACATGTACTCCGGAAGTTTCATCTCATTCGAGAGTTTGTGAAACGAGAAGAGATCGAATTATGCAAAATACATACGGATTTGAATGTAGCAGATCCTTTGACAAAGGCTCTTCCACAGCCTAAGCATGTGGCGCACATAAGGTCTATGGGGATTAGAAATCTAAGAGATTAACTCTAGTGCAAGTGGGAGACTATTGGGAATATGCCCTAGAGCTAATCATGTAGATGATGATATTCCGATTGTATCCATGATTAATAAAGTGTTCATTGAATATCCATTATAGACAACTTGTATTGATTGATGATTATGTGAATTGTTTGTGGAACTCAATTACTTGAATGGTTATTCTAAAGTTGTCCCTGGTCAGCATTCTTGTGAGAACACACTTGATATTAGACCAGCACATGTATTAGTTGATGGCTATGTTTCACAAGTCATGGACATGGAGATGTTAAACTAATAATGTGGGCACATGTGAGACATGTAGGCTAGACTAACCCGACATGAGAAAGTCTCTATTCATGTCATGTATGTTATGTCCTTAGACCTAAGATTGTGGTACGTACTCAAGATATGAAATGGCCTACTTAGGGACTCAAACACTGCTCCGTAACTAGGTAGTTATAAAGGTGGTCTTCGAGTGGTCAGGAAGCATGCTATGAGACATAGACAATCAAGATGGAATTTGCCCCTCTCTACGTCAGAGAGATATCAATGGATCACTCAAGTGATTGGATCAACAAATACATGGCCGTGCTTGTGTTAAGTGTTAACCCACGAGTTGAACCATAAATCGAGTGGCAAAGGGAATAACTAGAATGTGGTCGTAGTGGTTCGTCTGATATGATCTTTGTGTATGCATAGGAGTTGTCATGCCTTGCTAGAGGCCGCTGTCAACTATTGGGCGAGTAGGAGTATTCGACCCATGTCAATGTGTGCATGAACCCATAGGGTCACACGCTTAAGGGGCTGGAAGCCTAATTCGGGTTGGACCAGAATTAGACAAGGCTTAGGGTTACTAATGGGCCTCCAACTCGTGAGCTCATTGGGGACACCTATATAAGCAAGGGGCAGGGCCGCGGTCAGGGTGACACGCCTTTTACAGCTGCTGTAGCCCTCCCCACGCTCGCGCCTTCTGCTCCTCATGGACCTAGCAGTCCGGAGGCGCATCGCTTCTTTCCTACACGTGTGGGATTCCTTGGAGGTGCTGCATCTGGAGCACTGAGACGAACCGCGTAAGGGGATCGACATGATGGATGACCATGCAACTGCACTGCCTGATGTGATGCGTACCACTACATCGAGTCATCTTTCACTACACCCGTGCGTCTAGTGGTAATCCTATAACCTGTAACTAGTAGTAGATCCTGGTTTATGAGGTCAAAAAGTTTTGTGTTCTAGCTAGCGTAGCACCCTCAGAACCCAACACATCAAACTTCAAACAGCTACGTCACTCTTACCTTTAGAGACTCGAGGCTTCGTACATAGTCTCAATTCATGAATAAAGGCTAAATCCATGTTCGAACCATTCTTTCATGAAAAATAGGTTGGCTTGACCCTGTCCTCATAGAGTTGAACCTCCCTCGGGGGCTGGAAGGAGGAACCCTCCGTATCCCTAAAACTTGCATTTTTGGAAAAAATTTTATATAGTCGTCGAAGCCGCGGGGGCACCCTAAGGCTCGAGGGGCTGTCGAGCCATGTGAACTCCCACGCGTCCATGCTACGGTACCTCCGCTCACTCCTCCACACCAAGGGGTGCAACCGCGTGCTAAGAAGACTTAGTAAAAGCACACGATTTCAAAAAACCAATGTCT
This sequence comes from Bothriochloa decipiens, assembly GCA_023333625.1. Classification (NCBI taxonomy): domain Eukaryota; kingdom Viridiplantae; phylum Streptophyta; class Magnoliopsida; order Poales; family Poaceae; genus Bothriochloa; species Bothriochloa decipiens. Next base: position 19,251,455 of record CM041646.1, on the reverse strand, counting down.
AACATTCCTATATGCCTTGATGTGAGTTCCTACACAGTTGACATGGCCATGAGAGCACCCTAAGGCTGAGGGGCTGTCAAGCCATGAGATCGCCTATGCCTCAGGGCTACGGTACTTCCACTCGCACCCCACACCAAGGGCAGAACCGTGCACCAAGAAGACTGCGTAAAAACTCAACTCGAGCAAGATAGGAA
>CM041646.1:19188467-19251251 GCA_023333625.1 Bothriochloa decipiens | reverse complement strand
GTGCACCAAGAAGACTGCGTAAAAACTCAACTCGAGCAAGATAGGAATGACAAAATCGAAATCACAATTTCAAAAAATTAATGTCTAACATTCCTATATGCTTTGATACGAGTTCTTACATAGTTGACAAGGCCACGAGAGCGCCTTAAGGCCGAGGGGCCGTTGAGTCATGAGATTGCCTATGCCTCAGGGCTACTGTACCTCCACTCACACCCCACATTGAAGGGCACAATCGTGTGCCAAGAAGGCTATGTAAAAACTCAACTCGAGCAAAAAAGGAATGATAGACTCAAACTCGAAAGTATTCAAAATACATATAAACATCATGTTTCGAGGCCCTCAAGGCCACATGAACATGAGTCGAAATACTAACTCATTACATGGGCCTTCATGCCCAGCTCTTGCTCACAGGCCTTCGTCGTCATCGCCAACAACAGGAAGGTGCACCTCGTCTTTGAACAGCCTCGCGATTCAACCCCCAGGCTCAATGGCACCACCTACTCTGGCTGATCAACCGAGGAAAACTCTACTCTTTGGCGGTGGTGGCAACGGATGCTGGGAGACAAGATGGGGAATGGGCGGAACCCTACCCCTCAAATTCATAGGCTAGTAGGTAAAACCCCGCATTTAATGCCCATACCTAACTACTCCCACAATTTTTGGGTACAGGGACAGTTGAGTGCATGATTTCTAGCCATTGTCCTAGCCCCCCATGACTGCATCGTTACATCTCCTGCCTCGAAGGCCAAGCCCAACAGATGGGAAGAGTTATTCACAAATGATTCCTTCCACGGTAAGGAACGCGGGCCCTGGCCCCACAAAAAATTTCAAGGGAGCAAAGGCTGGCCCTCGACTAGGGTTCGACAGCCGCCCTCGAGTATCTGAGTCAGGGATGAACGGGGGGAGCCCCGACACGAGTCCCTTGTCGAGAACGAACTCTTGAAGCCCCCCGAACATATTCAAGGAAAAACTAAGGGACCACTTTGGAATCACCTTGGAGGGAGGCATCGAGCTAGCAAGCCCAAACGAATGGGACCGGCATCCATGGGACCCATTGATTTGCTTCAATAAGAGCACCTCCACGGCTTCTAGTCAACACCTATCAAACGGGGCACGAGCTCTTACTTGAATTACCTGATAACAGCTCACCCGAGGACGTCGGAGCTCGCCCAAACGAGGGTAGCACGACGCTTCTCACCCTCCTCCAGATGAAAGGGACCGTGAGGGTCAAAAGAAAAAGACGGGCTTGTTCCTAATTGACCTCGATGAAAGAGGCTTGGGGGCCTGCTCATAATTGGTTGGCCTCGATGAAAGAGGAACCAACTATCCGGGGGCTCCACAATGTGCAGAACCCCTCGATGAAAGAGTGGCAAACACACTCGGGGGCTCGCTCGCTACTGGATGGCATCGACGAAAGAGGAACCAACCATCCGAGGGCTTGACAACGTGCAAAACCCCTCGATGAAAATAGGGGAAAACGTGCTCGGGGGCCCGAGTACTCAACTCGAGCTCCCCTCGATCGCACGCCTAAAAAAGCCCTCAGAGGAGTTTTTCTACTCCTCTAAGGCCTCGAAGGCTACACTCGATGGGTGCGCTCATGTGCACCCATTAGAAAGTGTCGATACCCAGGAAATGGGTACCCCAAACCCTTGGTTTACCGAACTAAACCCCGTAAAATCAGCAACTCGACCCCTCCGGTGACCTCCCGCGCTAACGTATGAAGGCCCGTAGGCTGAGACATATCGGGCTGACCCACGAACGGACAACGATGGCCCAAAGCCAAAGCTTGCTCGAGAGGCTACCAAATGGACTAGTACTGTACACTTGAGAGGCTACCGAACGGACTGGTACTATACACGTGAGGGTACAATTCGAGCGACCCCTCGAAGACGGAACTTCGTCCTGTGAACGAGCCTGCCCTCGAGAACGTAACTTCGTTCGGGCGAATGGGCGGTCCTCGAGGGCAGTGCACCCCTCGGCTACCGACTCTCCCGTACGGGCCCGAGCGCATTTAATGCGATCTACCTAACCCGCCTAACCGCATTGCCACAGTTACGATAATAGTTGCAGGCGTGGCGGTCAAATCTGGTTTTTACCGCCCATGCCCCGGAATCCCGCAAGTCGTACTACGCTGTTGCACCATACCGAGCACTGTGCCACGTCCAGCACCACCTCGAGACGTATAAACCAGCACATTTCCCGCATTTTTCGGGATTCGGCCTTATCCGGCGAGGCTCGACCTCCTCGGCACGACCCCCTCGACTCCAGCCAAGACCCTCGACCGTTGCCCCTTGACTTCATCAAACGAACCCTCGAGCGGAACTTTAACAACTCTCGACGCGACGGCTGCAGGGCCTCCCATACCGACGTACATCACTACAGCAGCACCGACGTGATCGGCCTCAATGTCGTACATCATTAGCTACGCGGACTCAAAATACATGTACCCCTGTGCCCCTCCTTCATCTATAAAAGGAGGCGCCAGGACCTAGCGAAAGGAGGATCGATAGAAAGCATAGAAATGCTAAGTCTTTAGACCACAGAACGACATCGTGAGACAGCGTAAGGTTGAGAACTAGGCGTCCGAATGCCCAAGCTCCACCACACGCTCCTCACACCTACTTGTATTTTCCCCTGTACTAGCACTTCGGTGCAAGATAACACGAATCATCCTCCCCCCGCTGGACGTAGGGCCTTCTTTGCCCGAACCAGGATAAATCGCCGTGTCCTTCTTGCATCACCCACCGGATTAAGGGAGCACGCAATTACGAATATTACTCGTTGGTGTTAACCCCCGAGGGTCAAAACACCGACAGTTGGCGCGCCAGGTAGGGGAGCCGCGTGTCACTAACGATTTCCCGCCATTTTTCTGGATGGGTGACTTTGTTTCACCACTTCCGCACGGTACGGTGATCTGGTTTGGGAGCCTGGAGTTCATGACCCTCGACCAGGGCTACGACATGACCCTACTCTCAATCAGTGACCCGAACAGAGGTTGCGGTACGCCCCCACGCTCTTGGGGGGCCGCTCACCAGTCTCACGACCTTGCTTCCATATCCAGAAGGAGGCACGGTCAGCACCGTCATCGCCATCAACCTAAGTCGGGGAGGGTTCCCGCCGCTTTCTCCTCGCCCCTGACCGAAGATGACGAACCCCTTGTTGAGGGAGCATCTGACTCAAGTTCAGAGGTAGAGGGCAAACTGGCAGGACCCCACCACAACCCTGACTCCACCTTCACAGTACGCACGTCGAGGAAGTGCGACGAAGCCCCCGCTCGATCGAGCCCGCTCTCGCACGAGCTGTTCGAGCATCGTCGGCGGCCTTTGTTCGACTTCAACATTCCCACGACAACGATCTCGACAGTGACCCACTCCAACATGAGCATGTTGGAGGACCGCCCAGGCGCCCTTCTTCGTGCAATGATGGATGTGGAGACTGTCACACCGACCTCCGAGGGCTTGGCCTTCGTAAGAGCGCCCGGCCCCCGGAGGTACACCGTCGGCACACTCCGACGGCAGCTGCAGGAGGAGGCGCGGGGGAAATTCCCCGTCTTCTGCTGCGGCGACCCCGACTCTGACTCTGATCATTGGGATCCTAACCACGAGTGCCTCCACATCGATGGTGATGTTGATTCCAATCAGGACACCGTCGATCCAGCGACCGCGACGGCTACCGCTATGGTGAGAGACGCTCCCCCTAGAGCAGAGGACCAACAACTAGACGCACCTCGAGAAGCGTGCCCCCATCCTGGCGAGCAGGACGCATAGCTGGCACAAATTTGGGAGTTGCAGGCGAAGCTCGCCGACGAGCAGGAACGCTTGCGCCTCAAGCTGACCCTCGAGCAAGAGCGGCGACCGCCCGGCGGTAGAGCCCGAGCCAGGGCCCGAGAAGTCAACCAGCAGATCATCGAGGCAGGAGCACCCGAGCAACCCGCCAACCGTTATGCCCGAGCAAGCCAGAACATTGTTGCGGTGGCTATGCTCCTTCGTAATATGCCCGCGCCATCCAACTCTCAAGCTCGGTGGATACAACATGAGGTCAAGGATCTCCTCCAAGTTGCTGCTATCCAGCAAGCCAAGAGCTCAGCCTTGAGGCGTCGAGGGGCTGCCTCCGAACCTCAGATCAAGCCCTCCCGGCCCGAAAGGGAGGGCTCGGTCAATCAGGGGGCGACCCCATACAGAAGAAGAAGCCGGCCTAAGAACGGATCAATGACGACCGTGCTCCCCGCGATGCGCGCCTCGACATTGTCGAGAACCGCAGACGCAAGCACGAGGATGCCGAGGATCGAGGGTACAGCGCCCATCGTGGAGGGCGTTACGACAGCGACGAAGATCGACAGGCCCCGGAGCCATTGGGTCCCCGGGTCTTCAGCAGGAAGATCCGCTGTGCCCAGCTGCCCGACAAGTTTCGACCCCCCACGAGTATCGTCAAATACAACGGCGAAACCAATACCAAGCTTTGGCTAGCCGACTTTTGGTTGGCTTGTCAGGCGGGTGGGGCGCGTGACGATCACGCTATCATACGTCACCTTCCCCTGTTCCTGTCTGACACCGCGCGTAGGTGGCTCGAGGAGCTTCCCCCTGACCAGATTCGCGGCTGGATCGACCTTGTCCGGATCTTCGAGGGGAACTTCAAAGGTACCTACGTACGTCCCGGGAATTCCTAGGAACTGCGCAACTGCAAGCAGAAACCAGGGGAGTCTCTTCGTGACTTTGCTCGATGATTCTCCAAGCTCCGCACTAAACTACCCCACATCTCCTATCTCGATGTCGTTCTAGCATTTATTGCGGGTACAACCTGCAAGGACCGAGTTCACGAGTTAGGGCGTAATCGCCCCGACACCGTCGATGAGCTCATGGATGTGGTCGCCAACTACATGGCTGGCGAAGAGGCCGTCGACACCTTCTTCAGCGACGGGAAGGACAAGGGAAAAACGCCGGTAGCCGACAAAGCCGGAGGCTTGAGCAAAGGGCCGAAGAGAAATAACAAGAAGAAGAAACATCAGCAAGGAAAGCGTGAGGCTGCAGAAGATGATCTCGTCGCAGCAACCGAATGCAAAAGACCTCGAGGTCCCCCCGAGGGCGCCATCTTTGACAAAATGCTCGAGGAGCCCTGTCCTTATCACAAGGACGGGGCAAGGCACAAGCTTAAGGACTGCCGCATGCTTCGAAGGCACTTCGAGCAAGTGGGCGTGAAGAAGGGTGACGACAAAAAAGACCAAGGCGGTGGTGAGGGAGACAACAGGGAAGACAGAAAATTCCCCGAAGTCTATGACTGCTACATGATCTATGGGGGCCCCTCGACCCAGCTCACGCCCCAACAGCGTAAGCGGGAGCGTCGAGAGGTCTTCTCTATCCGTGTCGCGACGCCTCACTACCTCGACTGGTCTGACGCGCCCATCACGTTCGATCGTGATGACCATCCGGATTGAGTCCCCAACCCCGGGGCCTATCCGCTCGTCATCGACCCAGTCATCATCAACACCCGCCTCTCGAAGGTCCTCATGGACGGCGGCAGCAGCCTGAACATCATCTACCTCGAGACCCTCGACCTCCTGGGAGTCAGGAGGTACCAACTCTGACCCAGCGCCGGGGGGTTCCATGGCGTCGTACCAGGGAAGAAGGCCTTCCCCATTGGCCGTATCGACCTTCCTGTCTGTTTTGGCACCCCTGCCAACTTCAGGAAAGAGACCCTCACCTTTGAGGTGGTCAGGTTTCACAGAACGTATCACGCCATCATCGGCCGACCGGGCTACGTGCAGTTCATGGTGATCCCGAACTACACCTACCTCAAGCTCAAGATGCCAGGACCCAAAGGCATCATCACTGTCGCCTCCTCCTACGAGAACGCGTACGACTGCGATGTCGAATGCGTCAAATATGGGGAGGCCGTCGAGCAAAATGCCATGATAGCCGCGACCCTCGAGCACCTCGCCGACGAGATGCCAGACCCCAAGCGACACGCCGGCAACTTCGAGCCAGCACAAGACACCAAGAAAGCCCCCTCGACCCGAGCTGCCCATGCGAGAAGGTGCTAACGATCAGCGCCGACCTTGAGGACAAATAGGAAGCCGTGCTCATCGACTTTCTTCACGCGAACGCTGATATGTTTGCGTGGAGTCCTTTGGATATGCCGGGTATACCGAGGGAAGTCGCCGAGCACACCTTGGAAATCCAGGCCGGGTCCAGACCGGTGAAGCAACGCCTGCGCCGCTTCAACGAGGAGAAGCGCAGGATCATTGGCGAGGAGGTACACAAGCTTTTGGCGGCTGGATTCATCAAGGAGGTCCATCACCCCAAATGGTTAGCTAATCCCGTGTTAGTTAAGAAAAAGAATGGAAAAATGCAGATGTGTATTGACTATACTAGTTTAAACAAAGCATGTCCCAAAGTTTCGTTTCCTTTACCACGCATTGATCAAATTGTTGACTCTACCGCGGGATGTGAAACCCTCTCGTTCCTCGATGCTTATTCCGGCTACCGCCAAATCAAGATGAAGGAGTCCGACCAGCTCGCGACTTCCTTCATCACACCTTTTGGCATGTACTGCTACATCACCATGCCCTTTGGCCTTCGAAACGCCGGGGCAACGTATCAGCGGTGCATGCTACATGTCTTTGGTGAACACATAGGCGACACGGTCGAGGCCTACGTCAATGACATCGTGGTCAAGTCCAGAAGAGCGGACAACCTCATCCGAGACCTTGAAATCGCATTCGAGTGCCTTCGAGCCAAAAACATAAAACTCAACCCCAAGAAATGTGTCTTCGGAGTGCCTTGGGGCATGCTCCTCGGATACATCGTCTCCCAGCGTGGGATCGAGGCCAACCCCGAGAAGGTGGTAGCCATCACACGAATGGGCCCGATTCGGGATCTCAAGGGCGTGCAGAGGGTCACGGGCTGCCTCGCGGCCCTCAGCCGCTTCATCTCACGTTTAGGGGAGAAGGCCATGCCTCTGTACCACCTCTTGAAAAAATCCGAGCGATTCACATGGACCACGGAGGCTGAGGAGGCCCTCAATGAACTCAAAGACAAGCTGACGTCCACTCCGATTCTCATCCCTCCTCGACTAGCAACGTCGATCGAACCACCCAAGCCCCTCCTCCTCTATGTCACCGCAACCACTCAGGTGGTCAGCGCGGCCATAGTGGCGGAGAGGCAGGAGGAAGGGCACGCCTTGCCCGTCCAGTGGCCCATTTACTTCGTCAGCGAAGTGCTTTCAGAAACAAAAATCCGCTACCCACAGGTGCAGAAGCTGCTCTACGCCATCGTCCTTACACGTTGCAAGCTCCAGCACTATTTCCTCAGCCCGGTTACCGTGGTATCCTCGTTCCCCTTGGGGGAGATCATCCATAACCGGGAGGCTGCTGGAAGGATTGCCAAGTGGTCGATCGAGCTAATGGGCGAGACCATCACCTACGCACCACGGAAGGCCATCAAGTCTCAAGTGCTGGCAGATTTCATCACCGAGTGGACCGACACTCAGTTGCCGCCAGTCCAAATCCAAGCCGAGCTATGGATGATGTACTTCGACGGGTCGCTCATGAAGACAGGAGCAGGCGTGGGATTGCTCTTCATTTCACCCCTCAGAGTCCACATGCGCTACATCATTCGCATCCACTTTGCCGCTTCTAACAATGTCACGGAGTACGAAGCACTTGTCACTAGATTACGAATCGCCCTTGAACTCGGGGTCCGACGCTTTGACGTTTGAGGCGACTCGCAGCTAATCATCGACCAAGTGATGAAGGCCTCGAGCTGCCATGACACCAAGATGGAAGCATACTACAACGAAGTGCGCAAGTTGGAAGACAAGTTCCACGGCCTCGAGCTTAGTCATATCGCTCGACGATACAACGAAGCCGTGGATGAGCTCACAAAAATCGCATCGACTCGAGGTACAGTCCCTCCGGACATGCTCTCGAGGGACCTCTTCGAGCCCTTCATCGATTTGGGCTCGGGGCTTGCACTACGCCCTCGAAGCTCTACCCCACGACCTCGATCGGGGGCCCCCTCAACCGGGACCTAGTTTATGGAGATCCAGGAGACCCCTCCTCCGTCGAACCCGCCACCGGATTGGCGAGCCCCTTTACTCAACTGCCTCATTTGGGGAGAGCTTCCGGAGGACCGGATCGAAGCTCGACAGATCGCGCGACGGGCCAAGTCCTACGTCATCTATGGTGACGGCAAGGAACTCTACAGGCGAAGCCCCTCAGGTGTTCTTCAGCGCTGCATTAGCATCGAGGAAGGCAGGAGGCTCCTCAAGGACATACACTCGAGGGCCTGCGGCCATCACGCAGCACCAAGGACCCTCCTAGGCAATGCCTTTCGACAGGGTTTCTACTGGCCAACCGCCATTTTCGACGCCACGAACATTGTCCGTTCGTGCAAAGGGTGTCAGTTTTACGCCAAGCAGACGCACCTCCCAGCTCACGCCCTACAAATAATCCCCATCACCTGGCCATTTGTGGTCTGGGGGCTCGATCTTGTGGGGCCTCTCAAGAGGACAACCAAAGGGTACACGCACCTGCTCGTTGCCATCGACAAGTTTACCAAGTGGATCAAGGCCTGGCCCATCAGCAACATCCGCTCCAAACGGGCAGTTGAGTTCTTCACCGACATCATCCATCGCTTCGGGGTCCCAAACATCATCATCACTGACAACGATACACAGTTCACCGGCAAGAAGTTCTTGGATTTCTGCGATCGCCATCACATCCGTGTGAATTGGTCAGCGGTTGCACATCCTCGAGCTAACGGCCAGGTCAAGCGCGCCAACGGCATGATTTTGCAGGGCCTCAAGCCAAGGATCCTCAACCGCCTCAGCAAGCACGGAAAAAATGGGCCGCGGAGTTGCCTTCGGTCCTATGGAGCTTAAGGACAACACCTAGTCGAGCCATGGGCTTCACCCCATTCTTCTTGGTCTATGGGTCCGAGGCCGTCCTCCCCACTGACCTCGAGCATGGTTTCCCTTGACTAAAGGTGTATAACGAGCAAAGCAACAAAGAAGCCCTCGCAAACGCCGTCGACCAGCTCAAGGAGGCTTGAGACATGGCGCCAATTCACTCCGTGAGGTATCAGCAAAAACTTCAACGCTACCACGACAAGCACGTACGCCCGAGAGACTCCAGGTTGGAGACCTCGTCCTACGTCGACGACAGAGCAACAAGGGACGTCACAAGCTGACCCCGCCATGGGAAGGCCCATACACCGTAGCTAAGGTGCTAAAGCCCAGGACGTACAAGCTCGCTAACGACAAAGGCGAAATCCTCACCAACGCATGGAACATCGAACAGCTATGTCGTTTCTACCCTTAGGGCACCAGCGCCCTTGTACATTCTTGCATGTTTTGTACATTTCCGCATGACAAATATAAGGAGTACTTTCAATTATAAGTTCAAACTTGTTATTGTACATGCAAGAGGTAGCCTCGACCCTGTCTCGCCAGAGTCGAGCCTCCCTCGGGGCTAACGGGGGGGACCCCCTAAGTTCCTAAAAATACGAACGACTTTTTTTTTGCGCGCCTCCCTTTCGCTTCGCAACTAAGTTGAGAACGCCTCGAACTCCCAAGGGGTCGAGGGCTGTCAAGCCGGAGCTCTCCTATGCCTCTGGGCTATGGTACCTCCACTCGCTCCCCTCGAGGGATATGAGCTTGCGTCGAACGCTCAGTCAGAAAGCAAGAGTCAGGTGATCAGAACTCGAGCGCTTCTTCTTTCTCACGCCTCGATACGCTTCGCGACTAAGTAGAAAACGCCTCGAACTCCCTAGAGGGTCGAGGGCTGTCGAGCCGGGAGCTCTCCTACGCCTCCGGGCTATGGTACCTCCACTCGCTCCCCCCTCGAGGGAAACGAGCATGCGTCGAAAACTTAGTCAAAAACGCAAAGTCTAGGTGAAAAGAAAGCAGAAAAGGCTCGAAAGTAAAACGATAAATCGCATTACGATAGATGCATTAATGTTCAAAAAGGGCTTTCGAAGCCACATTGAATATAAGTTACAAAAAACTAATTCATTACATGGGCACCTTCACCCAGCCTTGCCCTACAGGCCCGCTCCGTCGCCACCCTCCTCGACGAGGTACCCTTCAACTGCAGGGGGGAGGACTTCGTCCTCAAACAGCTTCGCCAGCGCTCCCCCTGGCCTCTCGGCGTCATGAATGAGCCCTCGGCATCGCTCCTCCTTCTCTGCATCGGTCTTCGAGATATCAGGAACAAAGCCTTGGGCCACCACGTTCATGTCAAAGATGAAGCCAGAGGAGACCACTGCTAGCGCCTGCTTCACGCCAGTATGAAGCGCCTCCCGCACACGATCGCGCAGGGTGGTGTCGAGGTAGTAGATTCGGTCGACGAGCACGGCACCCAGGATGTCTTCTTCAATACCCTCGATAGGCCTGACCTCCCAGGAGGCGCAGAGCCCGTCAAGGGCAACCTGAAGCCGGCCGAGAAGCGCCCCCTCCGCTACGAGGCTCTCCTGCAGCGCCTTGGTGGCGGTTTGGGTAGCAAGCAGCTCGGATTCGAGGCCTGAAACACAAAGCAAGAATCAGACAAAACCATACGGGAAGAAAAATGATCAAAATCTCTTTAAGGAACTCACCAGCACGGCGTTGCGATCCCCCAGCACGGCGTCGCGCTCCCCCCAAACCTCGTCCCACTCCCGCTGGGCCTCCTTGAAGGCCCGGGTCACCTCCGTTTTCTCGCAGCGGAGGGTGTCGAGGGCGCCACCAGCCAGGATGATGGCCTGCTCCTTCTCTTGGAGGGTAGCCTTCATCGCCCTGAGCTGGGTTTCCAGGCTAGCGGCCTGGTTCTTCTCCTCCTGGGCCAAGGTGGAGAGGGTGTTGTGCGCCGTGGAGACTTCAGCGAAGCTGGCCTCGAGCGAGCGGATGCGCTCCATGGAGCTTTGAGCCTCCCCCACAAGTAGCTCGATGCGCTCCTGGGCTCGGATGCTCTCGCCCTTGGCCCTCCCTGCTTTGGCCTTGGCCACGTCGGCCTCCTCCCTGGCACGCTTGAGCTCCTCCTTGAGGTGGGCGGCTTCCCCTCGAGTGGCCTCGGAGTCCTCCTTCGCCCAGGCGGCCTCCTCTTTGACTTTGGCGGCCTCCTCCCTGGCCCGCTTCAGCTCCTCCTCGATCTCGGCCACCCTGCCCTGCGCAGAGCGGCTGGCTTCGAGTTGGCGAAGCACTTCCTCCCAGCTGTTGTGCGTTTCGTGGAGGAAGTATGATTTGGAGTAGGAACGCCTCCGTGCCTCCTGGGGACAAGAAGTTGAGGGCTGAGACCTTTCATACGAAAGAACTTAAAAAAAACTGCATATGGCCTACACAGCGACTCGCCACGAGGTTCCGGTCGAGGCCTTCGGCGAGCTCGACGCACAGCTTCAGCAAGTGCCGCAGCCACGCCCGGGACCGCTCGATCTCCTCCCAGCACTTGATCTCCACCGGGTCGTTCATCTCGATCCCCGGAGCGCTGGAGTCGCCAAGTTCCCAGAGTACGATGCGCTCCTTGTCCCAATGCGGAAGGACTGTCTTGACCTTGGCTCGCGCCAAGGACTCGATCTCGTCCACCACATTGCGCGGGACGCCGTAACTCACGGCCAACTCCGTCAGGGTGTGGAACTCTGACGCGGCGCGGGCTCAGCCCGGGGTCGGACGTCGACTCCTCAGCACGCCAGAAGCCGCCGTCTCCTCTGGCTGCTCCGTTGACGGTTGCGGCGGCTGACCCGACGCTGCTTCTGGTGCCTTCGGAGGCAGCGGAGGTGTCGAGGTCGTCACTTCCCCCAACACCACGACTTGTGGCGTGGGCAGGACCACCATCGACGCGTCTTCCATCAGGTTCGGTACCGAGGCCTCCTCCGGTTGCGCCCCCAGCAGCCATGGGACCATCGACGCCTTCGACGCCGTTTCTTCTTCGGCCAGCAGCTCGTCTAGAGTAATCACAGACACCCATTGCTTGGGCAGTCCGAAAGTCGCCTTCGCCTCTGATGTCTTGGGCGGCTGCTGCGCCTGTGGGACCAGCGGCGCCGTGTCCCCCGGCGGCGTCTGCTGCGCCTGCTGATGCTGGGGCTGGCCCCTAGTTTCCTCCTCCTCTCACCGCTCCAACGGCTCCTTCTCCCCTCCTGCTGTGGCCGTGCTAGCTCCGCTTCTTGCAGGGCCCCCTGCTCCTGCTCCCTCCGGGTCTGGGCCTCGAGCTCGCGTAGCCCCACCGGCCAGGGCCTCCGCTCTCCCATCGAGGGGGGGAAGGGCCATGGTCTCCTCACCCTCGAGGTCCACTATGACTACCTCCTCTCCTGGCTCATGGCCCTTGGGGGCTCCCGCCTTGGGTGCGGGGATCGAATCCTCCGGCCCGCCAGGAACGAAAGCTCCTGATGTCGGGGCACCGCCCCCTGGTGCCAGGCCGAGCTCGAGGGCCAAAGGCGATGACATCAAGGAGGCACTCCCTCCCTCATGCGTCCTCCTCGGCTCGGAGTCGCCGCCTGCCGCGGACCCCAAGACGCTCGACCCTGCAGCAAGAGTGGAACCCATCAGCCTACCGCACGCCAGAGCACCGAGGGCTGAGGATAACCACTTGGCTTCCCACGGAGCCAAGGGCCTTGACGTCGCACCTGTGACTGGGGCCTCCATCTTCGTGGCTGCATCCATCTTGAGCCACTTAGCCGGCACGAGAGACGCCTCCTCGATCTGGCGCTTGGGCCTGGATGGGAAGCAGAACGGCAAAAAGTTTATTAAATTGCGCAAGGAAGACGCAACAAAAAGAAAATGAACCAACGACACCTACCCGAAGGGGATAGAGGCCTTTCGGGTCCCCCTTGAACCGCCAGTAGATTTTGAGACCCCTCCCGAAGCCGAGCTCTTCCCGGGGCTGAGGCTGCTCGGGGCCGTCAGTGGGGTCACCACGCCTCCCTGCTTCGACGGGGCCTCCTGGGCACGGCTCTGCTCCGCCCGTGCCGACGACCGTGACCGGGTTTCCTGGATCGAAGTGGGTGGGGTCCCGCCTCGAGTACGATGCGAGGGGGGTGAACCTCCTCGAGGGGAGGCCTCGGCCCCCCTTTTTCCACGCCACCGGCTAGGGGGCGCACTGCTCCGCCACATCCTCCTGCACGAAGGGGCGGTCAGCACGGGAGGAACCCGACAAGATGCGGTCGAGGCGCCCCTCCACCCCCTCGACGTCATCGCCATCATCATCATCATCTTCATCTCCTCGGACGAGGGAGACTCCTCCTCTGGGAGCCCTTCGCGCCTCTGCTCAGCGCGGCACTTTGCAAGTCTTTCGCGCTCCCAGAGCTTCTTGGCTTTCTTCTTCTCCTCCTCGTCCTTACTCCGCTTCTCTTGTAGGGTGGTGAAGCGTCTTACCTGATGATCGGGAGCGTCCTCCCTCAGCGGGGGCCTCGATCTCCGGTAGTGGATTCTCCCCTACACAAAGACGTTTAGTCACAGGGACAAGAGAAAAAAGGGGGAAAACACGAAAGGCACGGGCCGAGGCACTCACCAGGTCGAGGCAACCCTCCTCCAGCCGCATGGGGAGGCAGTTGATGTCTTCCACCCTGAACAAGCCAGCCACCATCCCCTTTACCCGCGCGATGACTTCCGCAGCGGATGGCCTCTCGCCGGACATCCGGCACCTCTTGAGAACCTCGGGTGCCGCGGAGGGGAGCATCTCATCCAACCGCAATGGGCGCTCCATCAGAGGGAGCACCCGTCGACTGTGGAAGACCGAGACCACCACACCCGCCATCAGGCCCGCCTCTTGAAGGGTCCTCATCGTGATGACGAGGGGATGAAGTCAACGCTAAAGATCTCCCGTGACACCGTGCGGCCAGTTGTATGGACGCTCGACGATAAGCCGCCCGGTGTACGGCGGGAGGTAGCCGCCGTCGTTGCGAAGGTAGAACCACTGCTCGTCCCACCAGGAGTGGTTGGACGTCAACTCGGTGGGGATGTACTTGCATGGCTCCTCCAACCTCCCAGTCTTCAATGCGAAGTTGAGGCACCCCGCTCTGACGATTCACCTTACTCCTTGCGCCACCGGGGAGGCGAACCACTCCCCCTTGTAAAGGTGGAGCCATAGCTCCCAATGTGGCACCATCCTGAGGTAGCCCTCGCAGACGGCCGCGAAGATGGCGGCATTGGAGATGGCGTTGGGGGAGAAATGGTGGAGCTCGACGCCGTAGAAGTTCGTCAACCCTCGCATGAACTCGCTCGGGGGCACACCGAACCCATGCCGATGATACTTGAGGAAGCTCACCACGTAGCCCTCCGACGGATTTGGCTCTTGGTGGTCCCTGGGTGGCGCAATCCACTCCGGCTGATTTGGATCGGTGATGGGGCGGAGAAGTCCTTCCCTCACCAGCTCGATCAGCCTTTGCCGCGTCACGGTCGACGGGCGCCAAGGCTCGGCGGGCTGGAGGACGGGGGCCATGGCGGTAGCGGCAGCACAGATCTGCTCGGTGGGCACGGCGGCGGCGACAACAGCATGAATCTCCTCAGCGGACGGGCGACCAGGAAGGTTCCCAATCGTGACTTCTCGCTCTAAGTTTTTACCCTCACACGCACAGGATAGCAGGAGTTTGAAAGGATGGCAAAGGTGGGAGCGAACACTTGTCCCCCTCCGTTTTTATACTCGGGAAGAGCAACGGGCAGAGTCCGGCGGTAGGAAAAAGGTAACTCCCCGTAATTAATGCGTTTACCTGACCGTTCCCCCCTCGATCCTCGACTGGACGCACACGTCACACCTCTGACAGAGAGCCGTTGCTCGGGCCCACCACGATCGCACCGCTGAAGCCCTTCTCCTCAAAAGGCGTGTCCAATGATAAGAAAAGAACCGTTGCTTGCTAACGGAGTTTCCTACAGAAGGTAAAACGGGCTCTGGCCCCACCTCAAAGCCTCGAGGGAGCGAAGGCCGGTCCTCGAGTGAGGGCTCAACGGCCGCCCTTGAGCGCCAAAAAAGGAACGGGCTCTGGCCCCACCTCAAAGCCTCGAGGGAGCGAAGGCCGGTCCTCGAGTGAGGGCTCAACGACCGCCCTTGAGCACCAAAGAAATCAGGCTCCGGCCCCAAGCCTCAAGGGAGCGAAGGCTGGCCCCATGATCAGGGTTCAACAGTCGCCCTCGAGCCCTGAGTCAGGGGTGACCAAGGGGTAGCCAACACGAGGCCCTGCTCGAGACCCTTTTGGATGCATCCAAGGCGAAACTCTACGGACTTTATGGAATCCCCCCGAAGGGAGGCATCGAGCCGCCGAGACCTATCGAATGGAATCGGTATCCATAGGACCATTGTGTTTTGCTTTAATGAGACCGCCTCCGGGCCTCCTGCCGACCTCTATCAAACAAGGAACAGGCTCTTGCTTGGATTTTCCTGTTACCAGCTCACTGAGAACTTCACGGCTCGCCCTATCGGGGGTAGTCCGATGCTTCTCGCCTCACATCCGATCGAAAGGACTCATGAGAAGAATGCCGAGGCCAGTAATGCCCCAGCCGCACGAGGCTCGGGGGCTCGCCTGTGCCCGGCGCCCCTCGATGAAAGAGGGTCAAAAATCCCCTGGGGGCTCCCCTCGGTAAAGCGCTACGACTCCAGTTCAGGCCTGTACCCGACTGGACAAGCACCCTTTAAACTAAATGTAAATAAAGCCCTCACAGGAGTCTTTCGACTCCTATGAGGCCTCGAGGGCTACCCCCACGGGGGTCGCTCGCGTGCCCCCCATGAAAAAATCCGAATCACGTCCCATTTCCAATTCCTGACCCCCTGCCCGAGTGACATCACTCGCACAGGGGCTCGGGGGCTACTATTGATACCCAGGAAATGGGTACCCCAAACCCTTGGTTTATCGAACTAAACCCCACAAAATCAGCAACTCGACCCCTCCGGTGACCTCCCGCGCTAACGTACGAAGGCCCGCAGGCTGAGACATATCGGGCTGACCCACGAACGGACAACGACGGCCCAAAGCCAAAGCCTGCTCGAGAGGCTACCAAACGGACTGGTACTGTACATGCGAGGGTACAATTCGAGCGACCCCTCGAAGACGGAACTTCGCCCTGCGAACGAGCCTGCCCTCAAGGACGTAACTTCATTCGGGTGAATGGGCGGTCCTCGAGGGCAGTGCACCCCTCGGCTACCGACTCTCCCGTACGGGCCTGAGCGCATTTAATGCGATCTACCTACCCTGCCTAACCGCATGGCCACAGTTATGGTAACAGTTGCAGGCGTGGTGGTCAAATCTGGTTTTTACCGCCCATGCCCCAGAATCCCGCAAGTCGTACTACGCTGTTGCACCATACCGAGCACTGTGCCACGTCCAGCACCACCTCGAGACGTATAAACCAGCACGTTTCCTGCATTTTTCGGGATTCGGCCTTATCCGGGGAGGCTCAACCTCCTCGGCACGACCCCCTCGACTCTAGCCAAGACCCTCGACCATCGCCCCTCGACTTCATCAAACGAACCCTCGAGCGGAACTTTAACAACTCCCGACGCGACGGCTGCAGGGCCTCCCATACCGATGTACATCACTACAGCGGCACCGACGTGATCGGCCTCAACGTTGTACATCATTAGCTACGCGGACTCGAAATACATGTACCCCTGTGCCCCTCCTTCATCTATAAAAGGAGGCGCCAGGACCTACCAAAAGGAGGATCGATAGAAAGCATAGAAACGCTAAGTCTTTAGATCACAGAACGACACCATGAGACAGCGTAAGGTTGAGAACTAGGCGTCCGAACGCCCAAGCTCCACCACACGCTCCTCACACCTACTTGTATTTTCCCCTGTACTAGCACTTCGGTGCAAGATAACACGAATCATCCTCCCCCGCTGGACGTAGGGCCTTCTTTGCCCGAACGAGGATAAATCGCTGTATCCTTCTTGCATCACCCACCGGATTAAGGGAGCACGCAATTACGAATATTACTTGTTGGTGTTAACCCCTCGAGGGTCAAAACACTGACAAAAAGTGTCAATGCTATGACTCTAGTTCATTCATACCTGGTCCGCAAGGAGACCATGTACCGCACCCAACCACCACAAAGTGGACTTCGACGAAGAAAATTTTTGCACGCCTGGGGGCTTAACCCCTTGAGAATCCCTCGATAAGAAATGCATAAAGCCCTCAGGGGAGTATTCTACTCCCCTGAGGCCTCAGGGGCTACACCCGACGGGTGTGCTCATGCGCACCCATAGGAATGTGTCGATGCTACAACTCCAGTTCATGAGCCTCTGCGTGAGTGCCAGCACTCGCACAAAGACTCGGGGGCTACCGTCAGGTACCTACATAAGGGGTACCCTAAACCCTCGATCTCTAGGAGAATTAGTCCCCAAACAGTTAAACCCAAATCACCAAAAAACCTACAAACTGCCTAAGAGACGAGGGCCCACCAGCGTAACTCGAGGCATGCTGGGCCGGACCACAAGAAGCGTCCAAATCAAGACCGTTTCCCACTCGATAGGGGTCCTCGAGTGAGGGTTCTCCGTGCAGGCGAACGAGCCCCCAAGTGATGGAAGTCTGCTCGAGCGGACGACCCCTGATAGCCACAACACATCCCACTCGACGAGGGTCCTCGGGTGGCGAAAGTCTGCCCGAGCGGACGACCCCCTATCGACAGCCACAGCCCATCCCACTCGACGGGGGTCCTTGAGTGATGGATCTCCACATGGGCAGACGAGCCCACATCGAGTGATAGAAGTCCGCCCGAGCGGATGACCCCCCTCAAATGATGGAAGTTCGCCCGAGTGGACGACTCCACCTCGAGTGACAGAAGTCCGCCCGAGCAGACGACCCCCCATCGACCACTGCTTCCACTCCAACTCATGTACTCCACATATGGGATCCAATGCATTAAATACTCCCACCAACTCCTACCTAACATCGTGGCTACAGCAATGTTACAGTGACCAAGTATGCAGCGTCAAATCCACCTTTTATCGCCCATCCCCGGGAAGGCGTCGACTCGTACGAACACTGTACCCACACATAAGCACTGTGGCTCGTCAGGCACCCCCTTGATATGTTACACGATGACTGCTAGCTCTAGGATTCCTGAGGCTCGTTCTTATGCATTTGGGTCTCGACCCCTCCTGGGTAACCCTCGACTGGGCTTCCATCTGGCTCTGGTGAGCGCTACAAGGGCTCGTTCGTATCCGTTTGGGTCTCGACCCCTCCCAGGCACCCCTCGACTGAGCTCCCAGGCACCCCTTGACTGAGCACCCCTCGACCCCTCCCAGGCACCCCTCCCAGGCACTAAATCGCTGAGGCACGCCAATGCCATCATTAGGACCGGTCAATCACTAACTTTGAAACGACAACTCAGGAGGGCGAATCTCATCATGAGGCATGCTGCTATAGGGCTCGACTTTGCTCAGTGCATGCCCCTACAGTGCCCCTCGATGTGATCAAACATCACTCCCTTGACATCACCACCTATGACAGCATTAGGACTCCTGTACACCCGTGCCTCCCCTTGGCCTGGAGGGCCGGGCTCATTGTAGAAGGGGCTTGGAGGGCTTCCAGAGCCTAAAAAACACTCAAGTCCTGGATCAATCTCACTCTCTTCACCTCCATTCTCGCTCACTTGTATCTCCCTGTACAAGCACTTCGATGCAAGATAATACAAACTATCCGCCCGCTGGACGTAGGGCTTCTTTGCCCAAACCAATATAAATCATGTGTTCTTCTTGCATCACCATTCGAATTAGGGAGCACACAGTACATGTTTACTCGTTGGCTTAGGACCCCTCGGTTTCCGAACATGGACAACCATGACGACTAGAGATGGCCAGAGGCGGGGTTTGGGCGATGGCGGCACCATTGATGCCGGTCGGAGCTCAGCGGGAAGGCGTTGCGGGGCACTAGGGCTCAAGCCAGATGCGAGGGCATGATGCACATGTACGCGATGCACGAGGTGGGTGCGGTGGATGAAGGCCGGAGACAAGGGGCAGCACAGCGTTGGAGGACGTCGGCATCGGCACTACCTCGGCGACTGCATATGGCCTCGAGAGAGCAAGAGACAGGAAGGGGAGGGCACCACCATGATGCTCAACTCGAAAGAAACTCGTGAGCACATTCTTGACGATGGGAACACGACATGACAGAGATCGACGGCGCAGGGCGAGCTCGGAGGTGGCGGATATGGCGACACACCTAGGGTTTTTGGGCTGGCGGCGGCTGCCCTAGAGTTTCCAATGGGGCTATGGCGCGTAGGGCAAAGCCCTTTTGTAGGCAGCGGGGAACATCGGGGCGCGCGCTTGAGGCAAATCAAGCTACGGCGGCACGCCTTCACGTGATACGGAGCAGAGGGAGGCGTCTGAGGACGCTGACGAGTGGGGCCAGTGAGTGGGGCCCACCTGTCAGTGATGTAAGGCACAGGCGGGTTGCGGGCTGGTGCTGGCAGCTGTGGTTGGCCTGTTGGGCTGAGGCCCATTACGTGGGTGCGGGGGAGGGAGCTGGTCGGGTAGGTGGGCCGGTTTGCATGCTGGGCTCCGCCTGCGATGCTGGCTAGGCTGCTTTGTCCTTGCTAGGCTGCTGTGCTGGCCACAATGCTATTGGTGGCCAAACCTGGCTGCTGCTACTGCTGGCCTAGTCGGAGGTGGCCATGGCTGGCTGTGGCTGGCCAGAGCTGGCCAGTTGAGGCCAGGGGTGGCCAGAGCAAGCTAGGATAGGCTAGGGCTAGCCAGGGATGACTAGAGGCCCACCTAGGGTCACTAGAGCTAGCTAGAGGATGGTGGCTAACTACATCGATGGCCAAAACGATAGAGGAAAAGGGAAAACTCTATTTTTGAATACAAAAGCGATCTTCCCAAACAAAACCATTTTGAAAGCTAATCATGAGAAGCATGTTAGCTTTTTGAAAGCCATCTAGAAAAATTTTGAAAACCAAACCCTGAACATATTTTTAAAAGGGCTTTGAAAGCTTAACTTTTCAAACTCGAAAAGAACCTAGTCGTGACTTGCTCGAGTTTTAGAAATTCATTTTCACACACAAGCACAACAAAGAAAGGCACCAAGCACAAACACACTTTAACTTCATAAAAGTTTTATAAAACCACACTTTTCTCATTTTACAATAGCAAAAGAACTAAAACATGGTTAATTTTACAAAAATTAATAAATCCTTTAATTTATTTAGTGTTTTTGTTTCACATCCCAAAATAGAAATTTTGGGGTGTGACATATAAATACCAGGAGGCCGGGGTTGAGCTCCTCACCCCTCTCATACTCACATTTTTCACTCCCTCTCCATCACTCTCTTGCTCCACCATTCTCCAAATATTTTCCACAAAGAACAAGTGCAAGAAAACCCTTAAAAATCCCTTGCACTTCCACCACAAAACATGCTCAAGCTCTTGTGCTAAGCTCACTCACCATGAGTGGGATCGAGAATCAGGTTTCTGGCGTGTTCCGGAGAGGCCATCGTTCTCACGGGGATTCAAGCCAAAGCATCCCCTTGTATGAGGAAAACCCGATGGAAGGAGGAGAGGAGGAGGCACCAACAGGCCATGCCATCGACAAAGCCGACGCCCCCTTCATCGACTTGGAGAACGAACGGGAGATGCAAGCATACAACCTTCTCAAGGAACATGAGTTCTTGCACACGTTGGCTTTTGACCCAACCCTTCTCCAACAAACAGGTATGGACACTGAATTTAATACCATTTTTGAGCACATAGGTTGGAGCCGAGTTGCCCCTGTGCATTAAGTTGGATCTTGTCTTTTGATTATCTAAGTCTTGGGCACTCTACAAATTGTCGACAATGGTATTACTTTTTGCTACTTTGGTAAAGAGCATAGCCTTTTCTGAAAGGAGCTAGCTGCACACTTAGGATTTCACACTCGATGCTCCGTTGACTTGGGTTTTTCTCTCTTGGGATATCACCGTCATACTTTTTAGCATTTGATCACTGGGCAAAATGTCATTGGGAAGTTCCAACCCAATGTCAATACCATTCATCATCCCACTTTGAGGGTTATGCATAAATGGATTGCCAATTCTTTATTTCCTAGAGATGATACGCACCATGCTTATGATGTTGAGTTGAAGTTGCTTTATTCTATGCTTAGAAAGATTAAAGTTGCTCCTATGCATGAGATAGTTAAGCATTGGCTGAATTCTTTTAATACATCTACTCCTATTAGTTGCACTTCACTCATCACTCATTTTCTACTAGTGTTGATCCCCATGTTGCAAACACCATTGTTTACCTCTCTACTCCTCGCATTATGATTAATGAGTTTCATCTGGGGCAAGCCCATATTCTGAAACATGATGAATCGGGAAGAAGATTAGTATATTATTTTCTAGGATATATAAATGAGATTCCATTACCTAACTCGGATCTCGCTTTATATAATTCCCAATCTCTCACCTTCGACCTCGTTGAGAGGGAAGAGGTACGCAGGAGTTCTGTTTCCCGCAGGTCATCATGGAGGAGAAGAGGATAGGATGAGGAGCCTGCGTAGCCTGCACCACCACTGACTATGCCCACAATAACACCAGGGATGGAATGGTCCCCTGTCATTTCTACACCCGGATTCACCCCTGGGTATGGACATGGCATGGGATACATTCCTCACCCACACTAGGCAGGTGTGTCAGGGTGGCACGAGCAAGCACATTCCTCAGGATCGGAAGGCATGCCACCCCGGGCTCATCCACAGCGGGTCACGTTAGAGGTCCTCAACACACGCATGGGAGAACTAGAGCTCCAGAACAGGCAAATCCAAGGTACACTCAACGCAACTATCCAGACCTCCACCCAGTGGCACGAGCAGTACCAGCAGCACTTCATGGACAATGAAGATGCAAATCGATGGCGACACGAGGCATAGATGGCTTTCCTTCGGTCCATGGGACAATTCCCTGGACCTAGGCTTTGAGCTAAGCTTGGGAGGAGACCCCACACAGGTAACATGTATCTTATAATTCTTGCACTTTGTTTTAATTCCGTAATTTTACTTTTTATAATTCAAAAAAAATTATTTATATATATATTCCACTCCCATATGTTTTAAGATATGTTAGTTTCTCTTATGTCCAAATGATGAACAATTGCCCTGTCTATAATTTGTTTGTGCCTAAGTTATAACTTAGTAGTCCTCAAGATTTAAGTTTGTTGGCTAATAATGTCTCATTCTAAAAACTTGAAATCTTGTGGGATGCAATCACATGATCCTTTTTTAAGTTGTTGCAAGATATGAGATGGTACAAATAGTTTTGCTATGACTTTGTTCTAAGAGAAACTTGACATTTAGAGTTTTCCTTTCAAAAAATTTCAAAAATCAAAAGTTCCTCAATGATTATGAATACCCACCAAGGCCATATGATATGCGCTACACTTATAAACCTTAAGTCATATGCTGCTTGCAAAACTTTGAGTTGGGTCAAATTGTTGTGACCTTATTGAGATTATGGTCACATGCCCATGATTGAGATTCACATGCACCCACCAAATAAAGCCGACTCTCACCCTGAGAGTTGCGCGCAGCATGCACCCATCCATCCTCACAAAAATACGCCAACTCTTACCCTGAGAGTTGCACCCCCTATTTCCACCAAATAAAAATGTCAACTCTTACCCTAAGAGTCGCGCATTCATTATGCAAAACTATCACTCCCTGCTTTCGCCATCATGACATCTCTCCATCCAGAAGTCTTCATATGTCAAAAATATGGGCTATGCTAAAAAATGTGTGCCAAGGGGCATGAGAAAACAAATGGGAAAGAAAAATTCAAATACCCATTCAAAAAATGAGTGATGATGGTTTTATAGCCCATATCTCTCCAAAGGTTCCATTCCATCCAAATAAAGGAGAGTCATGATGCATGGAGTGCCAAAAATAATTAGAGTTAGGATTCCACCATCCTCATATTCTACGCACTTCACATCTCAATCAAGGTGTATGACTTGTACCTCCTTGTGGTCCAGACTTTGACTTAGCAATACAAGTGACGTAAGTAAGCCCACCTTTATATCTACCCAGAACTCCACTCTCAGCCTTAGTGGTAGGTTATAAAAGGAAGCACTACAATGCCTTTGGTGAGGTAATCATACACATTGAGTGATTGAGAGAATCATTTGTGGAACTTGTTTTATTTTGCAAAACTCATAAAAGCTTAGGATAGACGGTCTATCAAAGAATGAATGATTGGTGATTCTGTTATAACCATCCTATCTTGCAACCACCCAAGAACTTGGAGAATCTACAAGCCCCATGATCAATCAAGGTAAAGAGTGGATAATAATGCCAACTTATTTAAATTGTGAAGGAATGTTTTGTTATAGGCATGGCACTTATGAATTATATCAGCATTGTAGCAACTCTTGATCAACAACCATACTTAGCTACTTGCTTGGGATGAGCAAAGGTTAAGCTTGGGGGTCTTGTTGGTGGTCCTTATGGATCAATTTTAACCACCAACTTAGGCTTAAAAGAGAGAGAAAACCATACTTTAACACATATGCCTATGCTATTAACAGAGTTCCACTTGTACCCCTAGTGTTTATGTTTTTTATAGAATTTATGGTAAAACAAGTGGAAGTGCACAACATCAAGGAGAAAGCGTAAAAGCGGAATGTGAACTCAGCAAATACACAATCAAGACCAATAAAGGAGCCCACCTTTGGTGCATACCTAGGCCTGATCATAACCGCAGGAGAGGTCCAGGCCCAGGAAAGAACCGACCGCGCGAAGTCGGTGGTTAGCTGGTCCCACCAGGGGACCGGCTGCCCCCTAGTGGCCCCTTCTAGGCCCAGTCTTCTTAGGCAGTTTGTAGGATGGTTCCCCCAAAGCAGTTTCACCTCCTTCCATATGTGTAGACGCCCGAACCGTCCTACTTGAGCTATAAATAGAGGGAACTCCTTCATTCACAATACACACATTCATTTGGAGTCATTCACCTCACACCTCTCATTTGTATTCCTTAGAGTAGTTTTAGTAGTTTGTGAGCAAGGAAAAAGCTATCAAGGAGAGCTTGTCTCCTTGGAGGAAGAAGATCATCTTGGTATGAATACAATTTAGTTTTCCTCCATGAACAAGTTCTTATCATATTTATATAATCATGCATATGAAAACTAGAGTATAGTTATGATCATGTTATGAGCATAATATATGATCTAGTACATAGTTTATGTATTATGTTCTTGACTTGTTCATCATAGTTCTTCATCATTCATCGAATTAGTATGAATAGAGGAAGAACTAGGAATAAGATGATGGTCCATCGTGCCTTTATGGTTTCTCTTAACCTAGCCTGTCAATCCGAAGGGTTGGGGTCCGTGGGGGTTAGGGGTTGTTTCCAAGTACACGGGCATGGTGCTCAGGTATGTGAAGATCGGTGGATATGTCAGTATCCCACAGGTAGAGGGGTAGGTGGGCAGGTGGTGACAGCCTGTCCATCCCAAGCTCTCCCCCATGTTTGGATATTGAGTAGGAGTTCGTAAAGTCTCTATCTGCTGGCAGACCAGCTGTGGGGATCTCCCTATCATCTCAGACTTAGTCCTGATACTAGACAAACTAGTTAGATGTTTTACTAATTGTTCTTTGCATAGTTATGTATGAACAATGCCTGCTATGATTAGTTATATTCTTTTATTCTTTATTTCTCTTTTATCCTTGAGGTTGACTTAGATGTGTGTCCACTATCTTCAAATCATTATTTACCCCTGTTTACTCTATGCCTACCATTGCACTCAATAAGTGATCATGTTTATACCACGCTTGATGCATATTTCCCTCCTATGGGAAATTATAAATACAACACCCCTGAGTACTCATGGGTTGAAATGCTACAATGATAGTTCTGTGCACTTGCAGATTTATTCTTATTACTTATTGAGCTATCATGATTGACGTACCTAAGTACCGTTACTTAAGGATTGTAATTCTTGTGCACCCCATGGTGCCATGCTACAGGATTGCATCCTCATAAGTAATGATGGTTAGGAAGGCCAATCTGGCACTCTTAACTATTATTACCAGAATTGCAATACCTTAGCCAGCGCCGTTAAGGGCCGAGAGTTACTCTTCTGATGTAATGGTGGTTAGGGATGTCAACACACATTTCTGGTGTTGTTACTAGGGATGGGCTCTTAGTCTATCTTTAGCAGTGAGGCTAAGAAACGCCAACACACAAATAAGTTGATAAATTATAAATAGTACCAAATCAGGTTTTATTAAATAGCGCATGAATAACATGACATAATCTTTAACAAGAATAAGACATAACTGAAATAACTCCAAATGATAGCTCCACCATAGGGACACAACAACTGGTTGACACAAGCTAGTAGTAATGTCGATAACTCTCACTCTAATCTTAATCTGTTACCCATCTGGGATTTTCCAAGCATTGAAATAAAACAAGTGTAAGTACATACGTACTTAGCAAGCATAGAAGGGGTTCATGAAGCTCAATAAAGGTTGACACGGTTTAACGGCAAGTAGATTTTTAGTGTATGTCACATTTTAGCAATTAGCATCTACATAGTAGTAAACCCATAACCACATGATTAGGTAAACATGATTAATAATATGATAAAAAACCATTAACATGTAGCACAATTTAGATTGATGATCCATTCCATAAGCACCCCTTAGTCGCCCTAACCATGGGCACGAACGATATATCAGTTTAACTCTGCGCAGAGGTGTACACTTTCACTACAGGTCATGATTTCCAACCGCCTAGGTTTATAACTCAAAAACACTCAAAAACCACATAAAGCCACCCATAGGTTCATCTAACAAATTAGGGCCATAGGGTCATCGAATGTAGAAAACCCCTCTCCCATTATGGCACATCCCAGTTATAACACATAATGGAGAGGCAGCCCTATACCCAACTCATAGATCCTCTAACTCGCTAGAAAAGGTCCTATGAATAACTAGAGCCAGAGCCATATAGCCCCCGAAGCTGTACGTTATGTCCTAGATGATCACTTACAGTTTGGATCTTATAGAAAACCATCTTTAAACATTAGTTGCATAGTCATTACTCAAGTTACAAGATCATGGCTATAAACTACCCCTATGCACTAGAATAAATTACCCCTATGCATCATCCCTAGTTATCAAGGTAAACAGGTAATCAAAGCTAGGAAACCTTAACAGGGTAGTAAAGAGAAACATGCACACGATTTTAGTGTGTATAGTGAATAGTAAAAAAGATGGTCCCAACTATACTTTCCTTGTTCAAAACTTTCCTGATGAACCTGCTGGTCCTAGTTTTTGAAGTACTCTTGATCACCCATGAACAGATCACTCTCTATACCCAATCAACCAACAACAATAAACAAGCAACGGGCAATCATACATGAGAAAACAAAGAGAGCTAATTAGAATAGTATACATATCATCAAAATATATTGAAAAGAGTTGATAAAACTGTTCTTCATGTTGCTACGATCACACAGACGGAAAGATCATCAAAATTGAAGCTATAATGAGAAAGTTATGAATTTTAGAAGATTTTCTATAGTAAAGTAATAGATTAAAATAAAGCTTGGTTCTCAAATACTAATATAAACCTAACAGTGGTACTAACATGTAGATTATGAAATTATGATCATAACGCAACTTGAACGGACTGAATCGGAGCAAAATCGAAGAAGTTATGAGCAAAATAAGATAATGGCAAAATCATAAATAAAAAGAACTATTTTTGGAATTAAAATAAATAAAAAATCAGGATTTTCCATCTAGCCAAGGACTCTTAATTGAATACGAAGAAACGTAGGGGTCTTCTGCAAAACTGCCTCCCGAAGGGGTATCGGTGAACCAAATCCGTTGGATTTGAGATGGACGGTGTGGATTAGATTGGGAATAAAAGAGAGAGGGAGCTCGCTGGGGAAGAAAACCGGCGCGCGGTCGGCCATGGCTGGTGGCGACGAAACTCGTCGGAGAATTCAAAACCAGCCCTAGAGGCCTCGGTTCTACACGGGCTCTAGACCAAATAGAAGAGGAGCTCGACGCGATCTCACCTGCGGTGAAGATGTCGACCGAAATGGATGGAGGCGAGCTGGTGATGTATGATGGTGGTGAGATGCTTCCTGTGAGGTTCGGTGAGACACAGAGGCCAACATGATGCATGAAAATTAGGGGAAAAAGACTCGGTGAGTTTGTAGAATCGAGGAGAAACCCGGCGACAAGTCGATGAAGGCGGTGCAGCTTCTAATCGCGAACTCAAGCTCAAGGGCCTGTTGGGCCAGCCCAAGACAGAGGCTGAGTGGGCTATGGTGAAAGAAATGACCTTCGGGCCAAAGAGAGGAGGAAGGAGGCCGGGTTGGTCTATGGGCCTATGAGGAGAGAGAGGCCAGCTTTGGCCTTCGAGCTGAAAGGGAAAAGGGGACGCAGGCCTTCGGGCCAGAATCAGGAGGAGAATAAGGGAGGGTTTTGCCTTATATTTTTATTCAAAAGACATTTTCCAAAAGCTTTTCAAATGGATTTTGAAATCCTTATCATACTCAAATGAAAACCAATCATCACAGCAAAAATAATGGAGCATCATGAATGCACAAGCATGTTCTTGATCTATAAATGATTTTTATTTTTATAAAAATATTATTTTGCCTAAATTCAATGCCCACAAAACTACATAATTAAATCATTTTGGCTATTTTAAAGTGATGCAAATTTTAGGGTGTTACAGAGGATATGAAGGAGACCCTCAAAACCTCTGAGAATAAAGCTGAGTTGGTAAGAGAGATGCACTCTTGCTGCGAGGATGCTGAGAAAAAGCTTGCCTTGGCCCACCAGTTCTGATGTGATGCTGATCGAGATGTTTTTCAGGCCTTGAAGACTCTCCAAGAGTTGAAGGACCAGTTGGATGTGGCCAATGCCAAGTTTCAGTCACTGTAGGGGCTATGACCTACCTCCTATCTTTCATTGGATGGGAGGAGGATCATGCCCTTTATGCTGATGCGGTGAGCTATGCACCTATGATTCCATTGTGGTTCTTCAACTTCATGAAGGATGGCTTTCGGAGGTGTGTGAGCAACATCTGGTGCCACATCTGGGTTCTTGCTCCTGGTGCTGAGCTGGAGAAGTTGGTTGACCCCAACCAATCACTGGAGTTCTTGCTATAGCTTAGAGAGTAGGAGGCTAGACTTGCCTCTCTTGTAGAGTGACTCATAGATAGGATAGACTTAGGTGCTGATCCTGCTGCTCCTGTGCCTTGAGCACCTTTCTTGTAAATCTCATTTGATGGATGATACTTTTGGGCCATTGTTTCCCTTTTGCATGTTGAGAAAAACTTTTAATGTACGGGATTTGTCTTGTCTTTGAAGTGCTTCGATGAGTTCGTGCTGTGAGGGTTTTTTCCTAACTTTGAATTGTTTCAGCTAGTTCTTGCTGTGCTGGCTTCGTCCTGTCTTTAATTGCTTCGGCAGTTCTTTCTGTGTGGGTTTCGTCCTGACTTTGAATTGCTTCGATGAGTACTTGATTTGCGGGATTTGTCCTGACTTTGATGAGGTATTGCTTCTGTACTACCTGCTAGTAGTGTAGTGGCTAGTATTGAGCTAGAGTTACTTCTGTTGCTTCATATTACCCGCTGGTAGTGTAGTGGCTAGTATTGAGCTAGAGTTGTTGCTTCATACTACCCTCTGGTAGTGTAGTGGTTAGTATTAAGCCAGAGTTACTTCTGTTGCTTCATACTACCCACTGGTAGTGTAGTGGCTAGTGTTGAGCCAGAGTTGTTGCTTCATACTACCTGCTGGTAGTGAAGTGGCTAGTATTGAGCCAGTGTTGTTTCTATCACTTCATACTACCCGCTGGTATTGTTGCTCGAGGTGTGCTGCTTCATGTTGTATCAAAGTTTAATTCTGAACTTGAACCCGCATGGCGCGCCTAAGTCTGGTCTAGTGTGTCGTGCTTTGCATCTCATCGAGGCAAAGAGGGGAGGGGAATCAAGGATCCTGGACCAACACAGTGTGCCTTGATCCCGCTGTTGTAGCGAAAAGGTCATGATTCCCGAACCAGCACTATGTCCCTGGGTTCAACTAAATTCTCAATACGTAGTAAAAGAGGGGGAGGGGAGCCAAGGATCCTGGACCGACACCGTGTGCCCTGATCCCACTTTTTGTAGCAAAAGGTCTTGACTCCCGAACCAGCACTACATGCCCGGGTTCAACTGCATTCTCATTTGTAGTAGAAGATAACTTTTTAATTGTGAATAGGCATGAGCACTCTAATTCACCCTAGAAAGGCCCGAGCAGACCGACATGATGTGCCTTGATCCAACTCGACACTCTGCGCATAGGGCAGGCGAAGTGGGGAGCCATTGTCCTGGACTGGCACAGTGTGCCCTGACCCCACTGTTGCGAATAGGCTTGGACTCCTAAACCAGCACAAGGTTCCCGGGTTCAACTGCATTCTCACTTGTAGTACTCTCTGATCCTGAACTGACACGAGTGTCTTGATTCACCCTAGAGAGGCCCGATCCTGGACCGACATGGTGTGCCCTGATCCAGCCCAGAGCCATGTGCAGAGCAGCTAGCCTGTCCATGGAGTGGTACTAAGACTCCAGTCCATGCAGGCACGCTATGAGATCACCCCATAGCATAATAATCTTGAAAAGGCCTTGAGTGTCTAGTGGTCTTGTTGTTGCAAATGGAAAGAGCGAGTTGTTCTGAAGATCAGAAAGTCTCTACTTCATCATCACGGTTTCTTTTTAGGTTTTTGCCTAGTTGTAGAATCTTCGAAGTTGGCTAATGTGCCAGGTGTCCTTCAGTGGGATTTCCTCATCCTTCATTTGCTCGTATGTGCCTGGTCTAGTTGTTGTTCATACTTTGAAAGGTCCCTCCCATGGACTGAGTAGTTTGTGTCTTCCATCTTTCTTTTGAATTAGTCAAAGAACTGAGTCCTCGGGTTTGAGGGTTCGGGGTTGTGGGCTCTTGTCATAGTGTCTTCTTAGGCCTTGTTGATATCTAGCATTCTATAGGATTGCGCACTCTCGGACTTCTTCTAGTGAATCGAGTTCCATGCTCCTTGTTTCCTCGGCTTCTCCTTCTTCGTATTGCTCTACTTTGGTGATGTCTAGATTAAATCAGGTAGAGGTATTTCTTCTGATCCATAGACAAGGAAAAATGGTGAGTATCCTGTTGATCTTCTGATTTGGGTTCTAAGGCCCCAAACCACTTTTGGTATTTCATCAATCCACTTAGCTCCATAGTCTGCTAGTTCTCCATATAGCCTTGGCTTGAATCCTTATAAGACTAACCCGTTTGCTATTTTGACTTGTCCATTTGCTTGAGGGTGAGCAACTAATGTGAAATCTATGTCAATTCCACAATCTGTCGCCCAAGATGTAAACTCCTTCGTGATGAATGGTGATCCAAATCTGTGATGATCCTATTGGGTACTCCGAATTGGAACATGATGCTTTGTATGAAATCAACATTTTTCTGCGCTGTATTTGACCAAGGGTTTGTATTTTATCCACTTTGTAAACTTTTCGATTGTGATGAAGATGTTCTTGAATCCTCTAACTTGATCCAATCCCTAATAGGAGAAGGGCCAAGAGGGCAGTATGCATATCAAACTATGTGCCATGACACATTGTTTTCTTGCAAACATTTGGCACTTCTTGCATTTCTTGATGAAGTCTTCTGCATCTTTCATTGCTGTGGGCCAGTAATACCTAAACCTGAAAGCTTTTCCTACCAAGGTTCTTGAGGCTGCATGATTACCGCAACATCCTATGTGTATTTCTTTGATGAAGTTGATTCCTCTCTCTTGGTATGCATTTGAGTAGACCTCCTGGCTCTTCTGTATAGCTTGTCTCCTACTAGTATGTAGTTCTTGCTTCTATGTATTAGTCAGGTTCTTTGTGTTTTGTTTCTAGTAGCGCCTTGTCTTTGATGTAATCTATGAATTGTTGCCTCCAGTCCTCATAGATTACCATAACTTGTCTTGTCAAAGTATCTTGGTCAATCTCCATTGGTCATATTTGGTTGATCCTGGTTGTTGTTCTTCACTAGGTTGTTTGATAGATGGTTCCTTTAATTCTTCCATGAATATTTTTGGTGGTACTTTTGCTCTGTCAGAGCCTAACTTGGCCGAAGTATCAGCGGCCACGTTTGAGTCTCTTAGGACGTGGTGGATCTCTAATACTTGAAAATTTTTGTCCTATTTTTTGATTTCTGCATAGTAAGCACCCATGTTGTATTTTGTGCAGTCCCATTCTTTATTAACTTGGTTGATGACTACTGCTGAGTCGCCGTAGACCAACAACCTCTTTATTGCTAAAGAGTGGGCTACTCTCAACCCGTGTATGAGTGTTTCATATTCTGCATCATTGTTTGTGGCCTGCCATAGGATTTGTAAGATGTACTTGAGTTTCTTTCCATCTGGTGATATGAATAGGATCCCTGCTCCTGCACCTCCTAATTTGAATGACCCGTCAAAATACATTCTCCAATGATCTGTGATGGGTTCGGGTTCTTTTAGTGTTGTTTTCGTCCATTCAGCTAGGAAGTCACTGAGTGCTTGTGATTTGATAGCCATCTTGGACTGAAATTCTAGGTTCAAAGCTCTAAGTTCTACTGCCCATTTGGATATTCTTCCTGTAGAATCTTTGTTTCTCAAGATGTCTGCTAAAGGAAATTCTATAATGACTGTGATCTTATGTTCTTGAAAGTAGTGCCTTAGCTTCCTTGATGAAATCAAGATTGCATAGAGTAGTTTCTGTATGTGGGGATATCTGACTTTTGATTCCGTTAGTAATTCGCTGACATAGTAGACTGGTCTTTGTACTTTGTAGACATGACCGTTTTCTTCTCTTTTAGCCACAATGGCTGCTTACGACATTCTTTGTGGCAGAGATGTATAACAGCATGTCCTCCTTCTTTGTTAGTGCACCAAAACAGGTGAAGAGGCTAGATAATGCTTTAGTTTCTGAAAAGCTTCATCTGCTTCCTCTGTCCACTTGATCTTGCCTGTCTTTTTCAACAATTTGAAAAATGGGATGCCTTTTCTCCTAGGCATGATATGAATCTGTTGAGGGCTGCTACACAACCTGTTAATTTCTGGACGTCCTTCATTTTTCTAGGTGGCTCCATGTCTAGGATTTCCTTGATTTTCTTTGTGCTTGCTTTGATTCCCCTGTTACTAACTAAAAAGCCGAGTAATTGTCCTGCTGGAATCCTGAAAATGCACTTGTTTGGATTGAGTTTCCATCTCCACTTCTTTAAGTTTGTAAAGGTTTCTTGTAGGTCTTCTATCAATGCATTGGGTTCATTTGTCTTGACCATGACATCATCCACATAGGCTTTAGCGTTTCTTACTATTTGATCTCCCAAGGTTGTTTGAATTGCTCGTTGATAGGTTGCTCCTATGTTCTTCAAGCTAAAAGGCATTGACACATAGCAATATGCCCCAAACGGTGTCACAAAAGATGTCTTGCTCTGGTCTTCTTCTCTGAGGGATATTTGATGATATCCGGAGTAGCAGTCTAGAAATGAGAGTAGAGATGCTCCTGCTGTGGAATCTATCACTTGGTCAATTCTTGGTGGACTGTATGGGTCCTTGGTGCAGTGTCTGTTGAGGTCTTTTCTACTAGTACTAGGTTTGCCAACCAGTCTAGGTTGATGATTTCTCTTATAAAACTTGCCACCATTAGCTTCATGAGTTTTTTCTTGATTGCTGCCTTTCTGTCCGGTGTAAATCTTTGCAATTTCTGTTTGATGGGTTTTGATCCCTTGTTTACATCAATGATATGCTTAACCAAATCTCTCAGGACTCCTGGCATGTCAGCCGGCTTCTAGGCAAAGATATCTTTGTTATCCCTAAGAAACTTGGTGAGCATGAGTTCCTAGTTAGGATTGAGTTCTGCACTGATGGTCGCCGTCTTCTCGGGATCACCAATTTCTAGGTTGATCTTCTTTGTCTTTACTTCGGTTGAAGTAGTGAAACTTTTGCTAGCCTTCTTTGTATGGATTTCTGTCTCTTGCGGGTTTATTGTTGTTGCTATCATGACAATCTTCTTTCTTTCTTGTTCACCTTGTAATCTTTCTGCTATTTGGATGGCTTGCACATCGCAATCATATGCTTTCTGTAGATCTCCTTTTAGTGATAATATCCCTTTGGTTGTTGGTATCTTGAGTAGTAGGTATGGATAATGAGGTACAACCATGTATTTGGTTAATGCAGGTCACCCCAGAACTGCATGGTCTCATGATTCAAAATTGGCTACTTCAAATTTGATGAACTCCATCCTGTATTTTTTCTTGGTGCTGAATGTAACCGGCAATGTGATTTGTCCCAGAGGTATTGCTGCTGTTCTGGGTACTATGCCATAGAATGGTGTACTTGTTGGTGTAATCATCCCTTCATAGTCGATGCTCATCTTTTTTAAATTCATAGTGAATATGATGTCAAAGCCGGCTCCACTGTCGATCAGCACCTTGGGAACTATAATTCCTACGATTGTTGGTGCTACCACAAGTGGATACCAACCCACGTTGGATGTGCTTGTCCATTGATCTTCTCTGGTGAAGTTGATGGGGTATTCTGACCAATTTAGATATCTTAGAACAGCGGGTTCTGCCGCCATGATGGCTTTATGCGCCAGTTCCTGCTATTGCTTGGATCTTGCGCCTGGTACTCTAGAGAATATTACGTATAGCCACTTTTGGGGTTCTTGGAAATCTCTTTCTAGCTTCTTTTCTTCTTTCTTTGGTTCTAGTTCCCTTCTTTCTTGGTTTTTGTTGTATCTAGCATCTTTTCTATACTAGTTGTTGAAATCATGGAAATCTTTGAGTTTGTGTCCTGACCTTGGGTGCATTGGGCAGTTCATGTCTTCAAAATTTTTGAATTGTCTTGCTTTGATTCTATCTCTCTCTTGGGGTGTCAAGTTTTGAAAAGTGTTGGTTCTCTTGTTGGCTACTGCCACCGTGTTGTCTTCTCTTGGCCTCTTGTCATTGTTCCTATACTCGATCCTTCCTCTTCTTTCATTGTTGTCCCTGTTGCTGTGGAACTTTTTGTTTGTTTTTTCTTCTGAGGATATAAGCTTTTCAATAGCTCGCTTGAACTCTTCGTTTGTCTTTGGGTCTTCACTATTGAACTCTTTGAATTGCCACCTCACGATGATTCCATTGCTGAAAATATCGATGAGTTCTCTATCAGTGATTTCGTGCACTTGTGCTCTTGCTTCACCAAATCTTCTATAGTATTCTCTAAGTGATTCTCCTAGCTTCTATGTTATTCCTTGTAATTCTACCACTGTCATTGGGTGTATGATAATTCCTGCAAAATGGCTACAAAATTGCCTTTTCAAGTCACTCCAATACCTGATGGATCCTGTGGGTAGTTTGTCAAACCACTGTAATGGCATTTTTTCTAGTGCCATTGGGAAGAATAGGGCTTTGAGGTCTTCATCTCCTCTAGCCAACTTGATGGATTGTGAATAAACTCTGAGCCATTGCTTCGGCCCTTCTTTCCCATTGTATTTTGAGTGATTTAATGGCTTGAACTTGTGCGGTAGCTTCATGTCTTGTAGTCTTTTGGTGAAACATGGAAATCTGTTGTCGTTGTCTTTCTTGTTGTAAACTAGTGATGGTGATCTTCTACGCTCTCTGTAGCATGATCTGTATTCTGATTCTCCACATCCTTCTTCTCTGCTTATCATCATGCTTTGTTTCGGCCTTATTTGTGGTGGGTATGGGTGGGTTCTTTTAGATCTTGGCGGTGGAGGTGGTCTTGAATACTGGTGATTTGTCATTCTGCCTCTTACGTTGCTGCTCCCTTTTGGTTCTATTATGGTGAAGACTGATCTTCAGGGTTGTCCACCTTGCTGGTCAACAATAGTGGGTTGTTCGTTGTGTTGAGCTTTACTTGCCACCTTCTCAGGTTCTTGTGTCTTCTTTTGCGCGGCTTTCTTTTCTCTTTGCACCTTTTTTAGAGATTCAAGTTGTCTGGCTACTTCATTGATCTTCTCTTGT
The DNA here is from genome assembly GCA_023333625.1 of Bothriochloa decipiens. Classification (NCBI taxonomy): domain Eukaryota; kingdom Viridiplantae; phylum Streptophyta; class Magnoliopsida; order Poales; family Poaceae; genus Bothriochloa; species Bothriochloa decipiens. The sequence continues at coordinate 19,216,345 of CM041646.1, read as the reverse complement.
TCTTCAAGCTTGGCTGCTTGTTTTTCTGCTTTTATTTTGTTGTACATCATGCGGTCCTGCCGGTACTTGGTCCATGCTTGCTTCTTGCGCTTTGCCTTAGTTCTTCTTCTAGATTGGGAATGGTTCCGGCCCAGCCTTGACTGCTTGTGATCCTCGCTTTCATCTTCTTTGGTTCTTTCATCCTCAGATATGTTGCCTTCTGACTCATTAGACGAATGTACTTCTGGTGGTCTTGGAGATACAGGTAGTTCAATCACGTCGGCCATATAGATGGTTCTTCTCCTCAACCTTTTTAGAATTTTTTAGGTTCTTCTCCTTCTAAATCAGCACCATCAAAAGATAAACTGGCAAGTTCTTTTCCTTCTTGAAAGGGAAGTTCTTGAGAGTAGTGATTGGGTTGTACCCCGTTAGTGGAAAAAGTATTCGGCCAATGAGTTTTGTAATCTCCTTTGGTTATGGCTGTAAATGGTTTCCCCTGTCTTTCAGTTGGTTCAAAGTTCTTCACGATCTTCACCTTTCCTCTCGGGTCTTGATAGTTGTGGACTCGAATAATTGGCTCAACAGATTGGTTCTTCCCTTTTCTTCTGTGGATCGGGCACTCATGGTACTCATATGACTTCTTTGGGTATTCTTGCACGATAGACATTGAGTTGCGCAATCCGTACGGGAGTGAGTTGGGAATCTTGATGAATGTCTTCGAGCTGTAGACGGTATTCAAGTTCTTCTCAGAGTTGGTCTCATATTCCTCTTCTTCTTGAGCCTGAGTCAGATTCTTCATGGTGCTAGAGTTGAAAATGGTTTTTGAATTCTTCTCCAAATTAGTTTCATAGTCTTCCTCTTCCCGATCTGGATCCAAAGTCAAAAGTATCGCGAGCTTCTCGGCAACTCAAAATTCTTCCATGGTGTCGATCTTGTCATTATTGAGCTCTGACTACTTGACCAGACGCTGGAGCTTGCCTTCCCCACTGGCCTCACGGACCCATGAACCAAAAATGAAGGTTGTTCCCATTGAAAAACTCATCTTGGAGGTGAGGTCCGCCAAACTCTCAGTGTAAAATCCACCGAAATCCCCTACCTGGTGCGCCAGCTATCAATGTTTTATCACCGATAGCCTACCACTGGGGTACCTGGGACGGTGTTTTTGTTCAGAGGAGCTTGGTAGACTATGGCACTTGATGATTACGGCAACAAGCTTGACGAGACAAACAATTTTCTACTGATTTGGGCCCTTGACTTGTGTCGAGTAAAAGCATTTATGTCTAGTCGACGTGAGCCTATTGCATTGTATTGATGAGTATGAGGGATCATGGTGTGCTGTGTCATTCTCTTTTTACATGGGGTACCCACAGCGGCCTTATATGGGGTGAGGCTGGCTGCACATGCTATGATTCCTAGTCGGATTCTAGGAACGAGTCCTAAACTGAGTTTCGTGCTCCTTCCTTTACAATCCGTCTAAGATATGATAATTCTCACATCATGTTACTCAATGTTGTACTCAAATTGGTCAGTGGGTTCTTCGATCCTCCGTCCATATTCCACCTTCTTGGGGAACTATTGGCGCTTCTTAGCATCAGCAAAAATGTCTGCAAGCGCACGGAAGTACTGCTATAGCACTTCATCTGGAAGTATTCAGGGTATCGTATTTTCCTAAAGGAACAGTCTATGTTAGTAGACTCTTGTCTAGTTGGCCCTAGAAAAGATAGGAAGGATAACATGGGCAGAGAGGTTTCACTATGGTGGAAACACTAAGCGATGATAACCTTCCCACTACTTGCTTGCTTCGGGCACTAACGCACCTGGTCTACCAAGCGATATCAGTGTAAGCTCTACTCCATGTCCGGATGTGGGAGAATGCAAGTACAAGGGTTGTCACCACCTGCCACCTACCCCTCTATCTGTAGGTGCGCGCAGCAAATGAAGGTAGACTCCAACCTAGACACCACGTCCATGAAGGCGACTACTACTCTAGCATTGGCCAGAAACTTTTATCTTTATCAAGAGTCCTCTACTAGAGCACCCGTCCAAAGGACGAGCGATGATCCCATAAACATGTAGCTTTATGAAAGTAACTCACTTAATGAATCAAAAACCAGAGTGGAGCACGAACTGCTTACTTTAATTAGCAAGATGATCGTAGAGGTTCAAGCTCGAGCGAGAGCCGACAGGTCCGGCACTTCGTCCACCCGAGGGTAGAACTACTTTGACCCCACTTCTACTTCTGCAACTCTTTCCTCTCTCTCACAAACCCTAATCTAGTCTAGCTAGAAACTAAGCTAATGGAAAATATGGCACCACTCCTTTTCTATTGTATCTTCTTATGTTTATGGAGGGAGAGGGTACTTCTATTTATAGCTCCATAGGATACTTCAGGATTGGTCACATATGGAAGCAGGTGAAACCATCCTAGGGATACTGCCTCATGAACCGCCTGCAAAAGATGGGCCCGGGAGACCCCACCAGGGGGCGGCCGGTCCTGGGGGTAGCCGGTCCCCTGGTGGGTCCAACTAGCCACCGCCTTCGGGTGGTCGGTTTGTTGTTGGGCCTGGACATCCTCTATGGTTATGGTTGAGTCCAATTGATATGGAGGTGGGCTTTCTCTTCTATCTTTGATTGTGCCTTCTCTAAATGTGTTTTCTAAAGTGCGCTTTGTTGTAGGTTTTTGTGTATTTCCACGTGTCAGACCTGTAAGTCACATATACAACAAAACTCATGGAAAGGTTAGATAAAAAGTGCGGCAAAGAGAGTCTTGAGGTCCAGAGTAAGGAGAACATTGAGGAGGAGAACCTGACCACGCTGGACCACCAAACCCTTTCTATCGACGCGGCACCAGGCACCCCCAGTTCCGTGCCTGGCTTCAACGGTACGGTATTCACGATCAGCATGGACGAGCCTCTCGTTCAAATGAAACAGAGCAGGGAAGGCAAGCAAGGGAAGGACACAACACTGATCGATAGTGTCGACACCTCCTATAGGCACAAGAAGTGAACACCACCAATGATGGAGGTAACGGTGGTAACGGTGCCGGCCCTCAGCAACGCCGCCTCCAACGCAACCCCAATGGTGAGTTCAACATGGTCGAGGACCACATCGTCCACGAGACTCCCACGGCCAACATTGCTATGGCTATGGATCGGCTCAACAACCTTCCCCTGAACACACCCAGGGTCAAAGCAATCTATGACTTTTTGATCACCACTGAAGCACAGGTGGTTCAGCTCTACTATGCCGGATCGCTAATCATGTCGCATCGATCATGGCGATCCTAGCGCAGTCATCATCACCAACCCATAGAAAGTGGCACCGACAACGAGTCTAATCATGGAGGGCCTTCACTCGAACAACCCTGGCAGGCCAATGCCAATGATGCTCAATGAGAGGGGACGTGCGACGAGCAGCGCCAACACAGTAATCGCCAACGTGCCAACAAGAAATAGGCCAACCACCACATTGAGCGCAACTTGCACGTCGAGCAGCCCTAAGATCATGATCTCTGCAGCCACCTCGATGAACATTACCGTGCTCGGTGACACATGAGTGGACCAGCCCTATTCTCAGAAGACCTCAAGGCCGTTCTTTGGCCAAAGAACTTCTGAATTGGGGACATCAAGATGTATGATGGGCAGGACGATCCTGAGCACTGGATCATGCTATATGAAGCGGCAATCCGAGCAGTAGGAGGCGACCAATTCATCGTGGCAAACTACCTCCTAGTAGTCTTGAGCAACATCGCTACCTCCTGGTTGCTCCGCCAACATGTCGGCAACATCCACAGCTGGCCTCAGCTTAGGCAGATGTTCATCAACAACTTCAAGCCACCTGTGTGTAGCCAAACACCAAGTACACTCTAGCACAAGTCCGGCATCGTCCAAGGGAATCGCTGTGACAGTACATCTGACATTTCTCTGACGTGTGGAATCATGTGATTGACGTCACCTGGCAGAAGGGATCAACCTTTTTGTTGTCGGCCTGGTCCAACCACATGGTCTAGACCTCAAGAAAGAGTTTCTCCTTGAGTGACGAGATACATGGAGGAGCTCCTCTCCATCGACCATAGATTCGCTCATCTCGATGACGGGCTGAACGAGGGGGACAACAACCCCCCAACCGCAACTACTACTGTGATGACGACCATGACCGTGACACTAATCAAGACCGCCGGCCAGATCAGCGCGATGATCATCGCAACCGTCGCTACAATCGTGATCCCAACCACCGTGGTGATGAACGTTTGTTCAAGCAATATGGTTGGGACATCTACAATGGTGGTTGGCGTAACCGCAATGACTTCTCTATCAATGCGGTAAAGGGCCAGAAGAGGACAAATGACGAAGAGCTCAATAAGGTCCTTAGTCAGGATTGCCCTTGTCATCCAGCCAAGGGCCACATGTTGGGCGAGTGCAGGGTCTTGAAAGAGGCACTGGAAAACACGACCAACAAGAAGCCGTGCCCAACTCCCAAAACCAAGGGCAAGAACCCCGTCCAGCATGAGGATGCCAATGAAGAAGAAGCTCAAGATGCCAACCCACGGCACGCCTACAGGGATCCCGTGAAGAACATGACTGCCGTCATCTTGCGTGGCAAGGTCAAACTGGAGAATGCCCCACGACAAGAAGCTGCTGACCTGAGCCATCGTGGCTATCCAGGAGGCGGCCGACTTCATCATGGACATCAAAGTGCCCACCTGGTCCAAGCAGCCCATATCATTCAGCCACAATGATACGTGGGCCAAAAGCCCTGATGTCGGTCAATTCCCGCTGGTCCTTGATCCGGTGATAGACGGCGTCCGGTTCAAGAAAGTGCTCATTGACGGTGGCAGCACCTTGAACATTCTGTTCTACCCAGCCTTCAAGGAGCTAGGGCTAAAGCAGAAATACCTCAAGCCATACGAGTCTCCATTCTAGGGCATCATGCCGGGCAAGCCTTGGTACCCCCTAGGGCAGATCACACTGCCCGTCTAGTTTGGGACAAAGCAACACTTTTGCATCGACCACATCACTTTCATCGTGGTTGATTTCGAGAGCATCTACCATGCCATCCTTAGCCAACCAGGGATCGCCAAGTTCATGGCGGTTCCTCATTACGGGTACCTCGTGTTGAAGCTCCCAACCAAGCAGAGCATCCTATCCATGCGCGGTAATGTCTTCACGGCGCGAGTATGCGAATCCGATGCCTATGCAGCCATGGAGTTCGAGGAGTTGAAGCACGCCATGGAGCACACTAGCCTAGGTGTCAAGGAGGCACCCCCTATGGAGCTTGAGGTTCCAATCAGGTCTGCACAGTGACCTTCCAACAAGGCGAAGCAGCACAATCTGATCCAGTTCGACCCGAATGACCCCTCAAACACCACCAAGATCGAGGCTACCCTTTCCCCCAAATAGGAAGACGTGCTCGTCTAATACCTTTGAGAGCACATCAGCGTGTTTGCGTGGAAACCCACTGACATGCCAGGTATGGTGGCTAGCCTACAAGAACAAAGCAATGGTGGCTAGCATATCCTGGTCCGACCAGTATGCGGTAGACTACACACAACAATTCTATATTGTTTGACTTACCGGTCAGCTCGGTGATCTGTGCCTGGTCCACCTTGGCCTACTCCTCAGCAGCTTCCTTTTGGTCTAGCAGACCAGCCAGCTCCCAAGCCATGGCCTCAGTCTAGCTGTTCAATCCTACAAGAAGCACATATAAATAGTACAGTGAGTATCAGCATGGATTGGGTAAGAGAGTTTTACTTACTCTCATTGTCCTCTTCTAGGGCCTCCACCTTGAGACGCAGAGCGGTAATTTCACCCTCTTGTTAGATCTCGCGCTCCTGGTAGACCTTGACCTGTGCCTCTAGATTGGTTTTGGCTGCCCAGAGGGTTTTCATTCCTCCCAGGTCGCCACAAACCGGTCGATGGTTTTGCCTCGCTGGGCATTGGTCTCTTGCAGCGACTGTATACACCACAGATGGATTACTGATTTTATGGCCAAATGCTGAGCTCAAAATAGACAAGAGATCTTGTTCGGGTGTTACCTTGATCCTATCGAGTAGCACCTCCACCGCGTCCTGGACACTCGCATCAATGTCATCTTCTAACATTTCCTCATAAGACACGAAGCTGTTCTCCCCTAGCTTACACGATGTGTAGACGCGTTGCATGGGCAGGTTTGTGCGGGGCATCTTTGGCACCCTGGGCACCTCCTCGACCTCCTCAGCCGATGCCAGCATGCTTGGCTTTGCCTGGCCTGGTGTGCGCCTCGGCGGATGACCTGTTGCGGTGATGATCGGCTTAAACGGCACCTCCCGCCTCTCTGGCTGTGGAGTCAGTGTCAGGGTTGGCCTGGCAGGTGTTGAGGTACCTCTGGCCGCCTCCCCTGGTCCCATGGACTGTGCTGCGCCGCTAGTCATCACCTGCTCAATGGTCAGTGGTGTGGTCCGACTGGGTGGTGGAGTCGGCGTGGTCACTGATAGAGCACGGCTATAAGTCATATTGCAGCCACAACAAGCAAAAAATGAAAGATATGCGAGGTTAGTGACACTTACTTGGCTGATCGTCGGAACCCTCCTTTGAACTACAGGGCTGTTCCCCTGCTTGGAGCGCCTAGGGCCCCGCTTGTCGCCCCATTGCCATGCCCGAGGACTCGGTCTGATGCCCCGACCGACTAGCTCATTCCGATGGGGTGCACCAGAGAAGTTGGCTCCCTTGCCTCCTCCCGGTGCCCCGAGGACAAGGTTGTTCTGGCCGATGACGTGGCCCCCCTATGCAGTGCAGGCAGCAGCAATGGTGGTGGTGGTGCTGGTGCTGGTGCCCTGGCCTGTTCCGGTTGAGGGGTTGAAGTAGCATTTCCCTACTGAGGGGGAGGAGTTGGTGGTGGCATGGCCCGCACAGGCCTCCTGGGTGTTGTTGCGGCATGGGCCTTGGGGTCCTCCCCGTCTGAGGCTTCTGGGCCTGACGTTTCCTCTGGCACTAGTTTAGCGTCAGCAGGTCGTTCTTCGATGACTCCGGGGTGGCTGAGGTAGCCCTCTTCTTGTTTCCTCCTGCTCTGCCATCAAGGTTCAATTTGCCCCCGGACAGCAGAGTAGAGGGCCACTTCTTAGGGGCCTCTGATATGGGCCGCTTACCTGCCACTCGGTGCTTTGCCTGAGCAGCAGGGACCCCATTGTCATCTAGGCTAGAGACATCAGCCACCTCCTGTCCTGCTTGGCCCCCGCTCTGGTGGTGGATCTCTTCAGTTCTGCGATGGTAGGCCTACGCCACACCTTGAGGCAATCACTTTATCGGCACAGCAGAGAAGAACAATTTCTAGTCCTGTCCAAGCAATATTTGACAGCTAGACAAGTCATGTTATACAGACATCATCACATACCAGTGTATACTAATCAAATCGAAGTATGGAACTGGTCGGCTTACCTCTGGTGGTGGTCGGGAAAGGTCATATGGTAGTGCACGTGCTTCTGGGTAGCTGGTGACCTCTCTTGGATCTCCCATGAATGGTCTACCCAACCAGCAATGTCAGGTACCTAGAAAAGGGGGTACCCTAAACCTCTATCTAGGAGAATTAACCCCCGAGCTATTATCACAAATCCCTAGAAAAAACTCCCCACAAATCATGCCTACTACCACCCTCAACGAAACAATGCCCAACACTCGGGACTAATCCATACTGGTTGGCCTGGGAATGAGACACATTCCCCACCCTCGAGGGGGCCCTCGAGTGGCGAAACTCAGCGCGGGCAGACAAACCCCCGCCAAGCGATGACGTTTCACGTGGGCAGAGAGCCCACGCCGAATGACGGAGCCCCGCTCGGGCGAATGACCTCCCATCGAGTAATGAGGCGCAGCGCAGACAGACGACCCCCTGTCAATAGCCACAACCCATCCCACTCGATGTGGCCCTTGGGTGACAGAGCTCCGCGTGGGTGAATGATGCCCCACCGAGTGACAGACCTCAGGGCAGTCGACCCCCCATCGAGTGACAGGCCTCGGCCCGGGCGGATGACCCCCCGCCAAGTCACGGACCTCTGCACGAGCGGATGACCCCCCATCGACTGCTACTACACCCCTGGATCCACCTATTTCTTGTACGACGCTCAATGCATTAAATACTCCCACCAACTCCTACCTAACATCATGGCTACAGCGATGTTACAGTGACCAAGTATGCAACATCGAATCCACCTTTTACCACCCATCCCCGGGAAGGCGCTGACTCGTACGAACACTGTACCCACACATGAGCACTATGCCTTGTCAGCCACCCCCTTGATGCGCTATGCGACGGCTGCCAGCTCCAGCATTCCCGGGGCTCGTTCTTCTCCGTTAGGGTATCGACCCCTCCTGGGTACCCCTTGACTGGGCTTCCATCTAGCTCTGATCAGTGCTACAGGGGCTCTTTCTTATCCGTTCGGGTCTTGACCCCTCCCAGGCACCCCTCGTCTAAGCTTCCATCTAGCTCCGGTCAGTGCTACAGCAGCTCTGACATGAATCCGCAGCGGGCTGTACATCCTTCACAGGGAGCTCATGTCTTTCACCGTATCACTGAGGCACGCCAACGCCATCATCAGGACCAGTTATTCACCGACTTCGACACGACAGCTCAGGAGGGCGAATCTCATCATGAGACATCCCGCTACAGGGCTCGACTTCACTTCAGCGCACACCCCTACAGTGCCCCTGATGTGATCAAACATCACTCCCTCGACATCACCACCTATGACAGCATTAGAACTCCTATACACCCGTGCCTCCCGTTAGCCTTTAAAAGGGGACGTGGGCTCATTGTAGAGGAGGCTTGGAGGGCTTCCAGAGCCCAAAAAAGCTACAATCCAAATTCAATCTCAGTCTCCTCACCTCCATTCTCGCTCGCTTGTATCACCCCTGTACAAGAACTTCAGTGTAAGATAGTATAAACTATCCCCCCGCTGGACGTAGGGCCTTCTTTGCTCGAACAAGGATAAATCATGCGTTCTCCTTGCATCACCATCTGGATTAGGGAGCATGTAGTACATGTTTACTCATCGGCTTTGGATCCCCTAGTTTTTGAACACCGACAGTTGGCGCGCCAGGTAGGGGAATCTGTGTGTCACAACGGCTTCTTGCCATTTTTTCGGATGGTAGATTTCATTCCGCCGCTACCATTCACCGCTACCAGCTTGGAGTTCATGTCACTAGGCCACGGCCGAGACTTGTTCCCACTCTTGATCAGAGATCCGAGTGGAAGTAATCCGGGTCCCTGCAATGGGACCCTCGCCGGTCTCGCCACCCCACTTCCACGCTCAGAAGGAGGCGTGGCCGGCGCAACCTCCATCGCCGCTTCAAGTCAACATCCACCGCCGCTTCCCTGCCCCCAATTGAGGATGCAGGGTCCCTGGTTGGGAACCTGGCAGACCTACGCCTGGGATCGGAGAAAGAGCCAGGATGTTTTGGCAGTGACCCTGACTTTAGCTTCGATATGCGCTCGCCAAGGGTACCGAGTGTGGTCTCTTGTGCGGGCGTGGCTCCAACACCATCCAACCTGCTCTCACACGGGTTGTTTGAGGCCCGTTGTCTATTCCCATTTGGCCTAATCAACTCCATCAAGTTGTAGGCGTCGAGGTCAGGGTAAGCCTTGGTAGACGGATGGACTTCAGGTTTGGACGACCCCGCCTCATCCTCCCCTGGCTTCGACCATGATCCGATACGCTGGACACCCCCTCGATGGGTGGCCTCAGCAGATGGACGGACCTCAGGTTCGGACCACCCCACCTCGACCGCTCCTAGCTTTGACCGCGCTCTGATTCGCTGGACACTCCTTCGACGGGGGGCCTCGGCTGACAGACGGACTTCAGGTTCGGACGACCCCTCCTCGTCCGCGAGACGAGAGGCCACGAGCATGGGCCAAGGGGACTCGACTGAAGATACGAGGGCCTCAACCCATGACAAGCACCAACATGAACGCGTACAAGAATCTCGGGGGCACCTCCAAGAGCCACCACAGACCTTGACCCCCCGCCTGGAACATCGAACATTGAACAACTATGTCACTCTTACCTTTAGAGCCTCGAGGCACCGTACATATTCTCAATTCATGAATAAAGAGTACATCCATGTCCAAACCTTTCTTTCATGAAAAATAGGTGGGTTTGACCCTGTCCTCACAGAGTCGAACCTCCCTCGGGGGCTGGAAGGGGGAACCCTCCGCATCCCTAAAAACTTGCATTTTTTGAAAAAAATTTACATAGTCGATTAAGCCATGGGGGCACCCTAAGGCTCGAGGTGCTGTCGAGCTATGAGAACTCCCACGCATCTGTGCTATGGTACCTTTGCTCACTGTCCCATGCCAAGGGTTGCAACCGCGTGCTAAGAAGACTTAGTAAAAGCACATGATTTCAAAAAATCAATGTCTTACATTCCTATATGCCTCGATGCAAGTTCTTACACAGTTGACATGGCCGCGAGAGCACCCTAAGGCTGAGGGGCTATCGAGCCATGAGATCACCTACACCTTCGTGCTACGATACCTCCACTTGTACCCCACATCGAAGGGCGCAACTGTGCACCAAGAAGACTGTGTAAAAACTCAACTCGAACAAAAAAGGAATGACAGAATCGAACTCATGATTTCAAAAATCAATGTCTAACATTTCTATATGCCTCGATGTGAGTTCTTACATAGTCGACATGGCCGCGAGTGCACCCTAAGGCTGAGGGGCCGTCGAGATGTGAGATCGCCTATGCCTCAGGGGTACGGTACCTCCACTCGCACCCCACACCTAAGGACGCAACCGTGCACCAAGAAGACTGCATAAAAACTCAACTCAAGCAAGATAGGAATAACAGACTCAAACTCACGATTTTGAAAAATCAATGTCTAACATTCCTATATGCCTCGATGCGAGTTGCTACATAGTCAACATGGCCGCGACAGCACCCTAAGGCCGAGGGGCCTTCGAGCTACGAGATCACCTATGCCTCAGGGCTACGGTACCTCCACTCGCACCCTACACCTAAGGTGCAACCGTGCACCAAGAAGATTGCATAAAAACTCAACTCAAGCAAGATAGGAATGATAGACTCGAACTCACGATTTCAAAAAATCAATGCCTAACATTCCCATATGCTCGGTGTGAGTTCCTATGTAGTCGACATGGCTACGAGGGCACCCTAAGGCCAAGGGGCCATCGAGTTATGAGATCGCCTACGCCTCAGGGCTACAGTACCTCCACTCGCACCTAGTTGCTCCCACTGTCCGTGCTGTCTCACATAGATCTCCTCACGCAAGACATCAATACACCACTCCTGCTGGTGTAGGTCATTCTTGAGGATGCACTAAGCGGACCTCAAACCACGTACCTGAGTCTAAGCTGCATTCCACTCCAAAATGGTGTGGCATAAGGCATCCTCACAGTTCTTGAGAGCAGTGTCACGGTGGTCAAGCCTTGCCTAAAGCTCCTGAACCTGCAGTGTGGCTAGCTTGTCTCTCTAGACTGCCTAGTCCATCTGCTCAGTCACTAGTGCCAACTCCTCTCTGAGCTCCTCAATTTTCTTCTCGTACTTCACCTGCTGCTCCTCCTGCTCTCTCCTAGTATGCTCCAGCTCATCGTACCTAGAGAGGGCAAGATCCTCCTGTGCTACATATGCCTTCATAAAGGCGAACACAGCACTCTGTGTAGGTGAATGGCATCTGTCAACCGGGATCGGCATCTGTCAATACTCCATCGGCAACTCTCTAGCCGTTGAAAGTATGGAAGCGCCTACTCCTCCAGTTATATCAGGACCATCTATCATTGAAGCCACGCCGATAGGATCAGATCTAACGTCTCAGGAGAGGCCTAATACTTAGTTGAGCACAGATCTATCAGCATCGCAATGTCAGGTCCTTCAGTCCAATACAGTCAAGTTGCTGCTAATTGGTGGGGATACGAGATGCCTCCAGGTCCATCTACTGCCAACTCTGGACTGCCTCAAGTGCATGATATAGCAGGGAAGGGTCCAATGACATCGGCTACTCCAATTCGGTCGATGGCTCAAGTGTCACATTATTCTACTGCACCTCCTGCTATACAGCCATTGTCAATGGGATTCCACGCGCCTCCGCAACAGATATCTTATGCGAATCCATTGACTAGTCCTCCACCAGTTCCACATAGAGTTTCCACTGTAGGACAGCCCATAGTGCCATTCGTATCTCAATCTGGGTTATCTGCAATTCAGGGCAATTAATGCTAGCTATCATCCACCCATACAAGAGCATCAATTGTCTACGAGCTATCAGCCATCGGCAAGTCAAGTGCCGATGAGTTATAATCTCAATTGGTCAGGGCAAGTGCCAATTCAGCAATCTGCTATTCAGCCAAGTTACCAGGCAATGGGGACTCAGTAGTATAGTCCACAGGCAGCTTTTCAGGATCAAACATCGGCAAAACAGCCGATGAATTCTACTCCACAGATTGGTGCCGTGAATATGCCGATTCCTCCAAGCCAAGTGCCAAAGGGGTATGTAGAAGCATATCAGCCAATGCCTCCAGTGGAGATTCAGCCAGTGCATCAGCAAGATCAGGATGCACTCTTAACCGATAAGATAGCAGAAGTGATGAAAGAGCAATTTGGGATTCAGCCCAAGATTAATACTTACTCTTATCGGACTCCGTACCCTCCAGCTTATGACTCAATTCCTTTCCCAAATCAGTACAAGGTGCCATGTGGTTTATCTCATTACCACCAAACTCTATTCTTACTTGGGCCAATCTAGAAAGACAATTCCACAAGTACTTCTTTTCTGGTGTCCATGAAAAGAAACTTACCTATTTGATGGAATTAAGACAGCGAAGCGATGAATCGGTGGAGAGTTTTGTGCAAAGAGTTTGAGATATAAAGAATAGGTGCTACACCTTAGTGCTTGATGATCGCCAGTTAGCTGGTTTAGGTTTTCAGGGTCTATTGCCACATCTCGGGACAAGTACGATTCTCAGGAGTTTGAAAGCTTAAGCCATATGGTGCAGAGGATTTCTGACCAAGGTGCTCAAGCTTCAGAACCTAGGAAAAGCTAGAACAAGAAGGTGTCCTTGGTAGAAGAGGCAGAGGAATCAGACTCAGATGAAGAACCAACTATCGGCTTGGCTGAGTGGGTGAAGGGTGAGAAGCCTATATCTTATCCTTTTGGTCAGAAAGAGCCAGAGAAATTCACGTTTGACATCATGAAGGCCGATAGAATATTTGATCTGTTGCTTCAAGAGGGTCAAATCAAGCTGTCACCCAATCATATGATTCCATCAGCAGAAGAGCTGAAGAAGATGAGGTACTATAAGTTTCATAATGCAACTTCGCATAGTACCAATGACTGCAAGGTTTTTAGACAGCAGTTGCAATCGGCGATTGAATCTGGGAGAATTAAGTTTGACAACTCTAAAGCTCAGAGGCCAATGAAGATTGATCAACATCCTTTCCCTGCAAACATGGTGGATGTCGTAAGCAAGACCAAAGTGTTGACATCGGCAAGCGCTAAGAGGAGAGCATTGGTAGATCCTAGATATCAAGTAACTATCGATGACTTGAAGGGAGAAGAGATAGTTGAAGCAAGCAGTAGTTCCAGAAGACCTCCTAGGCCTACTCCATATAGGGTTTCAGGTGATCGCTATCGACATCGGCAACAGGAGTTGCGTCGGGAAGAATGGTATCAGCATAAAAATCATTGGAGATGCCCGTTCTTCATCTACTGCTAGAAGAAGGCATTAAATTGCCCACCGTTGATAGTTACCCTGAGTGCAATGGTTATGATCGAGCCGATCGGACAAAAAGAAGACCGCGCTATCGGAGCAGATACATCGATAAGCCGATTAGAGAGAGGGCATCGGTACATGATCGGCTAGGGGGCAGAACCAGTGTACATGAAAGGCTGGGCAGGCATGGTGACTACTTGTCGATGAACCGAGAGGAGCTCGAGGAGATGGCCAATGCAAGAGTACCTGATGAGGCAATACTGTGTAGAGACTCCAATATAGATTGCCTAGGTTCAGGTACGAAATTGTATCAGCCCGTTTGGAAAACGAAGCTTCCTCAATGGTGTCCTGAGGGTCTAACGAAAACTCAGAAGAGGAAATTGCAGCGTGAGTGTGAAGAGGAAAACTCCCATGGGGCAAAAACTCAAGTATAGCAGCCAAAGCGTAAAAATAAAGGCCCATCGGCAGACATCAACATGGTTTTCATGTTACCAATGAAATTTCGAACACTTGCCGATGAAGAAGAAGAAAATAGATAAAGTACTTGTTCAAAAAGAGTGTATCGGCACTACATTAATGTGAAGTTTTACAAATTGCCGATGCATTACTTTGCCGATGAAGAAGAAGGTTTACAAGTTCAACAATGAACGGATGGTTGATATCGCACGTAGGCGAATTTTTTTGGCTTCCTCCAGTGTCTTTGCGTCTTCATCGGCATTGCCTTCAATTGACTTAATTTTCTTCTTAAGTGCCAGCGTCTTGAGAGCTTGATTGTCCCTTTCTTGCTGGAGAGTTTTGATAGCTTTGAGCATTTGGGCCTTCGCCTAATTTGCTGCGTCCAAGGCTTCTTCGATTTGTCTCAGCTCCGCTAGCAGGACTTCTCTTTTTGCCGATAATTGAGCAATCGTTTCTTCCAAATCTGCATGGGAGGCTTCTAGTTTACCGATGTCTTTGTGTTTCTCATCGGCAAATTGCTTGTGCTTCATCATGTCCTCCTGGAGTTTTGCCTGAGTGGCCCTATCGGTAATTCACTGGGCAGCCCTCTGGTACTGCAACTGCCGACTTTCTAGATGTGCAGCTTGGAAGAGTGCTTCCTCAACATTGGCAGGAATATGACCTCAAATTTCTTTGAAGGTTGCTCTTGTGAAATCAGAGTCCTAGATCAGCAAAGAGGTCTCCTATTGCAGCAAGGATAATAATGTCTCCAGCCGAGATTTGGTTTTACATGATAAAGCTTCAAGGGCTGGAGCAGAGCTTTCTTCGTCTTCATCATCGGGAATAACCCCACTGATAGAAAAGGAGAATAGACTATCGGGGGAATCTTGCTTCTAAAAGAAAAAATGACGTCAGCAGAAGAACCTAAGTGTTAAAGGTTAGCCAAGGGAGTTGACTTACTTGTTTCCAGGCAATCTCTTTCCTCTGGCTTGAAGAAGCAACCGGAAGCGTAATTGCCGATGGCATTTCCTGTGTCGGCGTCTCGGTTGGTTGCTGCTGTGGCACCAATGCCGATGAAGTTTCCTGTACAAAGGTAATTGCCGGTGGGGAATCTGGTGCAGGAACATGGAATGATGTCTGGCGGGGCAAAAGTGCCAAGGAAGCAATTGGAGTTTGAGTGAGCCTTGCCCGCTTTGACTGAGACTCGTCATCCGATGAAGCCTTACGCTTGTGCTATAAAACATCGGCATCAGATGGCTGGGGGCATCGGCAATGGATGGTTGGAGTGTCTGCGCACTCAGAGCAGTTGCCGATGCAACTACTTGATGCTGTGAGAGAAACAGATGAGTAAAAGTGTTGATCCAATAATCAAAGTTTAAATAAAGAATACCTCTGGAGAATCATCAAGGATGACGAGGCATGGCGACGAAGGTGCTGCAGGTGGAGACGAAGGGCGAGTTACCGATGAAGTTTCGATCGGTGTAGAACTCGCGCCCTGAAATGTGAGATCGGTAAATCACAGCAATCAACATCTGCAAAAGAAAGTGAGGTGATTACCTGAGATGTCTGTGCCGAGGATGCGGCCGATTTGGTGCTCTTCTTGGAATGACCACGGCCCATCAAAGCATTTAGTGAAGGAGCTTTATGGCCGATGATGGATACTGGGGAGATCGGCTGCAGCTGTATGACCTTGCCGCTCTTACTCAGTATTGGAACTAGGTCGTCAACCTGTTTAAAAGGAAAAGTTAGTTGCCGATGGATTAAAGGGAAGTTGAAAGAAGTGCAGATGGTCAGACTTACCGCATTGGCAGGGATGACATGATCGGGATCAATGAGATTCGAGTAAAGGTGAGGAGATGCAAAGAATAGCTGCTCTTTCCATTCATGCCACCATAATCTGAAGGACTTAGTGATGAAGGAAGCCGGTGCTCAATCGGTCAGATCAACATTAGAGGTATCGGCATCAGGAAGGAGAGTAACAATCTTGTGCCAATCCATGCTGTTCGTGATGGTCTCTCTTGGTTTAATCACATTGGCAAAGTAGAGGTTGATGGGCAGTTGTCCAAAGGCTAATTGTCTTGCTGCTGCCGATGGATAATAGAACTCATATGTGGGGTTGATGTTCTTCCCACTTCCAAATATGTTGACCAGGATGGCGCGAGGAGTGATTATTGCACTAAGAATATCAGCATCTTTATTCAAAGCCTCATCGGTAAAGTTGAAGGAAAGAGGGGATCTTGCTTCTTCATCAACATACGGGACCCAGGCCCGAAGCTCAGAAGGGATGCCTATGTAGAGTTTGTGGAAGAGATTACCGATCTGAACTCTGTTTGCTTCCGCCCCTGGTAATATTGCCAGTGCTTATCCAAAGATGATAGGGGGCGTGTTGCCGATTCTTCTTCCCCGAGTCGATAGTCTTCAAGAAGATTTAGAGGGAATCACTGGGCGAATAGATCAATGTGGAAATACTTGTGCATACGGGCGTTCAGCCCCATATTGATGAACCACCAAGGGCCTCCCAGATTGCCGATGGATTTTCCTTGCAGCAGCCTTTGTGACACTTGGTAAAGAAGATGGTAAACTGAGCTAAGGAGATATCGGCCAAGTGGGAGACTGACGCCGTTAGCCAACATCTCTGCTGCAGGAAGGTGCATATTGGTTGGTCCAACTGTTCTACCGCAGAAGATGAATTTCTCAAGCCACATGTTCAAAAAAGCTGAGTGCTCCCTGTGATTGACTAATCCAGATTTCTTATACTCGCTGATATAACCAGTCCAGCCACCGATGTTCCTGGTAGTCAGCCGATGCTCAGGTTTTCTCTGGAACAGAGTGTTGTCATCGGCAGATGAGATATCCAAGCCAGTAAGCATATACACATCGGCAAGGGTTGGAGAAGCTGGTGCATGTCTGAAGATGAAGGCATTCATAGTATTGGACTAGAAATAGGAGGCGGCGATTAACAGTGACTCATTCCTCTCCATATCAGCAATAGATAGTCTGATGCACTGTTCTAATCTATGTTCTGCCCAATACAACTCCATTAGCCTGGTGACCCTCAAATACCAATCTTTCCATCCTTTAGTGGTTTTTGGCCAGGATCGAAAGGTATCAATCCAGAATCCCAAATCAAAATTCTAAGCTCTAAAGGGGATTCGATTGGTTTCTGCGTTTATGATGTCGATTGGGTCTGGATTCCCCATTGGGCCTAAGTAGATAAATTAATTTTGATGCGTTGGGATAAGAAGCTTATTGTAAAGTTCCTGAGATTAAAAATTGAAATGAGGAGGAGTCATGAACTACACGGAAAAGGAGAAAAGAAATGTCAAAAGACAGATAAAGAAGAAGATTAACCTTGGGGACATCAAAGGGGATAGCCATGGCCGCGACGAAGATGGAGAAAATGAAGAATGCTAATGGAGGTTAAGAATCGCCGTTAAGAGTGGTGCCGATCGAGTTCGTTGAAGGATCACCTGTTGATATCACCGCTGGAGAGAGAAAAGCTAGGGTTTGAATCGCAGATGAAAAATGGGCCGCGGCGGAGGAAGCATTATATGGGCCTGTTGGTACAGGATTTCCACTACAGCGCGCACAACCTTCGAGGAGAAGTTCAAGCGACTTGAGTAATCATGACCTGGAGGAAATTTTGGTGCATAAAGTATTTTATACTCCAAAATTGGGGGCATGTGTTGATACTATTTTTCGGCACGTGTCAATAAGGATCGGAGACTGGACTAATCGGCAAGGAGGATGGTTTTTCTTCAGCATTGCTTCTGGGTTGCCGATGAATGGTTGCCGATGAAAGCCATATTGATCTCGTACATTGCCAATGAAGCCAAAGAGCTGTTGCTGATGAGAGTGATAGAGAGCTAAGGGATCGTTGCCGACGAAGCTAAAAAGCTGTTGCTGATGAGACAAAAGAGCTGTTGCCGATAAGATAGGCAGGAAGACTAGAAGGTTGTTGCCGATGCCAGAGATGTGCCGATGAGGAGACAACTTCATCATGACAGGAGCGGACAGAGGATCGGCGACACAGAGCTTACGATTTTCATATTATAGTTTAAGTCCAACTCCTATACGAGTTTTATTTCTTTTTCTTAAGGAGATAGAGTTCGTATAAGGAATTAGTTTATTTCTTCTATATTTAAGCTTTGCGTGTTAAATTAGGACTCTTCAAATAGTAGAGTATAAATGTGTGCCGAAGGGCATTGTAATAGACATCCAAGCATCAATAAACAAATCTACTTTTTATTTACCTTTACCAGTACTTTACTTTTCGACGACTTCGTCAAGTACCTTTTCTTTTTCAACGAGTCTTTCAAGAATCAGCGGGCTGCATCAACTTGATCTCCGACGACCTTGTAGGTTCCGTGTCTACCGAGCATGATTCAGGCTTTGACTTTCGGGCGTATCGCTGTCGTCTCGTCTGATCTGTTCAATAGTTATCGAATACATTCTAAGCCTTGACGTCCGGTCGTATCGCTGTCGTCTCATTCGAATTTTATTCAAATTATCATCCTTGTCGATTAACAGGTCAAATAGACTGGCACGCTTCGGATATTGATTTTGGGTATTAGCTCGGTGTGTTTGCAGATAGAATTTTGCATCAACAGCTGCTTTCAAGAAGGGCCTGAGTACTAAGCTGATGAAAACCATGGGTACTTCTACCCGGGTGACTTTTAATGACTTTTACAATGACTGTTTGACTCAGGAGAATCAGAACAACTTGCATGCTGCTGCTAAGAACCAAAAGAGGGTGCATGAAGGTGGTCCTTCCCAGCCAAGGGCACCACCTGCATACCATCCTCCTTATTGTCCTTAGGGATCGGGGTCTAAGTATAGGCCTCCATTGAAGAAAAATGCTCCTACTCAGAATCAGCAGAAGTCTCAGAGGACCTTCAGGATGCCGGTTCCACAAGGAAAGCCAGGACAGACCAGTGCTGCAGGTGCCAAGACTGGGATGATTGGCCCCTGCTACAACTGTGGCCAGCCGGGATACTTCGTCCAGTATTGTCCTTATCCTAAGAAGCAGCAACCTGCACGTGTGCATCACACCTCCTTGGAGGAGATTCTTGCTGGAGAGCCTGTGACAGCTAGTATGTTTCCTCTGAACTAGATTCCCGCTGCTGTTTTGTTTGATACTGGATCATCGCATTCCTTTTATGAGTCAAGCATTTGCACAAAAGCATAATCAAACCATAACTAAGTTGAGCATAGAATTTCATGTGAGCTCAGCTGGGGTTGATATAAACACGAGACCGATGGTACAGGGGGTAACTTTGGATTTGGACAAGTGGAGATTCTGGCTAAAATTGATAGTTCTTCCCAGATTAGTTGTGGATGTGGTAGTAGGAATGAGTTGGATGAATCGTTGGGGTGTAGTTTTGGATACTACAAATAGACTGTTGTCCATCCGAAATCCGCTAGGAGAAGGAACCTTTTAGGTACCCTTACCTTAGAAGTTTATGTTGGGAAGTGTGGCGTATGCTACCAGGATAACCCGTCTACCTAAAATCCTAGTAGTGTGCGAGTTTCCAGATGTCTTCCCAGAGGAGCTTCTAGGCCTTCCGCTAGATAGGGATGTTGAGTTCCATATTGGGTTATTACCTGGAACAGCCCCAATATCTAGGAGACCTTATCGCATGCCACAGAATGAGCTGAGAGAACTTAAGAAACAGTTGAAAGAGTTGTTGGATAAGGGTCTGATTCATCCAAGTGCATCTGAATGGGGTCGTCCTGTTCTATTCGTAAAGAAAAAGGACCAATCTTTGCGAATGCGAAAGAGTTGCGATGCTGTTTCCACCACAGTCCTGTGTCACCTTCCAGTAGGTGTGCAGCATGGGTAGCCTTCAGATCCTCTAACAGCCTTAGCAAATGAAATCATTCCTCAATGGTGTTAATCCAAGCATCAACCATAAGTGGCTTAGGGGCATCCCTGAACACAAGAGGCTTGGTGTCCATGAAGTCCTTAAAATCACTATACTGGTTAGGCTGATGACCCTGACGGATGTCGCGGTTGGCATCCAAGTTTTCACACAGCAGCTGCTCAATTTTGCGCTGACTCCCCAAGAATTGTGCAAAAAGCTGCTCAAGGAGAGGAGGAGGTGGAGGTGGCGCACCACGTGTCTCATCACCACCCTGACCACCACCACGGCTGCCACTGGCTCCACTACGAGTGTCCACCATCTGCACGCTTCAACAATGTCCAATTATTAGGAGTTGGATTGGATGGTAAAAAATTTTATAATTTATGCCATGTGAAATAAATTGGAGAGAATAAATTCATACAATCAATCTCTCAGGCATAACAATTCATTTTTTCCACATCACAACTGCACTGATAATAATAATAAGTCAAAGCGATATAGAGGTGATACAATATCCAGGGTTGCCAGCATACATATACAGAGGCGATACAGTCGAAGCTCAACTACGGCTAGTGAAACCTCAACTAGCATACTCTGAACAGTCTCTCTCTCGAGGCCTGACGTCTACAACTGGTGGCTCCCTAACTATCCACTCCACTGGCTGGGGAAGGCTTTCACTGTCCATGCTGTCTCGCGTAGATCTCCTAACGCAAAATTGAACCAAAAAGTTTGACCCACTGTAGCTTTCAAAATATTGCGAATATGAAAAACTCAAAATTTGAAGTTTCTCCATTTGAAGAGAGGAACATTTCATATATATAAAGTTTTTGCTAATTCAGCATACTTTTGAAAATACAAATTTGACTCAAATTCAAACTATAAAATTAATAACTTTGACCGGTCGGCCAAGGTTGACCGCGGGCCCCGCCTATCGATGCCCTGGGTACATCGGCCTTTGAATTGGGTGCGGGGATGGCCACCGCTGCCTCGCCTGCCGTTTGCCGCGTCATGTCAGCGCCCGCACTCAAGTGCGCGCGCGCCATGTGTCTGGCCGCCGCAGCTCGGACCACTGCGCCGATGCACCACGCCACTCACTACAGCACGCTCCACCAGCCACCACACCATGCTGCACACCAACGCCTCATGCCAACGGCTACACGACGTGGCAGGATGGGTACTCGAGTACCCACGCTCGCCCGTCACCTGCCACTCGCTTCCTCGCCCGCCATCACCGTCGTCCGGTCAACCTCGCCGCTCGACCCGACGCGCGCGCCCTCTCTGTCCAAACCAAGGAGCCCGAGCGCCTTTATTTACCTCTCCATCTGCCTCGCTTCCTTCCCCATGTCATTCTCTCTTTTTCCCCTCTCGCATTCTCACGGCCACCAAGCCCTACATGGCCACCGCTGAGCCCGCCGCCGCCTAGCGCCCTCCTCATCCCGCCATTTTCTAATCCAAGAGCACCACTTGGTTCGCCATCACCTCCTCCACCTTCGTGACCATCTCCCGTACTCGATTACTCAAGGTAGAGGCCTAATTTGACCGTTCCTTTCCTCTGCGCGCCATGATCACCATGGCCACCGGAGCAGTTCGCCGTGGCTGCGCCTCTCTCCACCTGCTCCGCCCTACCTCTTACCCATTCCGGTGTCTCTAGGGGTAGGTGATGCCCGTCATGGGGTTAATGACAGTGATTGCGACCTTGCGCGGCCTTCTCGCCGCCAGAGCTTGCTGTCATCCGCTACACCACTAGAGCCTTCATCCTCTACACTGATAGG
Organism: Bothriochloa decipiens; assembly: GCA_023333625.1. Taxonomy (NCBI): domain Eukaryota; kingdom Viridiplantae; phylum Streptophyta; class Magnoliopsida; order Poales; family Poaceae; genus Bothriochloa; species Bothriochloa decipiens. The sequence goes on along the minus strand of CM041646.1, from coordinate 19,194,596 downwards.
ACCGCCTTATCGAGCTAAGTCCATTGATACTGGACTCGACGCCGGTGAACCTCACCGCCAGTCAGCGCGCCCTGCTCCTAGTCCTGCTGATCGACGGGCTAGGGTTGACCATGGACCCCGCCTGTCGATGCCCTGGGCACATCGGCCTGTGGGTACACGGCCCGGGTGTGCGTAGCAGAGTAGGTTCACGTGTCAGTTTCAGTGGGTAAAACACCGGGGTACGCGTAGCGGTCTTGGTTTGAGTTTTCAAAAAAATATACATTCACAGATTTTGGGTTAAATCTTTAGAAAATCATATCTTTGCAATATTTTCTTATGAGGAGTACTATGCATGAAAAATATGAGTTGAGCATTTTGAGATACTTTTCTGTGTAGTTATATTTAAGGCTATTAAATGAATACATCTTTGAAAATGCATAAGTAATTATAAGTTTGTCAGAAAAATGTGATTCTTATTTTGTTGCTCTAGTTAGGAGGTCCTGGATCTATGAAAAATGTTAGTTGGCTAGGTCATGTGTAAAAGTTGCTCTATCTTTTTAGGGTGCTAGTTTTGATAAGAGATTAAGAAATTCATAATTAAATAATTAACTAAGATAATTGCTTGGTAATTTTTGTAGACTGTTTTGTGGCTAAATGGAAGCTAGTTATGCTCTGAAATCTACTGTTTGCTATGTTTCATAGTACAAAGTATTTTATGTCTTATTAATGTTTCTACCTAGGGATTTTTGTGTAGGATAAAATACTTACTGTTTTAACCTAAAAATTTTATAGTAGACCTTGGTTATCATGCTTAAGCTTTTGTAATTTTTGTAGATTTTTCTGAGTAGTATAAATGCATGTTCTAGTTCTACCCTAGTTTATTTGTGTACCGGATTAGGTTGTTGTGATGCCGTGTCGTGTATTTTGTTTACCCAAGGTAATTGATTGTGGGTTGCTGAAATCTATTTCGAGGTAGTAACAACACAACAAGTGCATTCTATCACCTGCCACCTATTCATGCATACATTCATCAAATTCATCATGTTCGTTATAATGCATACATGGTATTCATTTGCATCAACGCATCATACAGGTTTAACGATGGACCTTACGCCAGTAGTTCAAGGGGAGCCGGAAGGGCAAGGACAGCAGGGAGTAGTGCTGCAGGAGGCAGCAAAGGACGAGGAACACGACACAGACTTGCCAGAGTGTCCTAACCATCAGCCCAGTTGCTTCGAGAAAGGCAAGCCCTGGAGCATTTCTCCCTATGGTTTTACAAATAACTTAATTTGCATCCTTTATTGTTTATGATGCATTAAGTTTATAGGCATTGATCGATACTGTTGATGCGTTATGATGACCATTATCCACCTGAGTTACCCAAATACCCTGTTAGGTGTTGGTACGATATATGCTTAGCCCTGCTTAACTAGATCGGTAGAAGTCAGGTGATTTCCTATCATCTGCGAGATATAGGTGGTGACCCATACTGATGAGCTAAGTTGATGTTTGAGAATAACCATGAGAAGTAATAAATCGAGACCGGGTGGGATTGGTGCTGTGGACAGAACTAGGGCCCCGTCCGTTGTCACGGCCCTCAAGTCATGTCGAACGCATGCCCCACATTTAGCTGGAACGGTGCGATCATCCGACCGTGAAGCCTTGAGTTCTGTTTAGGCTGGGTTTTGACCTGCTGAATGCTTCATATTAGAGATGGCGCAGGTGATTACAGGGGCATGGAGAGTAAGCCTGAGGCCAGCATAGGACGGCTAATATGCAGCCAGGCGGCTCCTGGGTATGATGGTTCCTGTTGAGCTCGCTCGGTACTAGATGGCCTTGATGAAAGAGGAACCAACCACCCGAGGGCTCAACCACTCGAGCACGCTTTGACAAGAAAGGTATAAAGCCCTTGAAGGAGTCTTCTACTCCATTGAGGCCTCGGGGGCTACACCCGGCGGGTGCGCTCGCGCGCACCCACCAGAGGACAACGATGCCAGCACCGTAGTTCATGAGCCTCTGTGTGAGTCCCAGCACTCACGTAGAGACTCAGGGGCTACTGTCGGGTACCTAGAAAAGGGGGTACCCTAAACCTCCATCCAGGAGAATTAACCCCTGAGCTATTAGCGCAAATCCTGAAAAAACTCCACACAAATCAAAGCCTACTACCATCCTCAATGAACCAAGGCCCAACACTCGGGACTAATCCGTACTGGGTTGGCCCAGGAACAAGATGCATTCCCCACCCTCGAGGGGGGCCCTCGAATGGCGAACTCGGCGCGGGCGGACGACCCCCCGTCGAGTGACGAAGTTCCACGTGGGCGAGCGAGCCCACGCCGAATGACTGAGCCTCGCTCAGGCGGACGACCTCTCATCGAGTAATGAGGCATAGTGCAGGTAGACGACCCCTCGTCAATAGCCACAACACGTCCCACTCGACAAGGCCCATGGGTGATAGAGCTCCGCATGGGCGGACGACACCCCATCGAGTGATGGACCTTCGAGCGGGCGGTCGACCCCCCGTCGAGTGACGGGCCTCGGCGCGGGCGGATGACCCCCCGCCAAGTCACGGACCTCCGCCCGAGCGGACGACCCCCCATTGACTCCTACTACACCCCTCAATCCATCTACTTCCTGTATGGCGCTCAATGCATTAAATACTCCCACCAACTCCTGCCTAACATCATGGCTACAGCGATGTTACGTTACAGTGACCAAGTATGCAGCGTCAAATCCACCTTTTATCGCCCATCCCCAGGAAGGCGCCGACTCATATGAACACTGTACCCACATATGGGCATTGTGCCTCGTCAGGCACCCCCTCAATATGCTACGCGACGGCTGCCAGCTCAAGCATTCCTGGGGCTCGTTCTTCTCAGTTAGGGTCTCGACCCCTCCCGGGTACCCCTGGACTGGGCTTCCATCCGGCTCCAATCAGCGCTACAAGGGCTCTTTCTTATCCGTTCGGGTCTCGACCCCTTCCCAGGAACCCCTCGACTGAGCTTCCATCCGGCTCCGGTCAGCGCTACAGGGCTCTGACATAAATCCACAGTGGGCCATACGCCCTTCACAAGGAGCTCACATCTTTCACCGTATCCCTAAGGCATGCCAGCACCATCATCAGGACCAGTCAATCACCGACTTTGACATGACATCTTAGGAGGGCAAATCTCATCATGAGGCACGCCGCTACAGGGCTTGACTTTGCTTCAGCGCACGCCCCTACAGTGCCCCCGATGTGATCAAACATCACTCCCTTGATGTCACCACCTACAACAGCATTAGGACTCCTGTACACCCGTGCCTCCCCTTGGCCTATAAAAGGGAATGCCAGGCTCATTGTAGAGGAAGCTTGCAGGGCTTCCAGAGCCCAAAAATGCTCAAGTCCAAGTTCAATCTCAGTCTCCTCACCTCCATTCTTGCTCGCTTGTATCACCCTATACAAGCACTTTGGTGTAAGATAATACAAACTATTCCCCTGCTGGACATAGGGCCTTCTTTGCCCAAACCAAGATAAATCATGTGTTCTTCTTGCATCACCATCCAGATTAGGGAGCACACAGTACACGTTTACTTGTCGGCTTAGGACCCCCCGATTTCTGAACACCGACAAGCATACTCATACAAGCGGTTCACCCGCACCATACACGGCTGAACCTGGCATGTCAACCACGCCCCTGCCACCAGTGCTTCATTGACAACCTTGTTGTCAATCAAGGTCAGCAGCTCATTCACCTGATACATCTCATCCGGGGTTGGTTGGTCCGACCACCTGGGGTTGTACTCTGGCACCAGCGTTATGTTGCAAGGCGCCCTCCTCCCTTCCACATTCTGGCTCATATAGAACCAGTGAGTGTTCCACCCCTTGGTGGCTGACTGGTGCCAGCTTCCTAGCCAGTGCGTCTTCATTCCATCTCGATGACGCACATAGCACCCACCGATGATCTCGGACCCTCCAGATTCAGCCCCTTCTTCCTCAGCAGATAGAAGTGGCAGAATAAATTTAAATAGGGGTCGATGCCTAGGAACATCTTGCAGTAGGCGATGAAGATAGAAATGGAGACAATGGAATTCGGATCCAGATTGCAGATGGAAATTGCCCAGTAAATACAGAGGTCCTGGAGGAACCCATTCACAGGCACCCTTAATCCCTGGGTTACCATATCCTCGAAAACCACAAATTCCCCATCTCGGGGATGGGGGGAATCCACACCTCGTGGCTCAAGCCACGCTTCCATCTTGTACGGCGGCAACAAGCCCTCATCGACGAGCACCTGTAGCGACTCCCACGTGGAGGTCAATTGTTTCCATTGTGGCCTCGGTGCATCAGACCCGGTTGCTTTCCGTCTTCTTGGCTCCCTTCCTCACTATCTCCTCCGTGGATAGTGGGTTGCGAGAGTGAGCGAAAAGCGGCGGCGGTGCGGATGCACAGATTTGCTTAGTTGCCTTGTGACAGTGGATGGATTCTCTACAGAGGATTGGGAACAACAACGGTTGTTCAAGAGCAGGCAGACATAGCACTTAAGAAGATGGAGAGAGTGGTGGCAGAAATGAATGCGACGAGAATCGATTCCTCTGGTGGCCCTCGCTATTTATACTAACCGGATGACATCATTTTGACTTCTAGGGTTGGGCCCAGTTGACTCATGTGGACGCGGTTTTTTCCACCCTAGTGGGCCATGCTGGTCCCCGAGTGCAGATATGGGCCGTGGTTTTTCTTATTCTTCCACACGCTTTCCCTGATTGGCATTTCCTTAAGTTTGGCAAGTGCCCGGTAATCTTGGGATCTAATCCCAGATTCATTTTTCATTATATAATCCTTTCCAAATTTGTTCCATATTTCTTCCTTAAATCTGAGAACTACTTCTTTTGGGTCAAATATTTTATTTCCCACACCTGGGGACTCCATGATAGTTTTTCACCTAGTGGTGCTTACGAACCATGGGTTCCCAGTGCCCTTGACCTGGTCGAGCCTGTGACCTGTTTTGAGCACAACTGGGGACTGGGTGGCAGCTTCCCACCCAGTGGTGCTTACGAACCATGGGTTCTCAGCGTCCTTGACCCAGTCGAGCCTGTGACCTGTTTCAAGCACACCTGGGACTGCGTGGCAGCTTCCCAACCAGTGGTGCTTGTGGACCACGGGTTCTTAGCGTCCCTTGACACAATCAAGCCTGTGACCCACTCTGAGCACACTTAGGGACTGCAGGTCTATTGGAACGCGTCAAGTCCTTTTATACTGGCTATGTCTAGTTGATGCTATTTTTGAATTTTTTTTAAAAAGCTCAATACAACATATCCTATCTTCTATCAAGCATGGGGACTACGTGGGCCCTTGTCACCTTGCGATGACTTGGGTTTGTCTCCTATTCCTAGTTTGATACCCTCTCTTCTATGGATCGTTCATGTTAGCGTCCTAGAGATACTTCATGTCACGTGTTAATGTGGGCTCACGTCTCAAGACATGGAAATATTTTTCTTTTTCTTAGAACACCATGCATCTTTCCACGTGTCAGGAGAAGACTTGTGAACTGCTCGGGAGAATACTGGTCGGCATCATGCGGTCAGCATCAGTGCTGGTCGGCATCATGTGGTCAACATTAGTGCTGGTCGGCATCATGTGGTCAGCATCAGTGCTGGTCGCCATCATGTGGTCAGCATCAGTGCTGGTCAGCGTCATGTGGTTGGCATTGGTGCTAGTCAGCATCAGTCCTGGTCGGCATCATATGGACAGCATCAATGCTGCTCGGTGTCATGTGAGCTACATGTTCGCTACTCGGCATCACGTGTTTTTGCAGGTCAAGGCGGCGACTCCCTCAAGATACATGGTGCTGGGGCAATAGCTGTGGGGGTATAGACCCCATATACCCTCGCGGCTAGACTTTGGGCTCGTTAGTACAAGACGGCCCAGACTAGAAGACGAAGGCCAGTCCATCATCATCATGATCGGTGGGCCAGACAACAAGATAGAACTCATGGTCTGCTACTGCCCAGGTCAATGGGCCGCACGGGTGCTGAAGGCTGCTTGGCATACAAGGAGTTTTAGTTGATTAGATCTGTTCGTGTGCTCCAAGGATACGGTGCAATGTAACCAACCATAGGGAAACCCTAGTGTTGATGCAAAATTATATCTGCAAACACACCGGGCTAATACCC
>CM041646.1:19103734-19173467 GCA_023333625.1 Bothriochloa decipiens | reverse complement strand
AGTTTTCGGTCCATATTGACACGTGTCAAAAAACGGTGTCAACACCTAGATATATAACCTTGCCCCCCCACTATATAAGGTGGGCAAAGACCCTCCTTGGATAGGATCTGATCTTTTGATCCCTTGTATTCTGGTACTCATCAATACAATAGCACAGATGCAGGACGTAGGGTATTACACTTTTGAGCGACCTGAACCTGGGTAAACCCTAGTCATCCTGGTTGTTTGTCTTGCGTCTCACATCTAGATCATAGATCTTAGCGCGCCCTCACTGCAATCCACTACCTCGGGGTATCCCGTGGTAGACTGTCGAGGAGGTTACATCGACAATATCCCCTATGTGTTATATTGAATAAATCCTATCATATATATATCATTTATCATTTACCCCTGCTAAAGTCTAGTTGGTCTACTAAGTTAGTAGATACATGATGGTGAATTATCAGATTTTTTAACCCATGTTTCCCTATGGTAAAATATAAATAACGATACTTGGAATACTCCCGATAAAATGCTACAATGGTATTTTCTGTACGCTTGCAGAATCCTTCATATTTCAGTTGTACTTAATTTATACCAACAAGCATTTTTGGCGTCATTGCCGCGGAAGCATTTGTGTAAAGATTTTGATAATGATCTTGATGCCTGCTAATTTAGTGTATCACTAGTTTTAGTAGGATTACCCCTTGTTCTATTGAGTTATGGAATAGAAAGGACAAAAGAAGTTGTTTTGACCTTTCAGCAAACTTCCACAAGGAAAAGAGATATTGAAGAACCCAAGCTGCCCCAACATTCATCGACGATGGAGTCCTAGCATCCCATAGGTATTTGTATATATGTGTGTGTGTATATATATTTCTATTTATAACCATGTGTAGATTGGAGAAAAGGTCATCGTCACAATAATTCAACTCACGTCTCAAGTGACAAACATTGAAGCTGCATTACTCACAACCATCATATGAGTCATGGTAAGTGTGATCCATAAAGGTTAGACAGTTTTGCTCATGGACTTTAAACATTTTGAGTAGTTATCTTTTTAATTTATGCATCCCACTGCATGTTTACTTCCTATAATTCATGCATTCATTCCATTTTGTTTAAGTTTTCTAATATCAAATTCACTGCATGTTTAGTTCCTTGCACGCATTCATGTCCTTTGCATCTAAAAAGAAAAAAATCCTCACCATGATCATGCTCTTTCATCTCGACATGAGTAAATCTCTATAGTGCTTTTCATATTACCTTTGTTTGCTATAGTATGCTTTGGTTTGGAAGTACTCGAAATACTTCCATTGGCTTTTAAATTAAGTGTGGTGCTTAGGTTAAATAGTCTTCCTTAATCAAAATAGACATGGAGTCTAGTTTGGTTATTGAACTAAGAACTGCTAGAGTAGAAAACTCTCAAATCCAATTCAAGTAAGTCAAGAGATGAATGCACACGAGAGATGAAGCAAGGCATATGATGAACTTCAACAACTTTGTGCAAAAGACATGGCCCATTCATCATCGATGGAAGAACTGTAAGTATCAAAGAGCTCTCACCTTGTCTTTTGTTGCATGTTACCTTTGCCGTGTACCATGCTAGAATGCAGAAAACAAATAAAAATGTGTTATGCAAATATGATGAACAAAATCTATGCTAAAATATTCCATCCTAAAAAAACCTCATCCCTCTATTAGCATAGATGAAACTCAAATAAGTTATGGACAACATCCCCCACATCAAATTTGTTGCAATCCTTCGGGTATATGTCCACTAACATTTTGGAGAAAGGAATTCATGATGAGCCTAATCATGGTTTGACATCGATCACTTGCAAAGACGTGTGCAATACACAAGATGTACATAAGTAGCACTCGCCCAAAGGAAGTAGATGAACAATGTGACCATGAGAAGAGTGAAGACATCATAACATCGAGTCTTCCCAAAACTCAAGCTAGGATGCCGATGAGAAGCTGGGTGCAACTCACCTCATATTTGCCAATCAGAGACCTGCTCTCATTGTCCTTGAAGACACCATCTTGCATGTTGCCAGCAAGGACAAGGATGACAAGATTGCACAACATGCATCCTTGTGTGCAACAAATCATTTATCAAGGGTTGACTACTGACCAAGACCTAAAAGACCATGAAAAACCATGATCACAAGATGATGTCCTTAGGCTATTGGAGATGAACCTTTCATGCAAGCATCAATGAGGTTCCTACCTCGATCATCAAGATGACTAGCATATCACTAACAAAACAACTTTTTGCCATGTCACTAGAAGACAAAGACCACCATGGAGGAACTCTAGTTTGCATCTCCAATGAACATCAATTCATCAAGCAAGACCCAGAAAAAATGAAGAATGGTTGATGAAAGAAGAGCATACAATTATTTGCATCATCATCTCCTAGATCAGATAGTCTCAAGAAAAGCAAAATGCGAGGGAGCGGTCCTGTTTAATGGACCTAAAAATCATGAGCCCTCGCCGACAGGTAATTCGGTATTTTCTAATATTTATTATACAACTTTTATCTTAAGTTATAAAAAATATGGGTACATGAAGGTCCAAACATATTTATAAATAAAAAAACATTTGGGCACATGAAGGTCCAATTATAAGGAAAAGAAAAAATGTGAGCACATGAAGGCTCATGACTTGAAAAACAAGAAGAACCATGTTCCTGGACAAGTTCCCTTCGGGTATTCTTGGACACTAACCTTTGCAGGTGAAGGTTTAAGAACAACGGATGAACAGTGTCTACGGACATGAGGGTTACAACACACTTAGAGGGATGATTCAACACTCACTAGTGGTGAGTGACAGCAGGGCTCAAGCTTGGGAGAGAAAGGCCATTGACTCCTCTAAAGATGATCCGACAATGCCCTTCCTCCTCCCAAGCTCTCATCGCTCTAGCACTCTGGTTTGCAACCCCTCCAATCACAATTAGTTTCTCTCTATAAGTTTGAATGCCTCTACAACTAGCATACAAAAAAATCAAACTTAAGAAAAAATAAAATCAATCCTCTAGAGAAGAAGTAATTGTGAGTAAATGTGCTATGCTCACTAAAATGGTCAAACCAACTTTTCTATAACATAGAAAGTGACCTTTAGCTCCGTGACAAACTCTACCCTTCTTATTTCTTGTACATTTCTTCAGGTATGTTTTGTCCACTAATCCTCTGTAGAGAAGAAACAATGAGTGGAGCAAAAGGTCTAGAGAAAATAGAAAAGAGAAGAAGGAGAAGGAGTGCAGATCTAGAAGGAAAGGACCACTAGAAGCATCTACTCTTCATCACAGGGTGCTCTAGTGATAAAGGTAACATCTGAAGATGGACACACTTCAAGCAAAACATAGGACAGTTAGATTCCCCAAATTCTACTAGTGGAGGTTCCAAGTTTGCAAATTAGCACATTGAGCAAGATGCCACCAACTTCCACAATTAGAGCTTCACTTCAAACCACTGGACAAACAAAGAACATGGGTGAAACCTCCCCCAGCGTTACCATCTCAATAGGAGTAGTTATCAAAGTCTCCACCTTCGGGATCAGACAATGCACTTGAGGAGCGAACATGACAAGAAGTCCTGTTCGAAGGACTTAAATCACCGAACCCTCGCCAAGAAGTAAGCTTGGTAAGTTATCAATAATTTCCTTTTTAGCATTGCATTAAAATATTGTCTACCATATTTACTTTCCCTTAAAAATGTGTAGCTAGCTGCATGTTTACTTTATCGATGCAGTCATAGAAAAGAAAATAAAAATGTTATGCATTGCATTCATAAAAAAATTGCTAAGCCCCATGCAAATAAATTCATAGCATAACACCCATGAGTATATTTGCTGTGGTGGCTTAAAAATAAAATAAATATGCATTGATCATATTTACAGTTCCTTGCATAGTATAAATATAAAATACCAAAAATATAAGTTACAAGAAAGATCCTGCTAGATAAGGAAATATGTATAAGGAGGTTCGATATGCTCAAGGCTTAGAGATTTATGACTAACACTTAATCAGTTCCACAAGCTTTGTTGTCTATCTGAGCTTTATAGAATTTGAAGGATCAAAGAAAGCTAACAAATAGAAAGATAATTTGTCCTCCGTCGGAGTGCTGTCTCAACAGTCATCATCATGAACACTCCTAGAGAGGAAGTACACCTCCACTGTCTGTATGCTACATCAATAAATACTATGTCAACATCCAGCTTGGGGGAGAGCATCCCCATGTATCCAGCTAAGTATTCTCTTACCTATATATATTTATCTATTTATACATATTTTTTACTCTGTTAAAATGGTTAGACAAATAAAAAGATGCATAACCTTTAGAAACCAAATACATATTTCCCTTTTATATCTATATCTTTTTGTGTGAGATATTAAGTTATCTAAATAAAATATAGGAGAGTTTAACCTTGCTAAGAAGAATCCCTAGAATAAACTCTTACATGGAAATGATGAATAGTTGCTCTGCCGTAATTCCTTTCAAGTATCTAGTTTTCAGCCTCAAACTCTTCTGAGTTTTGGATACAATAGTTTTGATTTAAGATGTGCTCTAAACATGAACTTGTGGGTAGCAAATGCTTGCTAAGTCTAGGTAGTTGACGGATATGATATGGGAAAGTTTTGAGATGTTGTTTATCTTGTTCATAGAGATGCTAGAGTTCTGGAGAATTTATCTTTTAAAAAATTAAATTGCTGCATGATGAGTTCCTATAAGACGAGAGTTTAAATTTCTACCACAGCCATATACATGCTTACTCGATTAGAAACCCCTACACTCATTTTGTTACTGCTTGTGAGCATTGAGTGTGGTTGAGCTGTGTACACCCGTAGGAGCGGGTCATGCGGTTAAAATCAAGATCCACATACACTCCACCAACATATGTGCTTCTTCTATCCTGGAAGTATGCACCTACATTTATCCACCCATACATGCCACTTCTATCCTGGAAGTGTGCATTCCACTCAGTTCCACCCAAAACTAGTTCTACTCCTACCCTGGGAGTAAACTACCCAAAAAGATATTCGATCATATTTATCCCTACCATTTTCTTGCTAGCCAAAAAGCTCCAAATATTTCAGTTGCTACCTCTTATCAATTTATCTATTTCAAAAGAGGCTTGGGTGTTGTTTGCTCTATTAAAAAAACAAAAAGAAGAGGGGAAAGAAAAATATTTATACCCCCATTCGAAAATAATAATATATATAAATAAATAAAAGAGCAGCCCAATGTTTTCCTCCAAAGTTTTCAAAGTTCAAGAGAGGTATGAATTTCCTTCAAAGGAGCTTTAGTAGAATTAGGTATCCACCATTATCATTTCTTCACCCATTACCATCACTACTATTCTATCTACCCCTTATCCACTTCATGTCATATATCCCATACACATGCATATCTTGATTTGATTGTATGACTTGTTTCTCTCGATCCATGGTTTGATTATGCAATAAATGTTTGCAAGTATGTTTTCCTTGTCTCCCCACCTATGAACTCCATATAAGCTAATTAACTTTAAGGTGAGAGAGAGGGCTTAATAATTACTATGTCTAAATACCAAAAATACTACATATCTTGAGAGAAGAGAGAAGACATACACCATTAATACCACAAAGGAGAGACTTGAGAGGGTCATACATAGGAATCTCTGAGTTTTATTTTGAAAATCTTGCAAAAACTACAGAATAAGAGTTGATCAAAGAGCTTAAAACATGGCGCTTGACTTGACTATTCTGTCTTTCAACTGCTCAAGACCCAAGTAATGGCAACAAGCCCCATGGTGGAAGGAACTATGAGTAAGTCTATAATCAGAATAGTTCATTCTAATCTGGAGAGTTCTTGTTTGAATGCATGTGTACTTTTGAGGCGTGAAAGCATTATAGCAACTCCTAATCCATCATCGAGTTTATCTTTGCTCAGGGACGAGCAAAGGGTAAGCTCGGGGGAGTTTGTTGATGGTAGATAACTCATAATTTTAAACGTCAACTTAAAATGAAAATGGATCTATATGCAAACCCTGGTAGATATAGGGTTATCACTAACAGAATTCGATGAGTTTTGGTGAATATCTGTTTCTATAGGGTGTCACCTAAAAACTACCAAAGAAGGTCCACATGTTGGGATTACATAGAGATAAAAGATGAACGTGTACACAGGAACAATCTAGAAGATTCAGGAAGCCACCCCTTGCAAGTTGGGCCCCACCTACTGGCATGGCTGGGCGGGTGCCCAGGGGCAGGGGCGGCTGCCCAGAGCCCTCCACCAATTAGGTGGAGGCTCACGGATCCTGCCTCCACTGACTTTGAGGATGAATATTAGCCGTCTATTTTGGTCAGTTTGATCTGAGGGTTGTGGTGCATCCTAGGGGGCCATATAAGCAAGGCCCCTGGCCCTGGGAGAAACCCTAATTCATTATTATTCAATTGATTTAGAGGTATCTCTTGGAAGGATAACCTCTCTCCCCTAGAGGATTAGGTCTAGACTCTTCAATGTAGTCAACTAGTTGCTAAGGAGAGAGGGTCGAGATGGGCTCTTGCTCGAGGTTTCGGATCTTGTCTTGGAGGCTTGGTAAAGCCTTGTATCTTCACTTGAACATTCTATAAGACTCATACTTATTCTTTATTTACATGGCTATGCTTACTTTGAATACATCTTGCTAGTTGAGTTTATCATTGCTTTTGTGTGCTAGTTCATAGAGCGCTTAGTCTTCTTTGTCGACTAGGCTAGGTAGCCAAGCCTCATGTATGGTGTTTATATGATGTTTTGCCTATGAGTACACCCTATTTCCTGTTGTATGGTAGTTACGGGAGGTAACAGCCCCATCCATATCGCAACGAGCAGGTTCTTAAATTGTAGGACCATAGTCACGTCAGTAGAGGTATCTTTTATTGTATTCTCTCCTGTCTAGTGGTGTCCCGAAGTGCACAAGAGTATGGTAAGTCTTAGCATAGTTGGGTATATCTTTACCATGTGATAAGAATATCATAGGAATCTACCTCACCTGTGACCTCTCAAGTTTACTAGTTGCATATCTTTAGTGACCTATCCCCTGTGTGTTATATTGAATAAATCCTATCATATATTTATATCATTTATCATTTACCCCTGCTATAGTCTAGTTGGTTTACTAAGTTAGTAGATACATGATGGTGAATTATCAGATTCTTTAACCCATGCTTCCCTATGGTAAAATATAAATAACGATACCTGGAATACTCCTGGTAAAATGCTACAATGGTATTTTCTGTGCACTTGCGGAATCCTTCATATTTCAGTTGCACTTAATTTATACCAATAGCAAGTCAAGGCCTTGAAGCGATGGACCTAGGAGATGGTGAAGCTTGAGCAAGACTTGGCACCGATGGACTGACTCAACGGTGAAGAGCAAGTCAGGTCAAGATCGATGGACTAAGAAGGTTGCATGATGATATGAAGTGGATCATATCATTTGGTGATCATGTCATGCATGTGTTGCATTGGCACATTGGAGGAAGACAGTGGAAATGGAAATGCACAAGGCAAAGGTATAACCTAGGGCATTTCATTTCACCGGTCATAGGAGAGTAGAGAAGTTGATGACAGAGTTTAGGATTGATAGCCATACTATCAAGAGGGTCAAACTTGTTTGCATATTGGTCATCTAGTGCCACTTGAGCGATCTAACTTTGCGATGTTGTTAGGATCAAGTGGCGTGGTGAGAGCAAGCAAAAATGATTTATGGAAAATCTTTAGAAAATGATAACATGGCCCAATACATGATTTGGAAATTATTTGAGGGTTAGCAACACTTGTGGAATGGAATTAGAGACACCATGGATTGAATCGAGTGTCCAAAATGGTGCTAACGAAGGGTTTTGCCTCGGGGTGGTCACAACCATGTCCAGTGATCACTTTCCCTGGCATGGCTGTGCACCGCCCTGGCATGGCTGTGCACCGCCATGGTCACTGCCCTATTTTTCTAGAGGATGCTAATTTCATGCTTGAGCAAATGTGGTCACCGCGATGGTCGTCCGGTGCATCACCCTTTTTTTAGAGGAGCTTTTTCACAACGTGTGCAAAAGTGGGCACTACCATGGCATGGCGGTGCACCACCCTATTTTTCCAGAGAGGTGTAGTTTCACGGAGTGAGCAAAAGTGGGCACTGCAATGGCATGGCGGTGACCACTTCGCCCCATCGGCTACATTTTTGAATGTTGCAATTTGACCATTGGAGGGCACCGCCATGGCATGGCGGTGCACCACCCATGACATGGCGGTGACCACGTAGAAAAGGGAATCTTTGGAGGCACGGCTCTATTTCATGGGGGCTTATAAATAGCCCCTTGGCCGGTCTTGGGCTGGTTGCTGAGCAGACTAGAGTCTTGATGGCTTGTGTGGTGGTGCTTGGGAGCCCTCTAACTCATATGTGCTTGATAGTGTTCATCAGATTGAGTTAGTGAGTGATTCTAGTGCGTTGCATTGAGAGATTGCATCGAGTGGCACTAGGTGTTCATGTTGCAAGCCAATTTGCTTGTTACTCTTGGAGGTTGCCACCTCCTAGATGGCTTGGTGGCAAGAGACTCCGTTGAAGCACACAAGGAGGTTGTGTGGTGCTCCAAAGAAGAGATTATGAGGGGTTCTTGAGCCTTCCCCATGGGAGTCACAAATTGGCTACTCTAGTTCAGCTCGTGGCTTGGAGGATCCCCATCTTGTGTTGGTTACATCCACCTAACACTGTGGGTTTGGCTAGGTGACGCCAATTAGCGAGTGAACCTCCAAGTGGGCGTATCGCCACAAGAGGATGTAGCTTGGTGGCAACCAAGTTAACCTCAGTAAAAATCGCCGTGTCATCTTATGTCGACTCTGCGTGGTGGTTTGCAATTCTCTTCACAAGCTTGTATTTACATTCATATATATTATGCTTGTGTTGTTGCTCTTGCAATTAGTTGGCTTGTGTAGCTATCTAGTTGCCTTCTAGCTAGTGTAGCTTAGAAGTATCTCTTGTGTGGCTAATTAGCTTATGTAGTCTAATTAGTTGCTTTGCTTGGCTAGTGTAGTTAGGTAAGGTTGAGCTCTTGGCTTCAGTTTGTGTAACCTTGTCCTTGAGCATCTAGTGAGCTTAGGTTGGCTTTGTGCTTTTGCTCATTTGAATTGTATAGGTGCTTCTTTGCTTGCAAAAGTATTAGTTGCTTAGGTTTGTGTGACCTTGTGTCACACCCCAAAATTCTATTTTGGGTTGTGAACCAAAAACACAAAAATAAAATAAAGGATTTATTGATTTCTCAAAAATTGGCCAAAATTGAATTCTTTTGTTATCAGTACAAAATGATAAAAAGAGTGGATTTATAAAACTTTTACAAAGTCAAAAAAAGTGTGTTTCTGCTTGGTGCCTTGCTTTATTTTGCTTGAGTGTGAAAAAGAATTTCTAAACCTCGAGCAAGTCACGGTTAGGTTCTCTTCGAATTTGAAAATAAAGCTTCGAAGACCCATGTTTGCCTCAAGAAGGTTTTGGAAAATGCTTTTGGAAAATCCTTTGTCTTCCATAGATAGAGAGAGCCTTTCCTTTTCCCTCTATAGTGTTGACCATCACTCTAGCTAGACACCATCCCCTATCTAGCTCTAGCGGGCCTAGGTCAGTCTCTAGTCATCCCTGGCTTGTCCTAGCCTATCCGAGCTTGCCCTAGCTTGCTCTGACCCCCTTGGCCTCAACTGGCCAGCTTTGGCCAGTCCTAGCCAGCTCCAGCCAGACATGACCACCCCGGCCAGGCCCGCAGTAGCAGTAGCCGGCCACCAGTGGCCAAACTTGGCCATCAGCAGCATAGCAAGGTCAGCAGCAGTCCAGTCAGCTCGCGGGACAAGCCTAGCAGCCACAGCAGCACAGCACCCTAGCTCAAAGCGGCCAAACCGGCCCAGCTCCCCGGCCTGCTCCCTCCCTTATGCTCGCCAATGGGTCATGGCCCAGCAAGCCAGCCCAATAGGCCAACCACAGCAACAGCCAGCACTGGCCAGCTTCACGCCCCGCGATGCTACTAGGTGGGCCCCACTCCCTGGCCCCACCCATCAGCACCCTCCTCTGCTCCACATGGCGCGGAGGTGCGTCGTCGCCGCCCGATTTCCTCTGGTGTGTGCCCCTGATGTTGTGCGCCGCCTATAAAGGCCTCGGACCTATGCGCCGTGCTCCCCTTCGTAACCCTAGGGCAGCAGCCACCACCCCTGCCGCAAGCCTAGGCGTGCGCCGCCACAACCGTCGCCTCCGAGCTCGCCCCTACACCTTCGATCTCTGTCATTGTCGCGTCTCCATTGATGAGAACCCGTCGACGAGCTTCGCATCGAGGTAAGCGTCACACCGGTGCCCTCCCGTTCCTCTATCTCACTCTCTCAAGACTGGGCGTTGTCACCGTGGTAGCGCCGCCGTGTCAACCCGCATCCTCGGTTTCCATCCGCCACACCCGTCTCACGTGTCGCGTGCACATGAACGCACACTTCATGCCCGTGCATCTGGTTCGCGCCCTCGCTGTCACACCCTGGTTTCCAGAGAAGACCAGAGATCATCATATGTGTGCCCAGGAAATCCACACATACAATAGAAAATGGTATTTATTCCCTTATCTTAAAATTATTACCTTGCTTTTGTCATTATGATCATTATATGCATGTCTGTATGCTATTTTTGTTTTAATACTAATACCACAGAATGCATGCTATTCTTACTTCAATTTATTTCTTGATTTTATATCATTATCTCTAGATATCTATGCATGCACTCTCCATATATATCTTCCTTTGATCATAGACATGTTTATTTCTTTATCATGATCTATTAACTGCTTGCTGCATGTCTTTGATCTCTGCATACTAGTAGATGGTGCGCCAGCTTTTGACATGTCGCAAGAGCTCCACTGGTTACTGTCGTTCTTGGCGTCCCATAGAGTACCTGATGACCAGACGCATGCACCACTACAAGTTTCGACCTAGCCAGCACCCTGACGACGGTGTGATCCTCGGACGTGGGGGTCAGTACGTACAGTGCCAGGCTCTAGTCTCGCAACAACAGGTAAAGGACCAGGATGAGCAGCAGGTGCCCGACCATTGTGCACTAGGAGGAGGACCTGTGCAGGAGGTCTAGGTGCAAGAGGCCCTGGAGCACCAGGTGTTGGAGGACCAGCAGGCCCAGGAGGTCCAGGAGGGCCAGGAGGACCTGGCGGCCCTGGAGGTCCTAGAGGCCATGGAGTCCAGGAAGTGTACCAGGCACACAACAGTTGGATCATCACCCTCACTATTCATGACGGTGGCGATGACTTCTTCCATGCTCACCTTATGAGGTTTCTTCACCAGCTCTTCAACCATGGGATGGTCGGAGTTGAGTACCACAGCGAGTTCTAGAGCCACCCTGTCTACGCAGACTTCTGGAGGGTTGGGTGCTATGTTGGGCTCCCCAACCCTACACTTTGTGCTCTTCGAGTTGCTTCAGTCCATGAGGCACTAGCAGATAGAGCTACCTAGCTGGCAGGCATCACGAATGCAGCACGATAGGCCCTATTTGCTTATAGGGATCAGTACTGATGCATGTCGCTACTACCCTCGCCGTACCCGTGGTCAGATTTCTGCTAGAGTTGCTTCTACTACTGGGGAGGACCCGAGGTTGCGTGCCACAGTTTAGCTCATGGCGTAGCTGAACACTGAGCTGAACTTCACTCTATTGGAACTATGTCAGGTGCGTCTATAGGCAGATGAAGATAGGAGGAGGATTGCTTAGCTGGAGACGCAGATCACTGGAGTAGCACCATCACAGTGGCCAGCACTGTTGCCTGCACATGACCACATCCCCTATGGAGCAGCTGGAGGTCATACTAGGATTGACTAGGATTTCCCTTTTATGTAATAGATAATGCTATGTTAGCATGTTTAAACATTTAGCTTTTTGAGTCTGTGGTGAGTCTAGTGCGTGTGTGCTTAGAGTGTGCTTTGCTTTATTGGTGTGAGAACTTGTTTATCATTATGAACCATGGATGATTTGCTTCTTTGTAATGATTGAGATAAGATGTGGGGTGATGTCCACACTTATCATATTCATATAAGTTTATGACTATGTTTAGTTAATTTGGGGTTTGGGTCTCTACATGTTATGCTCTATCTCTCTTTTTTGCTATGTCCTATTAGTTATTCTATCATAGCCTGCTGTCACTTGTTCATATTGTTGCTATGTGTTAGTGATCATGATCTTTGGGTTGTGTCAGAAGGTTCATTGATATGAGGAGGCATTATGTTGTTGTAGTTATATTCACAGTTTACATTCAGCACAGTTATATACACTAAGACTATATATCCTTATACCCTGCTGTTATTTGCATCAGATGCTTAACACTAGGAGGACCCAGTCAGACACTGGTGGCACTAGTGGTCCTGGTGGGAATAACCAGAACAACAACCAGAATCCTCCACCTACCGTGGAGCAGATGATGGCCATGCAGACCCAGTTCATGCAGGGCATGTCTACCATGATGGCCATGATGCAGCAAAACATGGCAATGAGTCAAGTTCAGAACCAGCATCAGAATTAGAATGCACCACCGCCACCCAGGGACAGGCGCAGTGAGTTCTTGAAGGGGCGCCCACCTTTCTTCTCTCATTCCCCAGACCCTCTTGTTGCTATGGATTGGGTGAATGATGTGGAGAAACAGTTGGAGATCACTCAGTGCAATGATAGGGAGAAAATTTCTACGGATCTGGTCAGCTATAGGGAGTAGCCGCTTCTTGGTGGGATTCATACCATTTTTCTCATTCAGCTCCGGACACCATCACTTGGGCACAGTTCACTAAGGCGTTCAAGGAGTTCCATGTTCCAGCTAGACTGGTGAAGATGAAGAAGAAGGAATTTGCTGATCTGAAGCAAGGCTCCATGTCTGTTTGTGAGTACTGTGACAAGTTCATTGCTTTGTCTCATTATTCACCTAGGGACATTGAGCAAGACTAGGATAAGCAAGATCATTTCCTGGGAGGGCTTAATGATGGACTCACTTACATGATGGCAAATGTCAAGTATGCCAACTTCCAGGAGATGGTTGATAGGGCCGTTGTGCTTGAGAGCATGCGCAACAAGATGGAGGAAAAGAAGAAGAAGAGGAAGGCCAACAAGTACCAAGATCAGGGAAACAACAACCGTCCTTGCTTCAACTATTCCTAGAACTACCAGCAGCATTCTTCTTATCATTATGAGAAGAACAATCAGGGACAACAAGGAGGCTATCATTACAGCAACACCAAAAATGGCAGTAATCAAGTGCAGCACCAGAATAATCAAGCCCCTCGCCAGAATAACCAGGATCCTCGCCAGAATGCTCCTAATAATGAACCTATGAAGCCCAACAACACCCCCAGTAATGCTTTCTTCAAGTGTGGCAAAGTGGGACACTATGCCAATGGTTGCCCCTAGAATCAGATTTCACAAAATTTTGGGAAGGTGAACCATGTCAAGGTTGAGACTGCTGAGGAAGCTACAGATGTGGTGCTCGGTACGTTCCTTGTTGATTCTCATCCAGCTTCAGTTCTATTTGATACTGGCCCATCACACTCTTTCATTGGTAGTCATTTTGTTCGTAAGCATAGCATACCAACCCAACTTATGCCTAGCTCAATGAAAGTAAGGA
The DNA here is from genome assembly GCA_023333625.1 of Bothriochloa decipiens. NCBI lineage: Eukaryota > Viridiplantae > Streptophyta > Magnoliopsida > Poales > Poaceae > Bothriochloa > Bothriochloa decipiens. The sequence continues at coordinate 19,159,846 of CM041646.1, read as the reverse complement.
CATTGGGAGGAACCATGAACTCTAATGTCTGGTGTCTAGATATAAAGATTAATTTAAGAGTGGTAGAATTTCCTGTTAGACCCATAGTGCATGAGTCTGAAGGTCTTGATCTTATTTTGGGAATGAGTTGGTTAAACAAGTGGAAGGCAAATATTAAATGTTCAGAAAGGACAGTGAGCTTGACTGCACCTAATGGAGATGTAGTACATGTTGTAGTTTCTTTGCCATCCGAGAATCAGGGAACAATGAATCATCTCAGCAGTGAGCCATTGGAGAACATCAGAGTTGTCAATGAGTTCCTAGATGTTTTTCCAGAGGATTTGCCAGGTATGCCACCTGAACGAGAGATTGAGTTTATCATTGATTTGTTACTGGTATTGCACCCATAGCTAAGAAACCTTATAGAATGAATGTTAATGAACTAGAAGAACTTAAGTCACAACTTGGAGAATTACAGTCTAAGGGTTACATTTGGCCTAGTTCATCACCATGGGGAGCCCCAGTAATCTTTGTAGAAAAGAAAGAAGGAACACTCTGGTATAAGCACAAGTTGGTTGTGACTGATATTCAGAAGATCAAGGATACTATTCTTAAGGAGTGTCATGAGTCATCTTACTCTTTTCACCCTGGAGGAACTAAGATGTACTAAGATCTGAAGGAACATTATTGGTGGAAGGGTATGAAGAGAGACATTGGGGAGTATGTTGCCTTGTGTGATACTTGTCATAGAGTAAAGGTAGAACATCAAAGGCCAACAGGATTGTTGCAGCCATTGAGGATACCTGAATGGAAGTGGGATGAAATCAGTATGGATTTTATTGTGGGATTGCCTCGAACTCAGAGAGGTTTTGATTCTACTTGGGTAATATTGGATTGTTTAACCAAGGTGGCTCATTTCATACCTGTCAAGACTACATATAGTGGAACACAATTAGCTGAGAAGTATATGGCTCGAATTGTGTATGCTCATGGAGTTCCTAAGAGGATTATCTTGGATAGAGGTACACAGTTTACTTCTAAATTCTAGGAGAAGGTACATGAAGCTTTGGGAACTAAGTTAAGGTTTAGTTCAGCTTATCATCTGCAATCAGATGGTCAGACAGAAAGGGTTAATTAGATTCTAGAGGATATGTTGAGGGCCTGCGTCCTAGAATCTAGTGATTATTGGGACAACAATTTGCATTATGCTGAATTCTCTTACAACAATAGTTATCAGTCCAGTCTCAAGATGTCTCCTTTTGAAGCATTGTATGGACGGAAGTGTAGGACACCCTTGTTCTGGAATAAAGCAGGAGTAAGTTTGGCATAATCTGAAAATAGCTCATTCTAGACAGAAGAGTTACGTAGATGTTCATCGAAGAGAGCTTGAGTTTGAAGTAGGTGACTATGTCTATCTTAAAGTGTCTCCGACGAGGAATCTCAAGAGGTTCAAGGTCAAGGGGAAGTTAGCTCCTAGGTACATAGGTCCTTTCAAGATTTTGGGAAGGAAAGGAGAAGTAGCTTACCAACTTGAGTTGCCAACTTACCTATCTAATGTGCATAATGTGTTTCATGTCTCTCAGTTCAAGAAATGTTTGAGAGTCACAAGCAAAGAGTTGCCTATAGAACAAGTGGATTTGCAGAAGGATCTGACTTATGATGAGAGTCCATCTAGGATTTTGTCACACCCTAGTTTCCAAAGAAGACCAGAGGTCATCATATGTGTGCCTAGGAAGTCCACATACAACAGAAAACAAATAAATATCAGAAACAATATATATTATAGCAGAAACATACATATACATAACACTTACACTTATCAGAGTATCGCGAATGTTGGCTAAGACTTCTCTTCAGTCTTCATTCTTCTCAAGGACTGTTGACTGGGGGCTCTGTATGCCAAACACTTCCAATAACCAACTTCTTTATCCTTCTTTTGAGAAACACTTTACTACAAACTATAGTAAGGGTGAGTTCCATGTCGAAACTCAGCAAGTACAGGCAAAAAGTAATGACATGCAAGGCTAAAATAAGGTATGGCTAAAAGGTAAACTGTGGTAGCATTTTAATGTAGCAATTAAGATTTAACTTTGCAACCTATTCTCTAATCAACTTGGTTGAAACACCAAACCCTTAATTAAGGATCAGTAGCATTTAATGAATCGTTTATCATCACAGACATAAGCATATAACATTAAACATGAGATAGCCATCTCATAGAGAGCAAAGGATACCCATCCCGACAAAACATGAGGTAGCAACCTCAAACAACATCACCACGATTTAATAGCTTAAACCATTGGGCTAAGCCATGTGAGGATCTGGGCCACTCGTGACCATGAGCACGGACGATATACAGATTTTAATTCTACGTAGAGGTGTACACTTTCACTCTAGATTGTGATTACTCTTTATGCCCAAGGGGATCAGCCTCTAAGCCCATTACCGAGATAGGCTGGCAGAGGTCACAACGAGGTTCTTCACAGGGTCTTAGGCAGTGACAACTTACTAGAAATGAGTGCAAGCGTATGGGTGACTTCACCATGAGGTCACCTCCTACACAGATCCCTAGCCCCTCCCATACTAAATACTTGAAAACACCCCAGCAACCATGGCTATAGCTACCCATCGGTAAGTTGTCCAACATGCCCATGATTGTCCTGCTAATAAACCAAGCTAGAGTCCATTAGCCTAGAGATGTACGAAAGTCCCAGGTTGCCGCTCCATGAACAGGTCCACAAGGGGGAGGAGATACGGATACCCTCGTCAACACAAGTCCCACTAGCATCTGTTTCCCCTATCATTCACCGTCAACCAACGATGCGGAACAACATCAACTTCCCCAACGACTGAAGCCAGGAGCCCACGGCTCCAACATATTTTAAAAGCAAGTTTTATCTTCATTAAACAGGTGAAAGGTGAGGTAGAGCACTAGCAACCTAACAACCTATCAACTAAAACCCCCATAGGTGATATATGGATAGAGTGGCTAGTCATCCCTATGGTTTGCTGATTTAAGACTCATGCAATGTATTAATTAAAAGTGAATAGGCACAATATGATCAAAGGTGCATGCATTTGCCTTAAACCCAAAGTCTAGCTGCTCTTCTGGCCTCCAGCTTTAGCTGCACTTATCGGTCCTCAGCTCTTAGTCTTCAGCGCTAATAAACCTCTCTTCGTCTCGTCACAGCAACCAAGCAACACAAACAGACAAACAAAATAGACAAGACTAAGAACAATACACCAATCTAAGGGGAAACTAAAAATAGAATGGTCTAAACGGCAAAACTCGGTGCTACGGTTGCAAGAGCGCAAGAACGACGAACGATGGATCTATCGTTAAAGAAAACACGGCTATCGAGGTACTTGCAACAAGCACAGAGACAAACTTTAAGATTGATACATTTACTAAAGGAAGATGCGGAACATATAAGAAAGACATAAAGTTAAAATCAGTTGGATGATGTTGAAATATAAAGCAGGGTTAAACCTTAGTCATACTCTATTTATAAGAAATTATATTATCTAAGCCAATTAAACATTCATAATTTGTAAAGCTTAGAACAGGTGAGAGCATTAAAGAAACATCATATGCTTAAAGATTAATCTAAGTAGGACATAAATGACAAGAAATGTTAATATTAAACATAGAGCATTTATGATTCAAGGTTGAACTAAGCAAGCCATTAACGAAAAGGCATTATTGCTGATATAAAACATACTAGCATTAAAGACCGATGTGAATGTAAACTAAGTCAAACCTTAACATGATCCAACATATAAACATGTGAGAACAACTATAAGAAACAAAACAGGTTTCAAGGTAAAACTAAACAAGGCATAATTAATAAAGAGACATCAATATAAACCTATGTTGCTTTTATTTAGTTGAGCATCAAATAATTATTAATCAAGTGAACAAGATTAAATACACAAAAATAAGGCATGGCGAAGATCATTGCCAACACAAAGCTTAAGGTCAACACAGTCCTAGCACAACGAGATCAGAAACATAGCCCTAAGATGCTTTTATTTAAAGGCCATTAAATAAATGTTAATCAAATTACCTTTCGAAATATAAATTCATGAATGAGTGACATGATGAATTTCACCACTACTGCGTAGAGCACGATGACATGAATCTAACGCAACTAGAATCACTCAAATCAGAGTTAAAACGGTGAAATGGAGGAGATTATACGCTCAGTGGCAAAACTGTAAGTAACTGCTGGGTGGCAAAATCATAATTACCTCGTCTTTTACCTCGGGCTTTTGGAGATGTGGCCATGGCAGCCACGGTGCTGCTGCTCCAGCGCTGAGGGCAAGGAGCCTCAGCCGCGGGCTTGCTGGCCGGCCACAGCGCGCGGCGGCGCCTAGCGCACGCGGCCGGGCGGCTCCGCAAGGCAGGGCGGGGCCAGCTTACGCGGCCACGCAGGGCCAGCGGCGGCCGGCTCACATGCACCACACGGCCGGCGACGACCGACTGCCGCTCGTGTGGGAGGGAGGGGCCTCCGCCCTGGCATACTGGCCGGCCGGCGGCAACAACCAGCCACGCGGCGCAAGGGCACCCCCCAGGAGGAGCAAGGCTAGGCCGGCGCCCATGGCCGAATGGCCACAACCGGCGGCCGGCGGCCGGCGGCCAGCTGCTCGCGTGAGCAGGTGCGCGCGAAGGGTGCGGCATGGGCGGCGTGAGGCCACAGGCTGGCGACGCAGGCACGGGTAGCCCTCAGGGCGGCGCATGAGGCCGTGGTGACCAGGAACGAAGGAGATGATGTCGTCCATGGATGACCTCACCAGAAAAGAGAGGGATGTGTTAGGGACTCGATCAAACGGGCAAGGATTCACAAAAGGAAAGGCATGCCGGTGTAGAGGAGATCGATACGAACCTCCTAGAGGTGATGATTCTCGCGGAGGACGGAGAAGATGGCTGGAAAAGCTCGCCGAATGTTCGCCGGAACCCTAGCCGAGATGAACTTTGGCGATCGATTCTGGGAGCTACGAGTGGCGGCTCGCAGATGGGTTTTCTGATCTGGAACGAGTGGCGTCAAGGTCTACACCGGCATATATATATGCCTAGGGTTTGGAGTCAGCAAAAATTAAGTTATTTTTATTAATTTTAGGAATTATAGAAAAGCATTTTCAGTGCGAAAATAATTCTAGAAAAAGCTGAAATCATTTTAAAGCCCTGAAAAATATTTCCTTAACTCCAAAAATTATGGAAAAATACCCAAAGGTAGATTGAAGCATGATGAATCCAAATAAAATATGTGGAGCACACAAAAATGATATTTTAGAGCACCCAAAAATTGAAAAGCTCTCAAATAAATAGGAAAATATACCAAAAAGCTAGAAAATTCCCACGAAGGACCGAACGACGTCTAAGCGTGTTCCAAGAACTAAGCACACTAAAAGCACTAAATTCAAGCAATAAGCAAGCATCACATTAACAAGAACCCATTCCATTATTTTTCTAAAAAAATATAGAAAAATACATTTTATTTAGTGCTTTCTAATAACAACCCAAAACATAAATTTTGGGGTGTTATAGATCTACCCCACTTAACATAAATCTCGTCCCGAGATTCAAAGAGACTTAAGAGAAAGAAGATAAAGCAGGTTATAAAGTTGCTTTGGCACTTACGAGATAAAGATCTAAGGAGCACCAAAAGGCTAACAAGGGAGTCATAAATTGACTTTAAAAGTAACTTGAATACTTTAAAGTGTGAGTAGTCATCGAGGCTCGGTGAAAGAATGACCGACAAGAAAAGGTAAAGGTTGATGCTGAGAGTTATTGACACAAAGCTTATAAATAGATCTCTAGGTCCTTATGAGAAGTATGGTCTAATGCCATTACTGGTAGAGAAAAGATAAAGGTGGAGACTGATGCTATGGTTCTTTGAACTCCTTGATTCAAGATGATGAGTCACACGATGATTGAATTAAGCAAAGATTACCAATTAGAATGAGGATTGAATCTTTCAAGCCTTCATGTTTTCCTTACTTCCAGTCCTATGAGATGTTAGGCTAAGAAGTAAGGGTTAGCAAAAGATGATTACAACATATCATTTGATCCATAGATCTTGTAATCATGTGACTCAGGACATAAGAGGTCGATGAGATGTAGAACATAAATGAGTATAGTGTAATAATGAAAAGAAAGGTCAATACGGGTGTTTAGATCTTTATGTCCCATGGCCAGAGACGCTCAGATTGATTGAAGTTGGTAGCGAATGCTACCCCACTTAACAGAATTCTTGCTTAAGTCTGAGAGGAATGATGAGAACACCGTCTTGTCAGAACCTCTTTAGAAGATCCCTTTAGAGTTTTTGTCTTAAGTGACTCAATCAAAAATTTTGGGGGTGTCATAAATCTACCCCACTTAACATGAATCTCATCCCGAGATTTGGGAGACTTGGGGTAGAGACAAAATAGATGGTCAAGGTTGATTCAGGTTTTGGTTCTACAATCGCATTGTTTGAGCCAGAAAGTGGAGAAGCCATAGGAGAACCTCCCGATTTCAAAATCAGGGGAGCCTGTTTTGGTCTTTCTTGAAAGAGTGCCCCCAAAGGTAAACGAATCAAGAGGAATGTGTCTCAGATGTCATAGATATAAAAATCTAGATGATACTCAAGACCATTTATGCACAAAGGAATTAGTCCTTATGATTCCATAGCTTTTAAGAGTAACTCCCGTGGGAATTCCTAGAAGCTTATGTGATGGGATAATAGACTCATTGGGGCAAATTTTATCAGCTAAATCTTTTTAAAAGATATTCCTCCCAACGGTAGGGCTATAGTGAGCCTCTATAGCGGTTTCTTTAATGGTGCAAAGCTGATTATCTAAGGGGCAATGATTCAGGCTACCTCGATGGATAGCTCCATTTCTACCAACCGCTAATGTCTCATGATGGCCAACAGTCCTTTGATGTGTTCCATAAGGAAAGACACATTGTGTGGACCGTCGTCATCCATAGATGATGTACAGTGTGTTGAGGACTCACGTGAACTAGCAAATTTGAGGCATTCCCAAAATATTCAAAATCTCTCCCTTGAATCAAAAGGGAAAAGAAGGATGAGGTTTGTCATCCTTTGGAGTGTAGTGCATTCCCTTAACAGGGGGATCTATGGATCAGGAGAGGGATTTGAGGAAATTTTAGATTTAGTAGCTAGCGCCTCCTCTTGTTTTTTAGGGTCTAATTCAACTACTTTAGGAAGGCTTTAGTGGGACATGATATAGAGATTTTAGGATTTTCTCAAAGGTCAATATTGAAGTTCAAGATTTATCCTCTAGATCGCTTCAAGATCCAAAACAAAGCAAAAGCATATCAAGGATTATCCATAATAAAGATATGGAGACAAGATGGTAGAATAGCATTGCTTAAAGGAGAAGTAATACATGATCTTCTATTTATCCTCCAAGGAGATCCAAGAGAGATTGAACTTTGATTCTTTGAGATTTTGCACTTGTAATGAAATGTTTCAAAGGTCAGCATGGATCAACTGAAAGATCAAGATCTTTGGGACCTATGGTGACATACCAAAAAGGAGTTTATAGATTCATAAAATTCAATCATAAGGGAGGAGGATTGGTCACGTGATAGACAAAGGTTGATCTTCATGTGCCTACCCTTCAAGGATCATGAGACACAGGCCTTATGATTAACGTAAGGTTGATCTTGAAGACAAGGATCGGTTCTTCCAATTGATATGGTAAGATGACCAAAGAAAAGTTCATGATGAGATAACACATGGGAGTAGCTTATATAATGGATCATGATTAACAATTCACGTTACCAGTGCTTACCGAGCACAACCATGTGTGTGCACCCACTGGAGGATCTCGGTTTAACATGGCACCGTCAGTTATTAATCAAGACGTCATTACCGAACCTACTAGACATCTGATATCTCACACAACAAAAGTATGGATCTTGCATGGACAAGCATCACATGCAAGACAGAAAGATACTCACAAGGTATGAAGCAAAGGATAGTTTTCAATCTTCAAACTACCTTCGATCCATGATGTGGGGAGTGGTAAAGATCACTAGTCCATGTAACAAAGATCCTGGGACCTATGTGTTACAGGACCACCACGCTTTTGTTGCACCACTTTGATGATGACATCCAAGGAAACTATTACTTGAGGGTTGTTGATGGTGTGTCCTAGTGTTGATCCTCCATTGAGTCATATTAAAGAAGGAAGCATGGAAACCAATGACAAGAATCTATGGTGTAAGACGATAAAAATCAGGATTGATCAGAATGATAGGTAGGATAGAAGACACTACCCCACTTAATAAAGAGTGAACTACACCCTCTATGCACTCCATCAAAACAAGACAACACAGAAGACACACAAACATTACAACAAGCATCACTACAAACAAGACAAACAAGCAGCACATCACAGCACCGATGCTACACATGCTTCTTCAACAATGGTGGTCATCCTAAATGGCAGATTAAAGATGACAAATGGCCATCAAAAATTTTGAATAAGATAAGGTTAGAAAGCTTTTAGTAAACCAACAAAATTAAAAGTTCAAGGGGATAAGAAATTAATAGCTCAAAGGAAGCTATTCAAGGAGAGGATGCAGGACAAGCGTGAAGATATTAGTCAGAAGCAAATACCAAGGGATGGTAAAATAGTTTTATAGAAAAATATCTTTTACATATCGACCAGTGCTATCAGGGCATACGTCCTACAATCAATATTGCTCTGATACCATTCTGTCACACCCTGGTTTCTAAAGAAGATCAGAGATCATCATATGTGTGTCTAGGAAGTCCACACATACAATAGAAAACAGATAAATATCAGAAACAATGTATATTATAGCGAAAACATACATATACATAACACTTACACTTAATAGAGTATCGTGAAACGTTGGCTAAGACTTCTCTTCAGTCTTTATTCTTCTCAGGGACTGTTGACTGGGGGCTCCATATGCCAAACACTTCCAATACCCAACTTCTTTATCCTTCTTTTGAGAAACACTTTACTATAAACTATACTAAGGGTGAGTTCCATGTTGAAACTCAGCAAGTACAGGCGGAAAGTAATGACATGCAAGGCTAAAACAAGGTATGGCTGAAAGGTAAACTGCAGTAGCATTTTAATGCAACAATTAAGATTTACTAATCAACTTGGTTGAAACAGCCAACCCTTAATTAAGGTTCAGTAGAATTTAATGAATCATTTATCATCACAGACATAAGCATATAACATTAAACATGAGATAGTGATCTCATAGAGAGCACAGGATAGCCATCCCAATAAAACATGAGGTAGCAACCTCAAACAACATCACCATGATTTAACAGCTTAAACCATTGGGCTAAGTCATGTGAGGATTTGGCCACTCGTGACCATGAGCATGAATGATATACCGATTTTAACTCTACACAGAGGTGTACACTTTCACTCCAGATTGTGATTACTCTTTATGCCCAAGGGGATCAGCCTTTTAGCCCATTACCGAGATAGGCTGGCAGAGGTCACAACAAGGTTCTTCACAGGGTCTTAGGCAGTGACAACTCAATAACAATGAGTGCAAGCATATGGGTGACTTCACTGTGAGGCCATCCCCTACACGGATCCCTAGCCCCTCTCATACTAAATACTTGAAAACACCCCAGCAACCATGGCTATAACTACCCGTCGATAAGTTGTCCAACCTGCCGATGATTGTCCTGCTAATAGACCAAGCCAGAGCCCATTAGCCTGGAGATGTACGAAAGTCCTAGGTTGCCGCTCCACAAACAGGTCCACGAGGGGGAGGAGATACGGACACCCTCATCAACATGAGTCCCACTAGCATCTGTTTTCCCCGTCATTCACCGCCAACAAATGATGCGGAACAGCATCAACTTCTCCAATGGCCGAAGCCAAGAGCCCACGGGTCCAACATATTTTAAGAAGCAAGTTTTATCTTCATTAAACAGATGAAAGGTGAGGTAGAGCACTAGCAACCTAAAATCCTATCAACTAAAACCCCATAGGTGATATATGGATAGATTGGCTAGTCATCCCTATGGTTTGCCGATTTAAGACACATGCAATGTATTAATTAAAAGTGAATAGGCGCAATATGATCAAAGGTGCCTGCACTTGCCTTAAACCTAAAGTCTAGTTGTCCTTCTGGCCTCCAGCTTCAGCTGCACTTGTCGGTCCTCAGCTCTTAGTCTTTAGCGTTAATAAACCACTCTTTGTCTCATCGTAGCAACCAAGAAACACAAACAGGCAAACAAAATAGACAAGACTAAGAACAATACACCAATCTAAGGGGAAAATAAAAACAAAATGGTCTAAACAGCAAAATTTGGTGCTACGGTCGCAAGAACGCAAGAATGACAAACGATGGATCTATCATTAAAGAAAACACGTCTATCGAGGTACTTGCAACAAGCACAGAGACAAACTTTAAGATTGATACATATATGACAAGACATGTTAATATTAAACATAGAGCATTTATGATTCAAGGTTGAACTAAGCAAGCCATTAACGAAAAGGCATTATTGCTGATATAAAACATAGCTCCCTGAGTAGGCATGGGCGCCCACCTAGATGAAGGGATTTTCTCATCTTTAGGGGAGGAGTAAAGGATATTTACTATTCTCTGTCATTAGCCTTTTTATTGACACTAGCTCTTTATATATTCAATTTTTTTAGGAGTATCGTATCGGTAGGCACAGATCATTGGTATTGGATGTATCGTTAGGTTGTGCCAAGTCAAATCAGCGGAGCAGATTTTTTTGTTGCAAAAAAGAGATCCCTTACCCAGTAAGAGGATGTGCGTTAGCACAACGGCTTTTGCACTAGTTGCTCAATCCATTGCTTGTTTTCTTTATAAAATGATGAATATGAAGTCCGGGAGGCTGCGGGTACTATGGATCCTCTGACTCCCAATCGGGTTACCTTCCCGGGTCTCGCCGGTGTTGTAACATTAAAGACCGATGTGAATGTAAACTAAGTCACACCTTAACATGATCCAACTTATAAACATGTGAGAATAACTATAAGAAACATAATAGGTTTCAAGGTAAAACTAAACAAGGCATATTTAATAATGAAACATCAACATAAACCTATGCTGCTTTTATTTAGTTGAGCATCAAATAATTATTAATCAAGTGAACAAGATTAAATGCACAAACATAAGGCATGGTGAAGATCATTACCAACACAAAGCTTAAGGTCAACACAGTCCTAGCACAACGAGATCGGAAACATAGCCCTCAGATGCTTTTATTTACAGGCCATTAAATAAATGTTAATCAAATTACCTTTCCATAAATAAATTCATGAACGTATGACATGATGAACTTCACTAGTACTACGTAGAGCATGATGACATGAATCTAAAGCAACTAGAATTGCTCGAATTGGAGTTAAAATAGTGAAACGGCGGAGATTATACGATCAGTGGCAAAACTATAAATAACTGCTAGGTGGCAAAACCGTAATTACCTTGTCTTCTACCTCTGGCTGTTGGAGATTGTGGCTATGGCAGCCATAGTGCAGCTGCTCTAGCACTGGAGGCAAGGAGCCTCGGCAGTAGGTTTGCTGGCCAGGCACGGCGCGCGACGATGCCTAGCGCACGCAGACGGGCGTCTCAGCGAGGCAGGGTGGGGCCAGCCTGCGCGGCCAAGCAGGGCCGGCGGCGGCCGGCTCACATGCACCACACGGCCGGCGATAGCCGGCGACCACTCGCGTGGGAGGGAGGGGCCTCAGCCCTGGCCTGCTGGTTGGCCAGTGGCAGCGGCCCGCCACGCGGCGCAAGGGCACCCCACGGGCGGAGCAGGGCTGGGCCGGCGCCCATGGCCAAACGGCCACAAGCGGTGGCCGGCGGCCACCTGCTCGCGCGGGCAGGCGCACGCGAAGGGCGCGGACGGGCGACGCGAGGCCACAGGCCAGCGATGCGGGTGCGGGTAGCCCTCAGGGCGGCGCACGAGGCCGTGGTGGCTGGGAACGAAGGAGATGATGTAGTCCATGGATACTCTCACCGGAAAAGAAAGGGATGTGTTAGGGACTCGATCAAAGGGGCAAGGATTCGCAAAATGAAAGGCGTGCTGGTGTAGAGGAGATCGATATGAACCTTCTGGAGGTGACAGTTCTCACGGAGGACAGAGGAGATGGCCGGAAAAGCTCATCGAATGTTCGTCGGAACCCCAGCTGAGATGAACTTCGATGATCGATTCCGGGAGCTACGAGTGGCGGCTCGCGAAGGGGTTTTCTGATCTGGAACCAACGCATCAAGGGCCACGCCGGCATATATATATGCCTAGGGTTTAGATTCAGCAAAAATTGAGTTATTTTTCTTGATTTCGGGAATTATAGAAAAGCATTTTTAGTGCAAAAATAATTACACAAAAAGCTGAAATCATTTTAAAGCCCTGAAAAATATTTTCTTAACTCCCAAAATTATGGAAAAATGCCCAGAGATTTGAGGCGTGATGAATCCAAATAAAATATTTGGGGCACACAAAAATGATATTTTAGAGCATCCAAAAATTGGAAAAGCTCTCAGATAAATAGGAAAATATATCAAAAAAGTCTAGAAAATTCCCACGAAGGACCGAACGACGTCTAAGCGTGTTCCGAAAACTAAGCATACTAAAAGCACAAAATTCAAGCAACAAGCAAGCATCACATTAACAAAACCCATTTAATTATTTTCTAAAAAATATAGAAAAGAACATTTTATTTAGTGCTTTCTAATAACAACCCAAACCACAAATTTTAGGGTCTTATAATTTTAGAGACAGTCGAGAGAGTCACTAGAAGTAAAGTTATCAAGTGGTGTAAAGTACAATGGAAGTATCACTCAAAGGATGAGGATATTTGGGAAAAGGAAGAGGATCTAAGAGCAGAATATCTAAAATTGTTTCCTGAGTCTTCTAATCTTGAGGACTAGATTCTTTTAAGGGGAGTAGGTTTATAACACCCTAATTTTAACCTCAAAACATTAAATGAGTTTGAATTTGTTTTTGAATAGATGCTTTACATTCATAGGCCAATTATAAATGTTTTATGAATTACTTTAAAATATGTAGTACGTTAGAAACCATGCATTGTTGCATTCATGGTGCTGCATAAGTTTTGGTTGACTTGTTTGAGCTTGTTGTTTAATCCTTGCTTAGCTTTCTAGCTACTAACATGCTCTAACTTATCCCCTCAAATTCCTAGACCAACTAAACCTAGCCTAACTAGCCTAGGCCAGTCCCTAGTGGACCCTGGCCAACCCTAGCCCTTACTAGCCATGTATGGCCAGCCCTAGCCGGCCATGGCCAACACTGGCCAGCCATGGCCAAGGCAGCAGCAGCAACCTCAGGCCAGCAGTGGCCAGGCTTGGCCACGGCCAGCCAGGCCAGTGACCAGCACAACCCAGTAGCCAGCGTCGCGGGCCAAGCCCTGTAGCCGCGTCGCCCGTCGCAGCAGGCCACATTCGGCCTGGCCGAGCACCCTGGCCTGCCTAGCATTCGGCCCGTGTTCCCTTCGCGCACATGGGTCGAACTCACCGCACCGGCCCACCAGCCGTGACCCGCTGCAGCACCATAATGCACCAGGACTCTCCCCTCCCGTGTCGCTGACCAACGGGGCCCGCCAGACGTGGGGTCCACGCTACAGCATCATCGTCTCCGGGGAGACGGCGCCGAGCTGGACCCGGCTCTGCCTGTGTGCCGCGTAGGTGACCATAGGATCGCCACCACGTGCTATAAAGCATGGCAGCCACCTCGAGTCTAACCCTTCGCAACCCTAGCTCGCCGCCATCCGGTTTCGCCGAGTTGTGAAAACCTAGCCACCGAGCACGCCGCCGCCGTCGACTTCGCCTCCGCCGCCGTCCTCCGTCGAGGTGAGCATGAGCCCGAGCTCTACGAGACCACGAGGGTCACGATGCTACCCTCTGCGGCCGTTTTCACCCTCTTTCCACGCCGCTGAGCGCCACCACCGCCGCTCACCGTCACGCGTCATCCCGCCGCTCCGGTCGCGCCCCGCTGCGGCCGTGCCACCCATCGAGCGTGCTAGGGCACGCGCATCGCACTGGTGCCCTTGCTCGGTCCTCACGTGCCCTGCAGACCCGCCGCCGTGAGGTCACCGTCGGCGACCATGGCCGAGGTCGTCGGGGTCGGCCCGCCTCGCCGCCGGTCCACGGTGGACCAGTGGACACGGTCCATGACCGTGGTGCACGGCCGGTCCACGGGACCTGGCCAACCAGCCGTCACTGGCACTTTTGTAGAAAAGCCCCTGTAGTTCACTTTAATTATGATCTAGTCCTTCGTAGTTCAAAAGTATTTAGATTTTAGCTTTGTTTTCTGCAGATTAGACCATAGTTTATACAGGCCATAACTTTCACATTTTAACTGGGTTTTTAGCAAACTTATACTTTTTGGAATTGTCTCGACGAGTAGAACAATCCTATGATATTGTTTGCTACTGTTATGATGTTTTGGTGTTCTGTTCTAATTAAAGTACGTTTGCTTGCATGTATTGTTCATGTGTAATGATTGTGGCGTATAGACAACGAGACATGGGTGAACGAGAATCAGCAAGACCCGGAGGACTATGTGCAGTAGGACATCAGCCAAGGCAAGTGCAGGCACCTTTGATCATATTGCGCCTATTCACTTCTAATTAATACATTGCATGTGTCTTAAATTGGCAAACCATAGGGATGACGAGCCACTCTATGCATATATCACCTATGGGGGTTTTAGTTGATAGGTTTTTAGGTTGTTAGTGCTCTACCTCACCTTTCACCTATTTAATGAAGATAAAACTTGCTTCTTAAAATATGTTGGAGCCGTGGGCTCTTGGCTTCGGCCTTTGGAGAAGTTGATGCTGTTCCACATCGTTGGTTGGCGGTGTATAACGGGGGAAATGAATGCTAGTGGGACTCATGTTGATGAGGGTATCTGTATCTCTTCCCCTTGTGGACCTGTTCATGGAGTGGCAACCTGGGACTTCCATACATCTCTAGGCTAATGGGCTCTGGCTTGGTCTATTAGCAGGATCACCATGGGTAGTTGGGTAGCTTACCGATGGGTAACATAGCAATGGCGTAAAGGGTGATACAAGTTCTAGCATGGGAGTTCTGGCTGATCCGTAGACCAGGGCGGCGGCTACGAGTACATCTCTCATGTGCTTGGGACATCACGGATCGGGTAACCACTGCCTATGACCCTGTGAAGAACCTCATGGTGACCTCTGCCAGCCTATATCGGTAATAGGCTAAGAGGCTGATCCCCTTGGGCATAAAAAGTAATCACAATCTGGAGTGAAAGTGTACACCTCTGCGCAGAGTTAAATTGGTATATCATCCGTGCTCACG
The DNA here is from genome assembly GCA_023333625.1 of Bothriochloa decipiens. Classification (NCBI taxonomy): domain Eukaryota; kingdom Viridiplantae; phylum Streptophyta; class Magnoliopsida; order Poales; family Poaceae; genus Bothriochloa; species Bothriochloa decipiens. The sequence goes on along the minus strand of CM041646.1, from coordinate 19,144,527 downwards.
GTCATGAGCGGCCCAGATCCTCACATGACTTAGACAAATGGTTTAAGCTATTAAAATCATGGTGATGTTGGTTGAGGTTGCTACCTCGTGTTTTATCGGGATGGCTATCCTTTGTTCCCTTTGAGATGGCTATCTCATGTTTAATGATATATGCTTATATCTGTGATGTTAAATAACACATTAATTGCTACTTGAATCTTAATAAAGGGTTAGGTGTTTCAACCAAGTTGATTAGAGAATAGGTTGCAATAAGTTAAATCTTAATTGTTACATTTAAAATGCTACCATAGTCTACCTTTCAGCTCTACCTTGTCTTAGCCTTGCATGTCATTACTTTCCACCTGTACTTGCTGAGTTTTGACATGGAACTCACCCTTGCTAATTCCCAAATAAAGGATTCTCAATTGATGACTCGTATGGTGACTTCCTAGAGAATTATCCAGAATGTTAGGCGTCATGATGCTACCGTTGACCTTCTTGTGGTGAGATGGAGTCGCTATGTCTTCATCGTTTAGTTGCCTTTTGCTTTGGATGACGTTATTTATGTCCCGCTTTACTCTGATGATAGTTATGTAATAATGGTATGATGTAAACGTTATATTATTGTTTTATTCCAACACTGTACTTATTGGACCATGTAATTTGTTATTCATGTGTGTAATTTGATCTGGACACACATGAGCTTTTCCCTTGGTTTTAATCCTTCAAAACTAGGTTGTGACAAATACGGGCCAGTTCGTCTTGTTCGTGCGCCGGCCTAGTACCACTCGACGGCCTGGTGTTTGGCTTTTATCTTTTGCTTAGGAATGGCGGTGGGTCTTTTGAGGGATTTATGCCAATTGACCTTGGATTGTTTCTCTTGGAGATCGAGTGTTTAGGGTACCCCCTCATCCAGGTAATGGACAGTAGCCCCTGAGTCTCTATGCAAGGCTCATGAACTAGAGTCATAGCGTCCGTCATTCTCTAAAGGGTGCGTGCGAGCGTACCCTTCGGGGGTAGCCTCGGAGGCCTTGGAGGAGTAGAAAAACAACTCCAAGGGATTTATTCCTTTCTTTTCTCGGGGTGCTCAAGTGGTCAAGGCCTTCCCATGGTAGTTGGGAGAGGTAGCTCCTATCCGAGGGTTAAGTACCTATGAACTGGGGTCGTAGCACTAATGCTTCAACCCCTGAGGACCTACTAGACGTGTGGTCAAGGGGTACTTGTGCGACTGAGACCCAGAGCGTGTTCGACTCTCTTTCATCGAGGGGTGCAAAGCATAGTTGAACCCCCGGGTGGTTGGTTCCTCTTTCGTTGAGGCCACCGAGTTGCGAGCTAGCCCCCAAGCCTCTTTCATCAAGGTCGATCAGGAACAAGCCCATCTTTTTCTTTTGACCCTCGCGCTCCCTTTCATCAGGAGGAGGGGTGAGGAGCACCGTGCTACCCTCATTGAGCGAGCTCTGACATCCTCTGGTGAGCTATTATCAAGAAATTCAAGTCAGAGCTCGTGCCCCGTTTGGTAGGGGTCGACTGGTGGCCACGGAGGCGCTCTCATGGAAGCTAACAAATGGACACATGGATTCCGATCCCATTCGATAGGGTTCGGTGGCTCGACGCCTCCCTCCAAGGGGATTCTGCAGTTCTCCTTTTGTTTTGTCTTCAATATGTCTGAGGGGCTTTGAGAGTTCGTTCTCGAGCGAGGGACTCATGTCGGCTCCCCCCGGTCATCCCTGACTCAGAAACTCGAGGACAGTTGTCGATCCCTAATCGAGGGCCAGCCTTCGCTTCCTTGAGATTTTTGTGGGGCAGGGGCCCGCGTTCCTTATCGTGGATGCAATCATTCGTGAATAACTCCTCTTGTCCGTTGGGCATGCCTTTTGAGGTAGGAGTTGTAACGGCGTAGTCGTGGGGGGCTGGGACAACGGCTAGAGACCGAGCATTCGACGTGTGTCCCTGTACCTGTAAATTGAGGGGGCGGTTAGGTGCGAGCATCAAATGCAGGGTTTTACCTGCCTTTTTGCCAGATCTACCCATTGCCCATTGGCTTGCCTATAAATTCAGGTGATAGGGTTTCGTCTGTCCCCCATCTTGCCTTCCTGCTTTCGCCACCACCGCCAAAGAGAAGAGTCACCCTATTTCATTAGCGTAAGAGGGAAGAGGAGAGAGATTAGGAATCTTCCTTCCTGTCCACAAGCTGGCAAACCTACGTTGTCGTTATGGCACCAGAGCTTCTCCCTCTGGAGGATTGGCTCCTGTCGGTCGTGATGACATGGGAGCTCGAGGAGCTGGTGGATAATGGGCTCCTTCGCCCTGTTGTCTTGGCTGATCGGCCGAAGTGGATGGTGCAGCGGAGGGAGGATCTAGAGCCGAACCCACCGGAGGGGTACGTGGTGAGCTTCGTCAAGTACCACCGGATGGGGCTTGGGTCACCTCTGAGCTGGTTCATGCGGGCACTGGCCAAGTACTATGAGGTCGAGCTCCAGCACTTCTCCCCCAATGCCATCTCCAATGCGGCGATTTATGCCACAGTCTGCTAGGGATACCTGAGGATGGAGCGACACTGGGAGTTGTGTTTCCATCTCTTAAAGGGCGAGCACTTCACCAAGCCGGTGTCGCATGGGGTGAGGAGCATCATCCGCGTCGGCTACTGCAACATGTCGTTGAAGCGGTCGGACTAGTTCATCCTGACAGGGTTGATTTCCAACCATGGGGGGTGGCACGTCGGATGGTTCTACCTTCAGAATGACGGCTGCCTACTGCCGCGCTACACCGGGCATCAAATCATGAAGCACCTAGAGCACTGGCCACACGGTGTGGCGAAGGATCGACAGGTGAGGCTGAACCCCCTCCTCGACGCACTGAGGACTCTACGTAAGTGGGAGCTAAATGTCAGGATCGTCGTCCTCACGTTCTATAGCTAGAGGGTCCTCTCGCTGATGCGGCGCCCACTGCGCTTAGATTAGATGGTGCCCGGGATGTTGCTCAAGGGGTGCCAGATGTTGGACAAGGCACTGTCCCCTGAGGACATCGCTAGGCGAGTGAGGGGAGCGGTCGCTGGTGCCTTCGCATCGAAGGATGTGAAGAGCATCCCAATGCTACGCGATGATGATCACATCCATCTGGTGAGTAGGTCGTAATATCGTCCTTGAACTCCTTTCTTCCTCAACTCATCCTCGCATTCTCCGTCATGGGTTTGTGTACAGGGGCCATAAATTTCTAGGCGTTGATGCCCCCGGTCAAGGAGGATGACCCCGACTGCTAGGTGAGACACTTCACTGCCCAACAACAGAAGAAGAGTAAGGATCAGGAGAAGAAGGAGCAAAAGAAGAAGAGCCTCGAGCGCCTGGTGTGTGAGCAGCACCCGGTGAAGCAGAGGCGCAAGGGGGTTCCCAAGGAGGAATCTCCCTCAGAAGAGGTGCAGGCACATCTCAATGCCTTGGTGCCCCGTAAAGCCTGAGCTGACACCCGCTTCACGTAGGAAATGATCGAGGCGGGTTCATCCTCCCAAGCCTTGAGGGCGACCTCTGATTTTCTCAAAGTTCAAGAGACGTGGGCCTTAGAGCAGCCCTGGAGCTGAGGATGAGTGACCCCTCAACTCGAGGGAGGTCATCATCATGTCGTACGCACGGCGGGATGCCTTCGGCCCCTTCACGGGGTGGGTCCAGCATGCCGGCGCCTCAGACCAGGTCGTCGACACCCAGCGCGCGGACCCAAAGCCAGTCGGCCTTGGAGAAGCAAGGGACGCCAAAGGCGTCATCGGTGGCGGCTCCGAGTGGCTCTGGTTCCGACAAGGGCCCATCGAAGGGGGCTCCAAAGTCCTCGAGCGGGTCGAAGGTGGGCAGGAGGACACCCCTATTCCCAGTGGGGTAAGTTTTTGGTATCTTGGGGCTTCTGTTCCTTTTTTGGCATTTTAGGGGTTCTTAGCATCTCTTGCTCATGTGTACTCTAGGGTCAAGTGCGCGCCACAGACGGCGGCCCCCTGCCCCGCCAAAAGGCTCAAGGTCGACGCCGTGGTGATGGTGATGGCCTCGACGCCAGGGGCTGCTCCGATGTCACGGGCGACGGTGATGGCTGCTTTGGTTGGAAAGGCCCACGTTGCTATGACTCGAGGTAGGTTGACAAGCGCTGCTTCCATTGTTGGATTGAGCGCCTCAGGGACCATGGCGGGGATGGACGTAGCTCGGAGCCGGGAGCAGAACGAGGTGTCTCCCAGCACCGCCGGGCTCGGGGACACAGCCTGCGGCTAGGAGCCGGGGTGGACAGAGGAGGCCCCGATCACCATCGAGGATGAGGGGGCAGATCCCTTTCCTCATGGTGCAGAGGAGGTGGTAGAGATTCCTTAGCAGCAGCCACCGTGGCCAGCATGGCCACAAGGGCTGCACAAGCTGGAGGAGCAGCTGAAGCAGGAGTAGCTACAGAAGCAGTAGGAGAGCAAGGAGAGCAGGTGACAGCGCCTTTAGTCTTGTCACAGCGATAGGAAGAGGCATCGACTGTGGTCCCACTGCTGCTACTACAGCAGGAAGAGCCAGCGGCCTCGAGCCTGTCGCAGCAGCCGCAGTCGGGGGAGATGGTGGCCTCGAGCCCGTCGTGTCAATAGCAGCAAGTGAAGGAGGTGGAGGCCTCGCTGAACACGAGGCAGATGGATAGGCGACCAGAGCTACTGACCTCGAGCCAGCTGGAGGGGCTGACGATCGAGGATGTCCCAATGTAGAGGAGGGTCGGGTAGCCCATCGCGCAGGCGGTCCCGATAGACACGTCGGAGTCTGGGGTGGTAGTGATGGCATTGATGCCTTGCCCATCGCTCGCTGGGGTGTTAGCCACCCAGGGAGCCTATACGGCCCTGACCCGCATGCCTTTGGCTATATCGCCCATGGGGAGCGTAAGGCCAGAGAAGCCAAGTCATCGAGAGCCGAGAGGGAGGTCGGGGCGTCGTTCCCAACCTTGGCTGACTGGGTGGTCCATCATGGTGGCTCGATCGAGATGACGGGCCACATTACGACAGCTGTTCGAGGGAGGTTTGAGGAAGACCTTCCCTGCTGGGGTCGAGAGGCACTTCGACTCTAGGACCCGACCAATCCCAATGCGCCCCTCTTCGAGATGGATGACCCGATAGAGTTCGAGCATTGGGAGAACGTCGAGGAGTTCCGGGCGTGGCTGCAACATGCTTTGTGGCTAGCCGTTGATGTTGCCATTGAGGACAAGCCCCGAGCCCTTATGGTACGTGACCGGCTCGAGGATGTTGCCAATGAGGACATGCCCCGAGCCCTTGTGAGACTAGGTTATTTTCCTCCTAGTTTCTTAGTATTTTGTGCTTTTTCATTTTCATGATCTTAGGATGCATTCCCAGGCCAAGTCCTAGTTCATCCACATGACGCAGGGAGGATGGGGGTAGGTCCCCAAGCTATGAGACCAGCTCAAGGCCGCTTGAGCCGAGACGGTGAAGGCGAAGGGCGACCTAGCTATGACCCCGGAAGAGGTGGAGAAAGCCAAGAAGGACGCCTCGGTGGCTCGAGGGGAGGCAGCCCAAGTGAAGGAGGAGGCCGCCAAGGCCCGGGGGAGACGCAGAAGGCCCTCGAGTACCTCTCTCTGTTGGCGAAGCACATTTGGGGGCTCGAGAGGGAGGTCAGGGACTCCTCAGAGCGTATCAAGGGGCTCGAGGTAGACATCGCCTAGTCCTCGCAAGCTTGCGACACCCTCAACATCTCGGTTGGGGAAGAACGGCGCCGTGCCCAGGTCCATTCCACCAAGGTTGCCATGCTGAAGGAGAAGGAGGCCATCGCGCTGGCTGGCAAGGCGATTGAGGACCTAAGGGTGGAGAACAAGGAGGTGGCCCATGCCCTGAATGTGGCCGAGAAGGAGTACGTCGCACTAAAGGATGGGTACACGGCCCTTGATGCCCACACCACTAATGAGTCTTTTCTCTTTAGCTTTTGGATTTTTGTCTCTGCAACTCTTGTCATGGGTTGATCCTTATCTTCTATTTTAGATCTTGACGAGGAGTTGATCAAGGCTCGGGACAACTCCAAGATGCTCCAAGACGTCTACTGGGCCGAGGTGAAGTTGACCAACACATTCCACACCTCGATCACCTCAGTCTACGATGACTTCAGTGTTGACCCTGAAGCAGAGGTCGGGGATGAAGTGCACAGGATCTCCCTCACCAATGACTGTACAAGCTCAGTCCGGTCATGAGGGAGGAAGTCCGAAACACGCTCCGTGTTGATGTGAAGCAGGCGAGGGCGGTGGTCTGCTCCGGCTTCACCTATGACATGAGGGTAGTCTCCCACGACTTCATCTGCAACCCCACCAAAACTGACATTGAGAATGAGGAGAGGCACAGGGCCTTGATTGAGGCTGCTGAGGAGCTCGGTGGTCGGCTGGCGAAGCTGTTCGAGCCCGAGGTCCTTCCTCCCAGTGTTGACGAAGTAAAAGAAGCCAGCCTTTTAGCCAATCTAGGAAAGAAGGCCCATGTAATAGGTTAGATTTTGACTTGTGTCGATGTGGCTACAAGGGCCTCAAAACATGATGTTTATATGCATTTTGAATGCTTTCAAGTTCTAGTCCTTCATTCCTTTTCTACTCGAGCTAAGTTTCTATGTAGTCATCTCGGCGCACGGTTGTGCCCTTTGGTGTGGGGTGTGAGTGGAGGTACCGTAGCCCAGAGGCATAGGCGATCTCCCAGCCCGATGGCCCCTTAGCCTCAGGGCACCCTCATGGCCTTGTTAACTATGTAAGAACTCACATCGAAGCATATAGGAATGTTAGACATTGATTTTTCAAAATTGTGTGCCTTTACTAAGTCTTCTATAGCGCATGGTCACACACTTTGGCATGGGGGAGTGGGTGGAGGTACCATAGTGCGGACACATGGGCGATCTCATGGCTCGAACAGCCCCTTGAGCCTTATGGTGTATTCGCGGCCTTGTCAACTATGTAAAAGATTTTCAAAAAATGCAAGAGGGTTCCCCCTTCTAGCCCCTGAGGGACGCTCGACTCTGATGAAGCAGAGTCGAGGCTACTTTATGCATATTAACAAAAAGTTGAACTTGTAAACAAAAGTACTTCTTATTCATTTATGGCATGGGAAATGTAAAAGGCCTTGAGGCCCCAGTGGTAAAAGTGACGTAGTTGTTCGATGTTCCACGTGTTGGTGAAGGTTTTGCCCTTGCCGTTTGATAGCTTGTAGGTTCCAGGCTTCCACACCTCGGTGATGATTTAGGGACCCTCCCATGGTGGAGTCAGCTTGTGTCGGCCTTTGTTGCTCTGTCATTGACGGAGTATGAGGTCGCCAACCTGGAGGTCCCTCTTGCACACGTGCTTGTCATGGTAGCATCGGAGCTTTTGCTGGACCTTGTAGAGTTGAGGAGAGCCACATCTCGAGCCTCCTCAAGTTGGTCAATGGCATTTGCGAGTGCTTCCTCATTCATTTGTTTGTTGTAGGCCTTTAGTCGAGGGGAGCCGTATTCAAGATCCATGGGGAGGATAGCCTTGGACCCATAGACCATGAAGAATGGTGTAAACCCTGTGGCTCAGCTAGGTGTTGTCCTTAAGCTCCATAGGACCGAGGGTAGCTCGGCGGCCCACTTCTTCCCATACTTCTTGAGGCGATTGAAGATCCTTGGCTTGAGCCCCTAGAGAATCATGCCGTTGGCACGCTCGACCTGGCCGTTAGTTCAAGGGTGGGTGACCGTGGACCAATTCACACGGATGTGGTGATGGTCGCAGAAGTCTAGGAAATTCTTGCTGGTAAACTGCATGCCGTTGTCGGTGATGATGACATTGGAGACCCGAAGCGATGGATGATGTCGGTGAAGAATAGAACCACCTGTTCGGACCAGATGTTGGTGATGGGCCGAGCCTCGATCCACTTGGTGAATGTGTCGACGAATATGAGCAGGTGGGTGTAGCCCCTGATGGGTTATGAGGGTGCTACGCTAGCCAGAAAACAAAACTTTTCTGCCTCATAAACCAGGATCTACTGCTAGTTACAGGTCACGGGATTACAACTAGACGCGTGGATGCCACGGAAGATGACTTGATGTAGTCATACACGTCGCAGTAGGCAGTGCAGTTGCGTGGTCGTCCATCACGTCAATCCCCTCATGCGGTTCATTCCAGTGCTCCAGATGCAGCACCTCCGAGGTATCCCACATGTACAGGGAAGAAGCAATGCGCCTCTGGACTGCTAGGTCCGTGAGGAACAGAAGGCGCGAGCGTGGGGAGGGCAACAGCGGCTGTCCAAGGCGTGTAACCCTCACAGCGTGCCCTACCCCTTGCTTATATAGGCGTCCCCAAAGAGCTCACGAGTTGGAGGCCCATTAGTAACCCTAAGCCTTGTCTAATTCGGGTCTAACCCGAATTAGGCTTCCAGCCCCTTAAGCATGTGACCCTATGGGTTCATGCACACATTGACATGGGCCGAGTACTCCTACTCACCCAATAGTTGACAGCAGCCTCTAGCAAGGCGTGACAACTCCTACGTGCACACAAAGATCATATCAGACGAACCACTGCGACCATATACAAGTTATTCCCTTTGCCACTCGATATATGGTTCAACTCATGGGTTAACACTTAACCCAAGCACGGCCATGCATTTGTTGATCCAATCACTTAAGTGATCCAGTGATATCTCTCTCGAGTAGAGAGGGGCAAATTCCATCTTGATTGTCTATGACTCATAGCATGCTTCCCGACCACCCGAAGACCAACTTTATAACTACCCAGTTATGAAGTAGCGTTTGACAGTCCCTAAGTAGGCCGTTTCACATCTTGAGTACATACCACAATCTCAGGTCTAAGGACATAATGTATATGACATGAATAGAGACTTTCTCATGTCGGGTCAGTCCAGCCTACATGTCTCACATGTGCCCACATTATTAGTTTGACATCTCCATGTCCATGACTTGTGAAACATAGCCATCAACTAATACATGTGCTGGTCTAATATTCAAGTGTGTTCTCAAAAGAACGCTGACCAGGGACAACTTTAGAATAACCATTCATGTAATTGAGTTCCACATACAATTCACATAATTGCCAATCAATACAAGTTGTCTATAATGGATATTCAATGAACACTTTATTAATCATGGATACAATCGGAATATCATCATCTCATGATTAGCTCTAAGGCATATTCCCAACAGTCTCCCACTTGCACTAGAGTTAATCTCTTAGATGTCTAATCCCCATAGACCTCATGTGCGCCTCATACTTAGGCTGTGGAAGAGCCATTGTCAAAGGATCTGCTATATTCAAATCCGTATGTATTTTGCACAGTTTGATCTCTTCTCATTTCACAAACTCTCGAATGAGATGAAACTTCTAGAGTACATGTTTGTTCTTCTGGTGATCCCTAGGCTGCTTAGCCTGTGCAATTGCCCCATTGTTATCACAATGTAAATTCAATGGGCCCAACATATTTAGAAACACACCAAGATCAATGAGGAACCTCCTTAACCAGACACCTTCCTTTGCAGCACCAGAAGCTGCAATGTACTCGGCTTCTGTTGTAGAATCAGACACCGTCTCCTGCTTGGAACTTTTCCAACTAACTGCACCACCATTTATTGTGAACACAAAACCTGATTGAGATAGTGAATCATCTCTGTCGGTTTGGATGCTAGCATCGGTGTAACCGTTTACAACGAGCTCCTCCTCACCTCCATAGATTAGGAACACATCCTTAGTCCTTCATAAGTACTTAAGAATGTTTTTAACCAATGTCCAGTGACTCTCACCAGGATTGGCTGGATACCTGCTCGCAACACTTAGAGCATAGGCTACATCTGGACGAGTACATATCATGGCGTACATGATGGAACCAACTGCCAAAGCGTATGGAACCTTACTCATGTGGTTGCGCTCAGTGTCAGTGGAAGGACACTGCTTATCACTATAGCGCACACCATGTGACACAGGCAAGAACCCTTTCTTGGACTGTTCCATGTTGAACCTTTTCAACACCTTGTCAATGTAAGTACCCTGGCTTAATCCTATCAGCCTTCTCGACCTATCTCTATAGATCTTAATGCCCAAGATGTATGTTGCTTCTCCTAAATCCTTCATAGAAAAACTATTATTCAGTGAAGTCTTTATAGATTGCAACATAGGAATATCATTCCCAACCGGTAGTATGTCATCCACATACAAGATCAGAAACACAACAGCGCTCCCACTTAACTTCTTGTAAACACAAGGTTCTTCTTCATTCTGACAGAAGCCAAACCCTTTGACAACCTCATCAAAACAAAGATTCCAACTCCGAGATGCTTGCTTTAACCCATAAATAGATTTCTTAAGCTTGCATATCTTTCTAGCATTATTAGGATCAACAAAACCTTCGGACTGTATCATATACACGTCCTCTTCTAAATACCCATTTAGAAAGGCTTTTTTAACATCCATCTGTCATATCTCATAATCAAAATATGCAGTAATTGCTAGAATGATCTAGATACATTTAAGCATCGCTACTAGCGAGAATGTCTCGTCATAGTCAACCCCTTGAACTTGCCGAAAACCCTTTGCGACAAGCCGAGCTTTATAGACATGAACATTTCTGTCCATATCCTTCTTCTTCTTGAAGATCCATTTGCACTCAATGGGTCTAACCCCATCAGGCGGGTCAACCAAGTTCCAAACTTGATTGTCTCCCATGGAATCTATCTCCAATCTCATGGCACTTTGCCATTTCTCAGAATCTGGATCCATCATAGCTTCCGCATAATCTGCGGGTTTGTCATCATCTAACAATAACAAATCCCCACACAATGCGTGAAGTCTTGCTGATCTTCATGGTTGTGGCGGTGTCTCCACTGCCACGGGTGTCTCAACTTGCTCTGCTATAATAGCATCACTCGTAGGGTCAGTCCCTACTGGCTCATCTTGAACTTCTTCAAGATACACCTTTTTGTCTATTCTTTTCTGTTTTGAGAAACTCTTTCTCTAAGAAAACACCATTTTGAGTAACAAACACTTTGCCCTCTGTCCGGTTATAGACATAATACCCTAAAGTTTCCTTTGGATATCCCACAAAAAAGCACTTGTCCGATTTGGGTGTTAGTTTATCTGATATAAGTCGTTTGACATAAACTTCACAACCCCAAATTTTCAGAAAAGACAAACTGGGACTCTTACCAGTCCACATCTCATATGGTGTCTTAACTACGGACTTAGATGGTACCCTATTCAATATGAAAGCAGCTGTTTCTAGAGCGTATCCCCAAAATGATAAAGGTAGGTCTGACTGGCTCATCATAGACCGAACCATGTCCAACAACGTCGGATTACATCACTCAGACACGCCATTTCTCTGAGGCATTCCGGGTGGCGTAAGCTGTGGAACAATTCCACAACTCTTAAGACGAGTGCTAAACTCGAGACTTAGATATTTGCCTCCATGATCAGATTGCAAGGCCTTGATCTTCTTACCATGTTGATTCCCTACTTCATTCTGAAATTCTTTGAACTTTTCAAATGTTTCAGACTTATGCTTCATTAGGTAGACATATCCATATCTACTAAAGTCATCAGTGAAAGTTATGAAGTATTGAAATCCTTCTCTAGCTGTCGTGCTCATTGGTCCACATACATCAGTATGTACAAGTTCCAACAAGTCAGACGCCCTCTCAGGAAATCCTTTGAATGGCGCCTTGGTCATCTTGCCTAGCAGGCAAGCCTCACAAGTCTCGTATGATTCAAAATCAAACGAAGTTAGAAGACCATCATCATGGAGCCTCTTCATGCGATTCTCACTTATATGACCCAAGCGACAATGCCACATATAGGTAGGATTTAACTCATTAAGCCGAGGCCGTTTAGCAGTAACATTACAGACAGGTGCATCATCAAGATTTAAAATAAATAATCCATTCACAATGGATACAAAAGCCACAAAAATGTCATTCTTGGAGATCACACAACCATTGTCTTTACTCGCAAAAGAATAACCATCCTTCATCAAACATGAAGGTGATATAATGTTTTGACTTAAGCTAGGAACAAAATAATAGTTATTCAATTCCATGATAAATCCTGATGACAGGTGAAGTTGCATCGTCCCGACGGTCAACGCAGCAACTCTTGCATTGTTGCCCACACGGAAGTCAACCTCTCCCTTTTCCACGCTTCTACTTCTTATCATTCCCTGCATCGTATTGCAAATACCCAGGAATTGATATATGAATTAGCAAGAAAAATATCTGTAACATGAACAACAATGGTACAAGTAGCAGTAATACCTGACCTTTCCCCTTGCAATAAAAGTACTCTAAATTTGCAGATGGTCCAGCCTTAGCAGTAGATGGGTTTGGCTTAGAGATCTCATCTCTAGCCTAGCCCTTCTTCTTGCCCCACCTCTTAAACCGAGGTCTATTCTAGACCACCAACACTTGGCTACTGCTGGCACCTTTCTTGATGTCAGCTTCTGCTGTTTTTAGCATACCACATAGTTCACTCAAGCCTCTCTTCGCTCCATGCATATGGTAGTTCGAGATGAAGTTTCCATAGCTGGGTGGAAGAGACGAGAGAATAAAATCAGTGGCCAACTCTTGGCCAATTAGAAAGCCTAGCTTCTCCAACCTTTGAGTGTAACCAACCATCTTGATTACGTGTGGTCCTACTACTGTGCCCTCTGCAATCTTGGCTTCCACAAGCGCCTTAGAGACATTGAACCTTTCAGTCCTGGCCTACGTGCGGAACATCTCCTCAAGCGCCACTATCATCTCGTTCGCGGAGTGATTGTTATCGAAATGCATCTGCAGATCAGTTCCATACAAGCAAGCATAAGGCAACTCACTTCAAGATCAGCATCGCATCATTTTCACCAGGCTCATCTGGTAATGGGGTGTCTAGAATATCTTCCTTTTTCTCAGCCCTGAGAACAATTCTCAGGTTGCGGATCCAATCCCTGTAATTTGTTCCACTCAACTTATCTTTCTCAAGAATTGTACGCAAAGAAAATGGTTGATTGTGAACGGCCATCTACAACAAAAGTAATGCAAAATACTAAGCCAATGTATCCATGAAGGAGTAAATTATATCAAATAGAATATACTGCCACTAAAATCAATATTCCACAATTGATACTTAGTGATTCAAGACCCACAACTAACATCTCGACCAGTGAGCTTTAGCATCACTGCTGGTCAGTATGGTAGACCCACAACTAACATCCCTAACCGTTAGGATGACCTTGTTCAAGTAACCAAACCTTCTTACAGTAAGTATCCGATATGAACCTGTCTAGTCGAGGAAAACCAGTGGCACCCTAATTTCATAGATCCACCACCGATTGTACAAGACTTATGACAGTGCAAGGTTTGGGGAAGCATTTAACTTAAACATTGCTGAGGGATCGTTCTACTTCACTACCGCACTCATGTAGACAAAACATAATAGAATGTGAAAGTAGAACAAATAATGAGAATCACATTCACACATAGTGACATGGTATGGCCCTTTAATGAATGGTGATCTCCATCTCCATCTTCTTGCCCATCATGGTGATCTCCATCTCCATGATCCATGTGTGCCATCCTTCTTGCGATAAGTCCTCCAAGAACTATCTTATCATAGACTATACTAATTACATAGTCGCAAGATCACAAGACGGCGCGCAGGCCAATACATTAAATGTCAACACATATGGCTCCAGCCGTGTTGCTTACATGACATGCAGGCCATGAATGAATTACATACATACACATGGGCCATACCAATCACATCATACCCTATGAAAACAAGTTAGGTGTAGAACGATTCTATGCACTACGACAGGTAGCAACGATTCTATGCGCTATGACAGGTACCAAACCAGATTACATAGATCACATCTATGAAATCGCATCAGATTGATCTCATCAGATTGATCTCATCAACCTGAATCCAAACTATTCAGAGTCCCTCTATTTTCACTAGATCAATCTCATTGATCTATGCCCAACATGTATGGTCTTACGTGTATCACTTAACTCAGATGGCGGATTAAACCGACCGATATGAGTAGATCATTACACGGCCAAGTATCAAGAGCACGAAAATAGATTGAGTTTCCATCTACCACCCTGTTTCACAATTGATCTAATCAAACTGTGCAACCAAGACCAGCAGATCGCATCTACTATCTCTGCATATCATCTATATGCCATCAACCGAACCTATAACGAGCAACTACGGCTCCGATACCACTGATGGGTCATGAGGGTGCTACGCTAGCCAGAAAACAAAACTTTTCTGCCTCATAAACTAGGATCTACTGCTAGTTACAGGTCACGGGATTACGACTAGACATGCAGATGTAGCGAAAGATGACTCGATGTAGTCGTACGTGTCGCAGTAGGCAGTGCAGTTGCATGGTCATCCGTCACATCAATCCCCTCATGTGGTTCATCCCAGTGCTCCAGATGCAGCACCTCCAAGGTATCCCACATGTACAGGGAAGAAGCAATGCGCCTCTGGACTGCTAGGTCCACGAGGAACAGAAGGCGTGAGCGTGGGGAGGGCAACGGTGGCTGTCCAAGGCGTGTAACCCTCACCGCGCGCCCTGCCCCTTGCTTATATAGGCATCCCTAATGAGCTCACGAGTTGGAGGCCCATTAGTAACCCTAAGCCTTGTCTCCAGCCCCTTAAGCGTGCGACCCTATGGGTTCACAGACACAATGACATGGGCCGAGTACTCCTACTCGCCCAATAGTTGACAGCGGCCTCTAGCAAGGCGTGACAACTCCTACGTGCACACAAAGATCATATCAGACGAACCACTATGACCATATACAAGTTATTCCCTTTGCCACTCGATATATGGTTCAACTCATGGGTTAACACTTAACCCAAGCACGGCCATGCATTTGTTGATCTAATCACTTGAGTGATCTAGTGATATCTCTCTTGAGTAGAGAGGGGCAAATTCCATCTTGATTGTCTATGTCTCATAGCATGCTTCCCGACCACCCGAAGACCAACTTTATAACTACCCAGTTATGGAGTAGCGTTTGATAGTCCCTAAGTAGGCCGTTTCACATCTTGAGTACATACCACAATCTCAGGTCTAAGGACATAACGTATATGACATGAATAGAGACTTTCTCATGTCAGATCAGTCCAGCCTACATGTCTCATATGTGCCCACATTATTAGTTTGACATCTCCATGTCCATGACTTGTGAAACATAGCCATCAACTAATACATGTGCTGGTCTAATATTCAAGTGTGTTCTCACAAGAACGCCGACCAGGGACAACTTTAGAATAACCATTCAAGTAATTGAGTTCCACAAAAAATTCACATAATTGCCAATCAATACAAGTTGTCTATAATGGATATTCAATGAACACTTTATTAATCATGGATACAATCGGAATATCATCATCTCATGATTAGCTCTAGGGCATATTCCAAACAGCCCCTGGTCATCTTTTTCAGGGGCCCGATGAGATCGAGCCCCCACATAGCAAAGGGCCTTGTGATGGGGATCATCTGTAGAGCGAGAGTAGGGAGGTGCGTTTGCTTGGCGTAGAATTGGCACCCCCGCAAGACCATACTAAGCTGATGGCGTCAGAGACTATGGTTGGCCAGTAAAAGCCTTGCCTGAAGGCATTTCCGACAAGGGTCCTTGGAGCAGTGTGGTGGCCGCAAGCCCCCGAGTGTAGGTCCTTGAGTAGCTTCCTTCCCTCCTCGATGATGATGCAGCGCTGAAGGACCACGGTGGGGCTTCGTAAATAAAGCTCCTTGTCATTGCGATAGAGGACATAGGTCTTGACCCGTTGAGTGATACGCTGGGCCTCGGTTCAATCCTCTGGGAGCTCCCCTTGAATTAGGTATTTGAGGAAGGGAGTGCGCTAGTCTGGCTTGAGGGTTGGTGGAGGAGGCAACCCCTCGATCTCCATGACCTCGGCCCCGGTCGAGGAGGCCTCGGTGGGAGGGGGGGGTCGACCGCCTGTGTTGTAGCTCCTTCCCATGTTCCTAGATCGACCGAGGGTTCATACATGTCCTTCAAAAAAACATCAGGTGGGATAGCACCTCGAGTCGATGTGATTTTCGCCAGCTTGTCTATGACCTCGTTGTATCTACGGGCAATGTGGTTGAGTTCGAGGCCATAGAACTTGTCCTCCAACTTACGGACCTCCTAGCAATAGGCCTCCATCTTTGGGTCATGGCAACTCGAGGCCTTCATGACTTGGTCGATGATGAGTTGCGAGTCATCATGAACCCCGAGTTCAATGGCTATGCGTAAGCCATTGACAAGGGCTTCGTACTTGGCCACGTTGTTGGATGTGAGGAAGTGGAGTTGGATCACATGGTGTATGTTGACTCTGAGGGGCGAGATGAAGAGTAGGCCTACGCCCACTCCTGTCTTCTATAGTGACCCATCAAAGAACATCGTCCAGAGCTCTGCTTGGATCTGAGCTGGAGGGAGTTGGATATCGGTCCATTCAGCGATGAAGTCAGCCAGCACCAGAGATTTGATGGCCTTGCGCAGAGCGTAGGAGAGAGTTTTGCCCATGAGCTCGACCACCCATTTGGCTATCCTCCTGGCGGCCTCCCAGTTCTGGACTATCTCTTCGAGGGGAAACATGAGACCACAGTCACCGGGTGGCTGAGGAAGTAGTGCCAAAGCTTGCGTCGCGTGATCACGATGGTGTAGAGCCGCTTCTAGATCTGCGGGTAGCGAACCTTGGTTTTCGAGAGTACCTCGCTGATGAAGTGGACCGGCCGCTGGACAGGCAAGACGTGCCCTTCTTCTCTCTCGACAACTATGGCCGCGCTGACCACCTGGGTGGTTGCGGCGAAATAGAGCAAGAGTGGCTCAGCTGGGTTCAGAGGTGTGAGAATTAGAGGCGAGGTCAGCATGGCTTTGAGCTTGGTGAGGGCTTCCTCAGCTCTGGGAGTCCAGGCGAAGTGCTCTGATTTTTCAAGAGGCTGTACAGAGCAGTGCTTTTTCTCTGAGTCATGAGATAAAGTGACTGAGGGCTGCAACGCAAGCCATGATTTTCTGGACACCCTTGAGGTCTCAGATTGGACCCATCCTGGTGACTGCGGAGACTTTCTTGGGGTTGGCCTCGATACCACGCTGAGAGACTATGTACCCCAAGAGCATGCCTCGGGGGACGCCACAGACGCATTTCTCAGGGTTGAGTTTGATGTTCTTTGCCCAGAGGCACTTGAACGTGATCTCGAGGTCATTGTAATACCCGGTTTTAAGAACAAGACCAGATATGCACCATATGAGAGTCCTAGGTGTCAATTCCCACATATAGCTACAAGTAAAGGGTAGTATCATAAAGCAATGCTTAATATATAATGTACTTAGCATAAAAGAGATATACCCTTAGGTAGCAATCAGCGGAAAGACAACTCCAATCTTCTGGTAAGGACTCCACTATACTGGATCCAACTGACTGGTTGATCACAAGCCTAAACTTCTCCTGAGGCAGTGGGGTAATAGCAACAGTGAGTCCATGTCGAACTCAGCAAGTATAGCATGGGTTTATGAGGCTCAACAAGCTGACATGGTTTAACTGCATTTAGCTTTTAAGTGTATGTCATCTTTTAGCAATTAGCAACAAGGTAGTAGCAATTCCCATAACCACATGATCAGATAAATATGATTAAGAATATGATAAAAACAACATTAACATATAGCACAATTTGAGTTGATGATCCATTCCATAAGAACCCCTTGGCCGGCCTAACCGTGGGCACGGACGATATATCAGTTTAACTCTGAGCGGTGTATACTTTCACTATGGGTCATGATCTTTAACACTTTGGGATCATGACTCCCGCAACACTGAAAAACATAAAAAGCCACTCATTGGTTTGTCTAACAAGCTAGGGCCGCAGGGTCATCGAATATAAAAAGCCCCTCTCCCATAATAGCACATCCTAGTTATAACATGTACTGAAGAAGCAGCCCTATACCCAACTCACAGGTCCTCTAACTTGCTAGAAAAGGTCCTATGAACAACTAGAGCCAGAGCCATATAGCCTCCATAGATGTACGTTATGTCCCGGATGATCACTTATAGTTTGGATCTTATTAAAAACTATCTTTTCATTAGTTGCATAGTTATTAATCAAGTTACAAGATCATGGTTATAAAGCACTAGCATTAACTACCCATATGCAACATCCCTAGTTATTAAGGTAAACAAGTGTTCAAAGCTAGGTAATCCTAACAGGGTAGCAAAGAGACACATGCGTATGATTTTAGTGTGTATAGTGAATAGGTAGCAAGGATGGTCCTAACTATACCTACCTTAAACTCATATCCTTCTTCAATTCCTCAAGGTACTCCTTCTTGATCTCTAACTTCTTCTAGATCACCAACGCAAAGCTCACCGACTTGACACGATCATAGAATACCACACAAGCAATCTACACAATCATACATGAAACAAACAAAGGTACTATATAAGAATAGTACACCAACCATAGTAAAATAGATTAAAAAGCATTTAAAAACTAATTTACATGTCACTATGAACACACAGACGTAAAGATCATCAATCGGAATTATAATATGAAAGTTATGAATTTTACAAGATTTCCTCTTGTAAAATAATAGATTAAAATAAATTTCGGTTTTTAAGACTGAAAATAAATCTAAAAGTGATACTAACATGTAAATTGTGAAATTATGAATCTAACGCAACTTGAACGGATCGATTTGGCTCAAAAACGGAAAAGATATGAGATTTATAAGATGGATGGCAAAACTGTAAATAGTTCATCTCGTACCTTGACTTCGGTACGGACGCAGGCAACACAACTCACCGCTACTGCTAGCTGCTTGCGTGGGAGGAAGGTGCCTCGATCATAACATCAGATAGGTGCATAGCTCTAGTGGATTTTCATCTACGTCATCAGGAGATGCATGGTATGGTGATGATAGAGACATGAGCTTAGCTTGCTCAACGAGCTAGAGGGACAGCAGCTGGCAAGGACGCTGGTGCCCTGAGGTGGATGGCCGGCTTTGCTTCTCGACTAAGGACAAGATGAAACATATGGCGTTGATTTTTGAGGATTCCTTGGCATGGTGGATGTACGTCGGCAGACACCCATGGGAGCAGCGCGTGTACGCAACATGGAGTGGTGGTTGCGATTTGCAACGGAGACACCTCGGCTTCTTGCAGGTTGGCAGCACACATGCAGGAAACAGAGACGGAAGCTAAGCGATCGTTTTAAAGGGCACGTCTAAAACAGAAATCCAGAAAGGATAGGAAATGTGACAATATTCTCACCTCGAGTGACGGATGAGGTATGAACACCCATCGGCAAATTGGGCACTAACGCTAGAGACGATGTCGTAGGAAGAAGGAAAAAAATCTAATTTACCACCGTTGGAATTCCCAAACCAAGGGGCTCCCCTCACGATAGTTTTGATATGCACTGCCCAACGAGTCGGTACATATTTATATAGAGAAGAACTTCACGCCTCTATATCAATTAGCAATATAGTATTAATTGATGTTGCACCATCTACTTTTACTAATAGGACTATATAAATATTAAAGCCCATTAGTAAATAAAGACATGGGTCTGAGCGTTGAAATCAATGAGAGATTTTATAATTTTTAAAATTAATTATTTTCATGGATAAAATAATGGACAATGAGGTGATGCTGACCTTTTATTAATCGGACATCAGGAGCTTGCTAGTGTTGCGAGCAACTACGTTGTTGCGGGTTAAGATCAACGACGAATTCTGAGATTGTGGCACAGATGCCTGCGGCCTATTGAGTTATGACCTATGGCCGCCGGCTTGTTTCACTGGAGATGCATGGATCGACAAGCAGACATGTTCAGAGCAACACACATAGAATAGCCAGAATGTGAGATAGAGAAAAGAATAAACAATGTGTTGATGCAAAATTCTTATCTGCAAATACACCGGGCTAATACCCAAATTCGATATCCGAAGCGTGCCAGTCGATTTGACCTGTTAATCGACAAGGATGATAATTTGAAAAAGTAAAGTACTGGTAGAACTCGTTGAAAAAGAAAATACTTGACGAAGTCGTCGAAAAGTAAAGTACTGATAGAAGTAAATTGCGATAAAAGGTAGATTTATTTATTGATCCTTGGATCTCCATTACAATGCCCTTTGCATATATTTATACTCCACTAATCGAAGAGTCCTAATTTAACACGCAAAGCTCAAATATAGAAGAAATAAACTAATTCCTTATACGAACTCTATCTCTTTAAGAAAAGAACTAAAACTCGTATAGGAGTTGAACTTAAACTATAATACGAAAATCATAACCTCTATGATGCCGATTCTCTGTCCGCTTCCGTCATGATGAAGTTATCTCCTCATCGGTATATTCTTGGCATCGGCAACAACCTCCCAGTCTTCCTGCCATTTTTATCGGCAACAGCTCTTTCCGCCTCAATGGTAACAATCCTCTCGTCCTCATCGGCAACATCAGAAGCAATATCGAAGAAAAACCATCCTCCTTGCCGATTAGTTCAGTCTCCGATCCTTATTGACACGTGTCAAAAAACGGTGTCAACACATGCCCCCTAATTTCAGAGTATAAAATACTTTATGCACTGAAATTTCCTCCAGGTCATGATTACCCAAACTGCCTGAACTTCTCTTCGAAGGTTGCGCGCACTGCAGTGAAAATCCTATACCAACGGGCCCATATAACGCTTCCTGCACCGCGGCCCATTTTTCATCCTTGATTCAATCCTAGCCTCTCTTTCCGGCGGCGACGCAATGCATCGGTAATTGTAGAACTTCATATTCATGTAATGCCGATACGTTCTTATTGAATCAGTAAATGCACCTGTTCCCTCAAGCGTCTATCCAAATACTAGGATAATATTTCTTCAGATATTTATCATTCAACGCTCTTGGAAATACTTCTCCTTCGAGAGTTTCTAGGATATAGGCATTACCAGGAACGGACCGATTGACGCGATAAGGACCCTCCCAATTAGGAGACCATTTACCGAACTTTGTACTCTTAGTCCCCATCGGTAAGATCAATTTCCAGACTAGATCACCATCGACAAATTCCTTTGTCTTCATTTTCTTGTCATACCACCTAGCAACTCTCTTTTTGTTCTCTTCGATGCTAACTAAAGCCTTCAGCCGATGACTCGCCAGATCTTCCAACTCATCTTTCATGAGTGTACTGTAATCATCGGCCAACAGCTGATCTTGATGAAATATCCGCCTCGAACCAGTCTTGATCTCCCAAGCCTAAAATGCATCACGTCCATATACCAACTGATAAGGCAATACTTTAGTAGCACCATGGCATGCCATCTGATACGACCATAAAGCTTCATTCAGAACCGTGTGCCACTTTCTAGGATTTTCCTTAATCTTGTGCTTAATGAGTTTAATAATCCCTTTGTTAGAGGCTTCGGCCTAACCATTGGCTTGAGCATAATAAGGCGAGGAATTTAAGACCTTGATCCCTATCTCATCGGCAAATCTATCAAACTCCCCTGACATGAACATGGTTCCCTAATCGATCGTAATAGTTTGAGGAATACCAAACCGGTACACAATATGCTCCTTTACAAAGTCAATCATGTTCGCCGATGTCACATTCTTCAGAGGAATTGCTTCGACCCACTTTGTAAAGTAATCGGTAGTGACAAGTATGAATTTATGCCCCTTGCTTGATGGTGGATATATCTGACCGATGAGATCAATAGCCCATCCTCGAAATAGCCATGGTTTAATGATAGGATTCATTGCCGATGCAGGCGCTCTTTGAACGTTGCCGAATTTCTGACACTCCTGACACCCTCTAAAATACTTGAAACAATCTTCGAGTATCGTCGGCCAGTAATATCCATTTTGCCTAATCATCCACTTCATCTTGAAAGCCGATTGATGTGCCCCACATACTCCTTCATGGATTTTGCCCATTAAACTCTTTGATTCTTCTTTGCCAAGACACTTGAGCAAAACTCCATCCATTGTCCGATAATATAATTCATCACCAAGGAGCACATACTTAGTAGCTTGAAATCTTACACGTCCCTCGACCTTCCTAGATGGATCTTTCAAATAATTGGCAATCTCCTTCCTCCAGTCATCGGCATCAGTTGTCGATGTCAACACTTCGCGGATTGGCTGATACCCTGAAGCATGTTGCGCTAACCGATTAGCTTCTTCATTATGCAATCTGGAGATATGTTCAAGGTGAAAATCTTTGAACTCCTTCAATAATTGTCGACATCTCTCATAATACGAGATTAAAACCTCACTTCAACATTCATATACCCCAGCTAATTGATTAATGATCAGCATCGAATCACCGAAGATTTCAACAGCATCGGCACAGACTTCCCTGAGTAACTCCAAACCTTTCAACATAGCCTGATACTCAGCCTGATTGTTTGTTGATGTGGTAGCAATCGGCAATGAGAATTCATATTTCTTCCCCTGAGGTGATATCAACACAATGCCAATGCCTGCTCCTACGCCACACGTAGAACCATCAAAGAAGAGTGTCCACGGAGCAATCTCTAAAGAATTCGCCGCGCCGCAGTGCGGAGTAACAAAATCAGCCATGACTTGCCCCTTTGCTTTAGCCGATTCATACAGTAGATCGAACTCTGATAACGCTAAAATCCACTTGCCGATTCTTCCACTTAGAATTGGCATTGATAGCATATATTTGACCACATCATCTTTGCATATAACCATGCATTCGGCCGTTAACAGATAATGCCTTAATTCAACACAGGAGAAATATACGCATAAACATAACTTTTCAATGGCCGAATACCTGGTCTTAGCATCTACCAATCTTCTGCTCAGGTAATAGATTACACATTCTTTCCCTTCAAACTCTTGGATTAGAGCTGACCCAATGACTTCATCATCACCCGATAGATACAACGTGAAGGGCTCCCCGTGTTGGGGTGAAACTAGCACTGGTGGATTCACCAAATACTTCTTAATTTCTTCTAAAGCCAACTGCTGTTCTTCTCCCCACATGAATTCCTGATCGGCCTTCAGCTTCAATAATGGACTGAAAGCTTTGATTCTTCCTGATAAATTAGATATGAATCTTCGAATAAAATTGATCTTGCTGATCAGAGATTGTAGCTTAGTCTTATCGGTAGGAGCAATCACTTTGTTGATGGCATCAATGGACTTCCTGCTAATATCAATACCCCTCTGATGCACCATGAAGCCTAAGAATTGTCCTGCCGATACACCAAATGCACACTTGTTGGGATTCATTTTCAACCCATGTTTCCTTGTGCACTCCAATATCTTCTGCAAATCAACCAGATGATTCTCAAAGTTTCCAGACTTAACCAGCACATCATCTATATAAATTTCAACTAATGTGCCGATGTACTCATGAAAAATGTAATTCATTGCTCTCTGATAAGTAGCACGGGCATTCTTTAAACCAAAAGTCATGACTATCCATTCAAATAACCCCACCTGACCTGGACATCTGAAGGCAGTCTTGGAGATATCTTCTTCGGCCATAAAGATTTGATTATATCCGGTGTTCCCATCCATGAAGCTAATAATCCGATGTCCAGCAGCGGCATCAATTAATAAATCAGCAACGGGCATTGGGTAGCCATCCATTGGTGTAGCTTTGTTAGACCATTCTTCTTGTAGACAGGAACCACATTAGAAATCCATTCAGCATATCGGCATTGTCGGATGAACTTTGCTTCAATCAACCTCGTTATTTCGGCCTTAATATCAGGCAGCACTTTAGGATTGCATCGGCATGCGGGCTGCTGATGTGGCCGATATCCTTGCTTGATAGGTAGCCGATGTTCAACGATAGATCGATCTAACGTAGGCATCTCTATATAATCCCAAGCAAAATAATCCTTATATTCTTTCAATAAAGCAATCAACTATTCTCTGCTTTGGAGATCTAACTTAGCACTAACAAAAGTTGGCCTTGGTCTATCACCATTACCGATATCTACTTCAACTAAATCATCTGCCGATGTAAACCCATGGCCCATTTTTCCATCATCGGCAAACCTATCCATTTATGACTCATCTTCAGAACTGACTGCTTGGATCGGTGGTAGCTCACAATCGGCAATCCTGAGGAACTCCGAATCCCATACTTCTCTTGATATGCACTTGGACCGCTCGTAAGTTTTTGATTCTGCCGATGAATCACAGGAACCACCTTAACTTTATCTTCAACCCACTGCACGAGGCATTGGTGCATCATAGAAGGAATGCAACAATTAGCATGAATCCAATCTCTTCCTAATAGTAGATTATAAGCACCTTTGCCGCTGATGACAAAGAAAGTAGTCGGCAATGTTTTGCTGTCGATGGTTAGCTCAGTGCACAGTGCTCCTTTGACTGGTGATATGTTCCCTTCAAAGTCCTTGAGCTTCATGTCCATCTTAGCTAGATCTTGATCTCCTTTTCCAAGCCTCTGAAACACAGCATACGGCATGATGTTAATCACAGCCCCTCCATCTATGAGTATCTTTGACACTGGCTGCCCATCAACTCTGCCCTTGACAAATAAAGCCTTAAGATGCTGTCTCTCATCATCGGTAGGCTTCTTGAAGACGGCCATCATCGGATCCAAGGTTAGCTGAGCCACTTTTTCTGAAAGAACCGACTCTTCTTCTTCATCGGCAAGTGCTCAAAATTCCATCGGCAACATGAAAACCATGTTGACATCTGCCGATGAGCCTTTAATTTTGCGCTTCAGCTGCCACACTTTAGACTTTACCTCACGGGAGTTTTCTTCTCTGCGCTCACGCTGTATCTTCCTCTTCTGAGTTTTTGTCAACCCTTCAGGGCACTATTGAGGAAGCTTCGTCTTCCAGACAGGCTGATAACATTTCGTATTTGAATCTGCGCAGTTTATGTTGGGATCTCTACAGAGTATTGCCTCATTAGGGACTCTTGCATTGGCCATCTCTTCGAGCTCCTTCTGGTTCATTAGAAAGAAATCTTTATGCCTGCCTAGTCTTTCACGTACACTAGTTCTGCCTCCCAGCCGATCATGTACCGATGCTCTTCCCTGATCGGCTCATTGATGTATCTGCTCTGATTACCATAGCGCGATCTTCTTTTTGCCCGATCGGCTTGATCATAACCATTGCACTCGGGGCAGCTATCAACAGTAGGCAATTTAATGCCTTCTTCCCAGCAGTAGATGAAGAACGGGCATCTCCAATGATTTTTATACCGACGCCATTCTTCTCGACGCAACTCCTCTTGCCGATATCGATAGCGGTCACCTAAAATTCTCTATGGAACAGATCTAGGAGGTCTTCTTGAACTACTGCTTTCTTTAACTATCTCTTTTCCCTTCAAGTCATCGGTAGTTACTTGATTTCTAGGATCCACCGATGCTCTCCTCTTAGCGCTTGCCGATGTCAACACTTTGGTCTTGCTTACGGCATCCACCATGTTTGTAGGGAAAGGATGTTGATCAATCTTCTTTGGCCTCTGAGCTTTAGAGTTATCGAACTTGATCCTCCCAGATTCAATTGCCAATTGCAACTGCTGCCTAAAAATTTTACAGTCATTGGTACTGTGCGAAGTTGCATTATGAAACTTGCAGTACCTCATCTTCTTTAGCTCATCTGCCGATGAAATCACATGATTGGCTGACAGCTTGATTTGTCCCTCTTGAAGTAGCAGATCAAATATTTTATTGGCCTTTGTGATAACAAATGTGAACTTCTCTGGCTCCTTTTGACCGAAAGGACAAGATATAGGCTTCTTACCCTTCACCCACTCAGCCAGGCCGATAGTTGGTTCTTCATCTGAATCTGACTCCTCTGCCTCTTCTACAAAGGACACCTTCTTGTTCTAGCTCTTCCTATGTTCTGGAGCTTGAGCACTTTGATCAGAGATCCTCTGCATAATATGGCTTAAGCTTTCAAACTCCTGAGAATTGTATTTGTCTCTGAGATGCGGCAACAGACCCTGAAAAGCTAAACCAGCCAACTGGCAATCATTAAGCACTAGGCTGTAGCACCTGTTCTTCATGTCTCGTACCCTTTGCACAAAACTCTCCACCGATTCGTTGCTTCGCTGTCTCAACTTCATCAAATCGGTAAGCTTCTTTTCATGGATACCAGCAAAAAAATACTTATGGAATTGTCTTTCTAGATTGGCCCAAGTAAGAATAGAGTTCGGTGGCAATGAGATAAACCATGGGAATGCCAATCCAGACAAAGAGGACGAGAATAAATGGACCCTCAGCTCATCCCTGTTCGCTGCTTCCCCGCACTGGATGATGAATCGGTTGATGTGCTCCATTGTCGATGTATCATCCTGCCTAGAAAGCTTGGTGAAATCTGGCACCTTGTACCGATTCGGAAAAGGAATCGAGTCATATGCTGGAGGGTACGGAGTCTGATAAGAGTAAGTATTGATCTTGGGCTGAGTACCGAATTGTTCTTTCATAACTTCTGCGATCTTATCAGTTAAATGGGCATCTTGATCTTGCCGATGCACTGGCTAAATCTCTGCTGGAGGTGCTGGCTGATATGCTTCTACATATCCTTGTGGTACTTGGTTTGGAGGAATCGGCATATTCACAGCACTAGTCTGCGGAGCAAAGCTCATCGGCTGTTTTGCCAATATTTGATCCTAGACACCTGCCTGAGGATAATACTGCCAAGTCCCCATTGCCTGGTAACTTGGCTGAATAACAGATTGCTGAACTGGTGCTTGCCCTGACCAATTGAGATCATAAGTCATCGGCACCTGACTTACCGATGGCTGATAGCTTGCGGACAATTGATGCTCTTGTATAGGTGGATGATAGCCAGCATAACTGCCTTGAATTGCAGATAACCCAGATTGAGGCACTATGGGCTATCCTATAGTGGAAATTCTTTGTTGAACTAGTGGAGGACTAGTCAATGGATTCGCATAAGATATCTGTTGCGGAGGCGCATGGAATCCCATTGACAATGGCTGTATAGCAGGAGGTGTAGTAGAGTAATGTGACACTTGAGTCATCGGCCAAATTGGAGTAGCCGATGTCATTGGACCCTTCCCTGCTACATCATGCACTTGAGGCAGTCCAGAGTTGCTAGTAGATGGACCTAGAGGCATCCCGTATCCCCACCAATTAGCAGCAATCTGATTATGTTAAACTGAAGAACCTGACATTGCTGATGCCGATAGATCTATACTCAACTGAGTACTCAGCCTCTCCTGAGACGTTAGATCTGATCTTATCGACGTGGCTTTAATGATAGATGGTCCTGATATAACTAGAGGAGTAGGCGCTTCGATACTCTCAACGACTGGAGTTGCCGATGGAGTACTGACAGATGCCAATCCCGGCTGATGATATGTCGGCCCGACATAACCTGGTGCTTGTCCGTCTCTTAACATTTGCACAATAGCATTATAGACAGTATTAGACAGCACGGTGGAGTGGTTGATCAAAGCCTGATTCAATGCAGAATTAACCATCTCCTGTAGTTTACAAGGGTTGGAGTCAAAAGTTACCTGCCGAGGCAACGGCAGATCTTGCTTCTGGATGACTTCTCCGCCCCTATTCATGCTGAAAGACTTCAAGCAAAGCTACCTGTAGTCCTCCATAGCTTTTTCCATAGCTAGCTTCTGATCTTCCTTGAGATCTGACTCTGATATCTCGATGATGTTCTCTAGATTGATATCAGCAGGATTCTTCATGATAGATCTATTGACTTGGTCCCACCAAGCGTGCCAAAAGATGTGTTGATACAAAATTCTTATCTACAAACACACCGGGCTAATACCCAAATTCGATATCCGAAGCGAGCCAGTCGATTTGACCTGTTAATCGACAAGGATGATAATTTGAATAAAAACCGAACGAGACGACAGCGATACGCCCGGACGTCAAAGCTCAGAGTGTATTTGATAACTGTTGAACAGATCAGACGAGACAACAGCGATACGCCCGGAAGTCAAAGCCTGAATCGTACTTAGTAAACACGAAACCTGCAAGGTCGCTGGAGATCAAGTTGATGCAGCCCGTCGATTCTTGAAAGAACTCGTTGAAAAAGAAAATACTTGACGAAGTCGTCAAAAAGTAAAGTACTGGTAGAAGTAAATTGCAATAAAAGGTAGATTTGTTTATTGATCCTTGGATCTCTATTACAATGCCCTTCGGCATATATTTATACTCCGCTAATAGAAGAGTCCTAATTTAACACGCAAAGCTCAAATATAGAAGAAATAAACTAATTCCTTATACGAACTCTGTCTCATTAAGGAAAGAACTAAAACTCGTATAGGAGTTGGACTTAAACTATAATACGAAAATCATAAGCTCTATGATGTCGATCCTCTGTCCGCTTCCATCGTGATGAAGTTATCTCCTCATCGGTATATTCTTGGCATCGGCAACAACCTCCCAGTCTTCCTGCCATTTTTATCGGCAACAACTCTTTCCGCCTCATCGGTAACAATCCTCTCGTCCTCATCGGCAACATCAGAAGAAAAATTGAAGAAAAACCATCCTCCTTGCCGATTAGTTCAGTCTCCAGTCCTTATTGACACGTGTCGAAAAACGATGTCAACACAATGATTAATAGTGTTGGCTCTCACGGCTTGCTTGAGTGGGTAGCAAATACTGCATGAAAAGCACGTATGCAACCATTCACGGGTGGCCTTGGCCTTCTATTGGTCAAAGGTAGATGGAGAGGATGGTTGCACGCAACGATGCATACAGCGTTTTGCTCTGGTCGCTGGCAAGATGCGGTTTGGCAGGAACGAAAGCTGGGCGATGGAGCTGTAGTCCGTCAGGCCATCGTAACATCTGACAGATTAATTGCATTACGCGTAGGGCAACTCAATTTGTTGGCCTCCTTCACATGGATAGAGAGCAACATACAGAAAATGGAGCCATAGAACACAGACGATGGATCTTACAGGCCGATCTCGGGAAGATGATGAGCACGGTGGACAACTGGGGCATTGCCGGACAGACGAGCCGGCAGTTGGATCCATCTTGAAGATTGACGACGCATGGCACTGCCTGTAACCATGGATGACGGCGTGGAGCATTCATGGAGCATCGAGATCCAGCTGCAAGCAGACGACGACGAGGCGCGGCGACCATGGAAGACGTGTTGGCAACTCGGTATTCCTGCTAGGGTTGGGCATTATCGTGTGAGCAACCGCGAATGAAAGAGTAAGTCATGGGAAAGCTGGAGCTTCTTCACCTTGACATGGAACTCGGTGTGGCCGGTCACGAACGACAAGGCAGCAGAGAAGTCTTCTCCACTGTACTTCTCGTCGAGATGCAAAACTGCGGTGCAGAAGGCTAGTGCTCCACATGAGCAAACTAGGGAAACCATGACATGGAAAAAGATCGGCACCGGCGGCAGTGGCACGTATGACCTGCAGGGCGTCTTGGCGCAAGCTTGCTTTTTATAGACACATATGGGCACGTACGGCGTGATGGACCTGGTGTCCTTTGGCCCACGTAATTGCTATGTGCTAGCAGTTTGGCCTGGTTATTTGCTTGCCGGATCACGTCAAAGCGTAGACCCAAAAAACAAAATAAAAGGATAGATCGGAAGTGTACAAAGGGAATTGCACGGACTTCTTCCATTAATTAATGAAAGAACAAAAATGTTAGACCAAAGATGATTCAAGGTTAAGATTAAATAATTTCAGAATTATTCAATTCATGTCTAAAAGAAAATCCAAAGGAGTCTCGAATTTACTATTTAAGCCTTGAATGTACTCCAAAGCTTCAAAAATTAGGACAAAATTCCTGGAGACACTTTGGAACACGATGAACCCAAATAAAATATTCAGAGCTCATGAAAGGATATTTTAGAGCATCTCTAAATTAGATTATGCTCATAGAAAAGTGGGAACCAATTCTAGAAATAGCTAGAAAAATTCTTCAGAAGTTTACGGAGCTTGATTAACGAAAGAGGAATTGAAAGGAGTGATTTGGGTCACAAAGAAAAGATTTTAAGAAGCTTCCAAAGAAAACTTGGGCTGAGAAGCAAGGAATTTGATTATAGCAAAAAAAGTAGAATAAGCCAGAAAAAAATATAAACGACTTACTAGACGTGTTTTTGAAATCTTTACTCACAACACAAAGTCAATCAATAAGCAAACATTACATCAAGCAATAGCCCATCAAATTAGTTTAGAAAAGTTTAAAAAAATCTCAATTTTCCTATACGTAAATTTGCGCTAGCTCAAACTAAAATTAGTAAATTTTATCTAATAACAAAACATTTATTTTCGTTAAGTGTTTTCTATGTACAATCCAAAATCAAAAATTTTGGGGTGTGACAGTCATTGATGAGGTTATTGGCCTTCTTAGTTTTGACCACGATGTCGTTGACATAGGCCTCGACCGTTGACCCGATGTGTTCGCCAAAGACATGGAGCAAGCATCGTTGGTACATTGCCCCCGCGTTTCGAAGGCCGAAGGGAATAGTTACGTAACAATACATGCCAAAAGGGGTGATAAAGGAAGTCGCGAGTTGCTTGGACTCCTTCATCTTGATTTGGTGGTAGCCAGAGTAAGCGTCGAGAAAGGAGAGAGTTTCACATCCCGTGGTGGAATCAACAATTTGATCGATGTGTAATAAAGGAAAGGGAACTTTAGGACATGCTTTATTCAAACTGGTATAGTCTACACAGATCCTATATTTCCCATTCTTTTTCTTAACTAGTACAGGATTCGCTAACCACTCGGGATGACGAACCTCCTTAATGAACCCGGCCACCAAAAGCTTGTTGACTTCCTCCCCAATAATCTTGTGCTTCTCCTCGTCGAAGCGGCGCAAGCGCTGCTTCACCGGTTTGGACCCCCTCAGATCTCCAAGGCGTGCTCGGTGACTTTCCTCAGTATGCCGGCATATCCAAGGGACTCCACGCAAACATATCGGCATTTGTGTGGAGAAAGTCGACGAGCACTGCTTCCTATTTGTTGTTGAGGGTAGCGTAGATCGTCAGCACCTTCCCGTCGGAGCTGCTTGGGTCGAGGAGGATCTTTTTTGTGTCTTTGGCCTGCTTGAAGTTGCCGGCATGGCGCTTAGGGTCGAGGACCTCGGCAGCGAGACCCTCGAGGGTAGCCGCCAGCATTGCGGACTCCTTGATGGCCTCCCCATTCTCGATGCACTCGTCATCGTAGTCGTATGCGTCCTCGAAGGACGGGCCGACAGTGATGACGCCTTTGGGCCATGGCATCTTGAGCTTGAGGTAGGTGTAGTTGGGGACTGCCATGAACTTGGCGTAGCAGGGTCGGCTGATGATGGCGTGGTACGTGCCCTGGAACCTGACCACCTTAAAAGTGAGCATCTCCTTCCTGAAGTTCGTAAGAGTGCCGAAGTAGACGGGAAGGTCGATGCGGCCGATGGTCAGAGCCTTCTTCCCTGGTACAACTCCATGGAAGCCCCCGATGATAGGTTGAAGCTTTGTCCTTGGGACCCCCAGGAGGTCGAGGGTCCTTGAATAAATGACATTGAGGCTGCTGCCTCCATCCATGAGTACCTTGGAGAGGCGAGTGTTGACGATGATAGGGTTGACGATGAGCGGGTACACCCCTGGGTTAGGGACGTGGTCCGGATGGTCTTCATGATCGAATGTGATGGCCGTATCAGACTAGTCGAGGTATCAGGGGGTTGCAACCCGAATGGAGAAGACTTCTCAATGCTCCCTCTTACGCTGATGTGGGGGGAGCCGAGTCGAGGGCCCCCTGTAGATCATCTAGCAGTCATAGACTTTGGGGAAGCCGTCCTCCTTGTCGCCGTCCTTGTCCTTGGGATCCTCCTTCTTGTCATCCTTCCTGAGGCCCAAACTCTCAAAGTACTTCCTGAGCATTTGGCAGTCCTTGAGGTTGTGGTTGGCAGGCCCCTTGTGATAGGGGCACGATTTCTTTAGCATTTCATCAAAAAGGCCCTTCTCGGGAGGACCTTTGGGCTTCTTGCGCTCGGCGATGGTCACGAGCTCGTCGGGGGCGGCCTCATGCTTGCCCTGCTAGTTCTTCTTCTTCTTACTGTTGTTTTTGTTCCTCTTGGCACCCTGGTTCGAGCCAGCAAGGTCGCTTTGTTTGGCCTTCCCCTAGCTTGGTCATCGTCAAAGAAGGCGTCGACAGCCTCCTCTCCAACGGCATAACTAGTGACGACGTCCATCAGCTCATAGACAGTCTTGGGGTGGTTACAGCCCAGCTCCCAAACCAGCTCCTTGTGGGTAGTCCCAGTAATGAATGCCAAGATCACATCATCATCGGGGATATAGGGGAGTTTGGTGCGCTTCTTGGAGAAGCATCGAGCGAAATCGCAGATTGATTCCTCTGACTTCTGCTTGCAGCTTAGGAGTCCCACTTGTTGCCAGGGTGCATGTAGGTTCCTTTGAAGTTTCCCTTGAACACTCCAACAAGATCAGCCAAGTCACGGATTTGATCAGGGGGAGTTCCTCGAGCCACCTTCGAGCGGTGTCTGATAGGAACAGGGAGAGCTAACGGATGATAGCTCCGAATCATCCGGCTGAAGACTCGAGAGCCCGGCGGCTCGGGGGACCGATGCCGGTCCTCGTCGCTATCATAACGCCTGCCCCTATGTGCGCTATAGTCTCATGCCTTGGCATCACCGCTCTTGCATCCGTGGTTCACATTG
Source organism: Bothriochloa decipiens (assembly GCA_023333625.1). NCBI lineage: Eukaryota > Viridiplantae > Streptophyta > Magnoliopsida > Poales > Poaceae > Bothriochloa > Bothriochloa decipiens. The sequence goes on along the minus strand of CM041646.1, from coordinate 19,111,949 downwards.
ATGTCATGGCATGCGTCTTGAGGTTCGCGGTCATCACGGATACATTCACGGACGGGGATCGCCTTCTTTGATCGGGGGGCATCCGCTTGATGGACTGAGCCCTCCCTCTCATGTTGGGAGAGTTCGGGAGATTTCTCCGAAGCCACCCCTCAATGTCTCGAGGCTGAGCCTTTGGCCTGCTATGCGGCAGCTACCTTGAGGAGGCCCTGAACCTCCTGCTAGATGCGGCAGGCCTCAGGGTTCGAGGGGGGCGGCATGTAGCGGAGAAGCATGGTTGCAGCGACGATGTTTTAGCTGGCGCGGTTGAAGATGGGGTGCTCAATCGCACCCCCTCCGATGATTTATCATTAGACTTCTCAGGCTCTGGCTCGAGCCCTTCCACCGAGCAGATTTCCACGCTCCTGCTCGAGGGTCCGCTCGAGCTAGCACAAACTCTCCCAATCCACCATGACGATGGTGCCTCCCACTGTGGCCGCAGCTGTGGCCGTGGCCTTGGGGTCGACAGTGTCACTGCACGACGCGACGCCTCCATCGATGTGGAAGCACTCGCGTGTGGGGTCGTAGTGGTTGAAGGATGAGTCGGGGCTGCCAGAGTAGAAGATGGGGAACTGCCCGTGTCACTCCACCTCCAGCTATTGTTGGAGCGTTCCAAGGGTGTAGTGTTTCGGGCCTTGGATACTCTGGGATCACCACGGGTGCCTCCAAATGCAGAGTGGTGCACAGGAGGTGCCCGGGATGATCCTGGTAAATGCCAAGACTGGAGCATACAACGGCGGAGTATGTCCCGCGTTGTTGTCCTGGCCAAACGGGAATGGCTAGCAAGTCCCGTATATCCCGTTCAGCAACAGATCGGGTGGCGCCGAGGCCGCGCCCATCATAGAGGAGATACCCGGCTTCCTTTGTGAACGCATCACGAAGGCATAGGCTAGGTCACCGCCAAGGCCTCCCAACTCCTCCTCAGATCCCAGGCATATGTCTACCAGGTTCCCAACTAGGGACCCTACATCCTTAGCTGGGAACGAGGAAGCCGAGGTGGATGTCGTCTCGGAGCGGCGATGGTGGTTGCGCCGGCCACGCCTCCTCCTAGGCATGGAAGCGTGGTGTCAAGACTGGCGAGGGGCCCATTACAGGGGTCCGGCTGCCTTCGCTTGGGTCTTCGGCCGAGAGCAGGGCCATGTCTTGGCCACGGCCTAGTGACATGAACTCCAAGCTCCTGAACCAGATCACCGTAGCGAACAAAAGCGATGGTACAAAGTATGCCATCCAAAAAATGGTGGGAAATGCTGGTGACATGCAAAATCCCCTACCTGGCGTGCCAACTGTCGGTGTTCAGACCTCGGGGGGCCCTAAGCCGATGAGCCCTAAGCCCATGAGTAAATATGTACTGCATGCTCCCTAATCCGGATGATGATGCAAGAAGAACACAAGGGTTTATCCTGGTTCAGGCAAACAAGGCCCTACGTCCAGCGGGGGAGGAGATGTTGTATTATCTTGTACCGAAGTGCTTGTACAGGGGAGATACAAGTGAGTGTGTACGAGAAGAAGTGGGAAACCAGGCCAGAGACTAGGAGGGCTAGCCCTATGCCATGCTATGTGCGTGGTGTGATTTAGCAAGTTTGAGTGAGTCCTAACTCATCCCCCCTCTACAGCTAGCCCAGCGCCCCCTTTTATAGACCAAGGACGAACCCTAATGGTGCTGTGAGGGCTGTCGTAAGCGATGACGCCGATGTAGGATGCTAATCATGTCATGGGCACTGTAGAAGTGTGTCCTGGGCAAGGGTCATCCTGTGCTGACGTGATTGGAGACGATGGCTATCCTTCATGCGTGTCATGACGACGCCCACAGACGGTCAGTGAAAGACCCATGCCCAAGCGGTGGCATGCGAATCTCTGTTGACATTGCGTCAGGAGTTGTTGGAGTGATGACTAGAGGTGTTGAGGTCCGACTCGAGAGGTGGCCAAGGGGGTCAAGGCTCGAATGGATAAGGCCAAGCCTTGGGAAATGCGGTATGGATATTGGTAAATGTGCCTCGAGGGGGCGTCTGATAGTGTAAGTGCTCAGTAGGGTGTGGTAGTGTAGCACGAACCACTGATTTCTTGAGTATGGGCGGTAAAAGGAGGATTTGACCGTTGTACCCGGCCACTGTAACCGCACGTATCCATGATGTTAGACAGGAGTAGGTGAGAGGCTTTAATTGCCCCAAGCGCCGTACAGGAAGTAGGTAGGCCGAGGGGTGCGGTACTTGACGGAGGGTCGTTTGCCTGGGTGGACTTCCATCACTCGAGTGGGGTCATCTGCATGGGTGGACTGCTGTCACTCGACGGCCCCCGTCGATGAATACGGGCCAGTTCATCCCGTTCATGGGCCGGCCCAGTACCACTCGACGGCCCAGTGTTTGGCTTTTATCTTTTTCTTAGGAACGGTGGTGGGTCTTTCGAGGGATTTATACCAATTGATCTTGGATTGTTTCTCTTGGGAAACGAGAGTTTAGGGTACCCCTCATCCAAGTACCCGACAATACTTGTGTTCTGGGAGATATCAATTGGTAGTAAACTTGTTAATGACGTCTTGAGTAATAACTGACGGTGTCATGTAAAACCGAGAGCCTCCAGTGGGTGCACACACTTGGATGTCCTCGGTAAGCGCTGATAATGTGATTGTTAATCATGATCCATTATTTAAGCTACTTCGATATGTTATCTCATCATGAACTTTTCTTTGGTCATCTTATTACATCAATTGAAAGAATCGACCCTTGACTTCTGGATCAACCTTGTGGTAATAGTTAGATCTATGCATCTTTATGCTTGACAGGTAGACACATGTAGATCAACCTTTGTTCTTCGTGTGATCTAACCTTTGTCTCTGTAGTCTATCTATATCAGTCTACAGATCTTTCATGGTATGTCACCATAGGTCCCAAGGATCTCGATCTTTCGGTTGACCCATGTGTACATTCAAGACTTTTCTTTGCACTCCATGAACCTTAATTTAAGGAAGTGCAAATCATCAAAGGATCGATGTTTGTTCTCTCTCTGCCCTCTTGGATGAGCTAAAGAGAGAAATCTTGCATCATTCTACTTGAGCATGATGTTATCCATCATCTGGTCTCCATATTATAATGTATGGATAATCTTTGATCTGTTAATACTGCCTTGTGTTGGATCTCGAAGCAATCTGGAGGATCAATCTCTAATTTCCTCATCAACCTTTGAATGATCCTCAAAAATTACTATATCATGTCTCATCAAAGTTTTTGAAACCACCTTGATCTTTTGTGTTGTCTCTATCACAAGTCTCTTCAAATCTCGGGATGAGATTCATGTTAAGTGGGGTAGCTTTGTCACACCCCAAAATTTCTATTTTGGGTTGTGAACCAAAAACACAAAAACAAAATAAAGGATTTATTGATTTCTCTAAAATTGGCCAAAATTTAATTCTTTTGTTATCATTATAAAATCATAAAAAGAGTGGATTTATAAAACTTTTACGAAGTCAATAAAAGTGTGTTTGTGCTTGGTGCCTTGCTTTGTTTTGCTTAAGTGTGAACAAGAATTTCTAAACCTCGAGCAAGTCACAACTAGGTTCTCTTCAAATTTGAAAATAAAGTTTTGAAAACCCAAGTTTGCCTCAAGAAGGTTTTCGAATGCTTTTGGAAAATCCTTTGTCTTCCATAGATAGAAAGAGAGCCTTTCCTTTTTTCTCTATAGTGTTGACCATTGCTCTAGCTAGACACCATCCCCTATCTAGCTCTAGTGCGCCTAGGTTGGTCTATAGTCATCCCTGGCTTGCCCTAGCCTATTCGAGCTTGCCCTAGTTTGCTCTGGCCACCCCTGGCCTCCACATTTGCCAGCTTTGGCCAGTCCTAGCCAGCCCCAGCCGGCCATGGCCACCCCGGCCAGGCCAGCAGTAGTAGCAGCCGGCCACCAATGACCAAACTTGGCCATCAGCAGCATAGCAAGGCCAGCAGCAATCCAATCAGCTCGCGGGCCAAGCCTAGCAGCCGCAGCAGTGCAGCGGCCCAGCTCCGAGCAGCCAAACCAGCCCAGCTCCCCGGCCTGCTCCCTCCCTTACGCTCGCCAATGGGCCATGGCCCAGCTAGCCAGCCCAACAGGCCAACCGCAGCAGCAACCAGCACCGGCCCATTTTGCGCCCCGCATCGCTGCCAGGTGGGCCCCACTCCCCGGCCCCACCCGTCAGCGCCCTCATCTGCTCCGCATCGCGCGGAGGCGCGTCGTCGCAACCTGATTTCCGCTCAGGTGTGTGCATCCCAATGTTGCCCGCCGCCTATAAAGGCCACGGCCCTATGCGCCGTGCTCCTATTTGTAACCCTAGGGCAGCAGCCGCCACCCCTGCCGCTACCCTAGGCATACGCCACCACAGCCGCCACCTCAGAGCTCGCCCCCACGCTGTCGATCTCCATCATCATCGTAGCTCCATCGATGAGAACCCATCGACGAGCTTCGCATTGAGGTGAGCATCATGCTGGTGCCCTCCCGTTCCTCTCTCTCACTTTTCTGAGACTAGGCGTTGTCGTCGCGGTAGCGTCATTGTAGCCTCTCTGCGACACCGCGTCAACCCGCGTCCTCAGCTTCCATCCGCCACACCCGTCTCACGTATCGCGTGCGCGTGAATGCCCGCTTTGCACCCATGCATCAAGTTCGCGCCCTCGCCCGCCGCAGTGCCTCCCCACCGAACTCCTATCGACGTCAATGGCGCCACCATTGCCTAGGCCCCTCTAGTTTGCGTTCGCCGTCGCGATGGCTTGCATCGCGACCGCATGGCCGCCCTCTACCTCTTCGTGCCACCTGCGTGCGCTATGAAGCATCGGAGCGTCGTTCCAGCGACCGTCGGTGAGCCTCCCCTGCCGCTCCGCCATAGCTAGCGCCACCGTCGGTGACTCAAAGCCAACCCGCCAACCCCAGCCGCACGATCCAATCTGGACAGCCCAGATTAGATCAGGGTGTACCGGTCGACCCTAGGTCAACCGGCCACATCAGCTACCACGTGCACGCCACTTCAGTGCCACGCAAGTGCCACGCCAACCAAGGCTGTTTTCTAGAAAAGCCCTTGTCTTTTATAGTAATTACAGATCAGTCCCCCGTAGTTCAAATCAGGTCGTGTTTTCTTACAGTTCGAACCCTGAAGCCATTGACATTTATGCTTTAGGTCCACAATGAGTTTTATTTCAGTTTTAAAATGTTTTTGAATATGAAAATAGTTATGTTTATTCATAGTTTTTCCCCTAACCTTGTTTTAGCCATAACTTTCCCGTTTTAACTCCGTTTTAGCCTGTTCTTTTCGCGTTAGACACGTATTGACGTAAGCTACACCATCACAATGACATTTACCATGTCCTAGGCTTTTGAAAATGCAACCTGATTATTAGTTAGATTAATGATCTACCAATGCCTTTCCAAAATGCGAATAGCCTAGATCAACCTCATTAGTTGTGCCCTAACAACAATAGCTCCTTTGTTGGTCGCTCTTGTGCTCTCGTGATCTTAGCTTCGATCTCTACCGTTAGTTTGCTCTTTCTTTAATGTTTTCTTTGGTATGATGTCTGTTCTTAGTGTTGTCTGTTTGTGTTGTTTGTTTGCTATGAATAGACGAAGAGCACTTCATGAGTGTTGAAGATCGGGAGCTGAGGACCGACAAGTGCAACTAGAGTTGGAGACCATAAGATAGAACAAGTAAAGTCTAATGAGCAGCTAGACTTTGGATTTAAGGCAAGTTCACGCATCTCCTTTGATCATATTGCTCCTATGAATGTTTAATTCATAATTTAATGTTCTTTGCATGTGTCTTAATACGGCAAACCCTTAGGTCTTGACTAGCCACATCTAACCAAATATAACCATGGGGTTTACTTTTATGGGTAGTCTAGTTGTGCTTGCTGCTTTACTCACTCTACATATGTTAATGAACATAATAATGATCTTCTTGAATGATTCTTAATAATGGTTAATGATAACTTAATGATGTTAGTGGCTGAGGCCGTGGTGGAGAAGTTGTTGATGTGGTAAGCATCATTGGATGGCAAAGCAGAAGAAGGGGGAACGAATGCTGGAGGTTGCCCGTGTTGACAGGGGTATCCGTTTCTCCTCCCCCTAAGGACCTTTCGTGGAGTGGCAACTTGGGACTTCCATACAGCTCCATGCTAATGGGCTCTGGCTTGGTTTATTAGCAGGACCATCATAGGCAGGCTGGGTAGCTTACCGACGGGTACTATAGCCATGGTGACTAGGGTGTTTTCAAGTATTTAGTATGGGAGGGGCTAGGGATCCGTGTAGGGGGTGGTCTCATAGTGAAGTCGCCCATACGCTTGCACTCATTTCTAGTGGGTTGCCACTGCCTATGCCCTGTGAACAGCCTTGTAGTGAAACCCTGCCCGCTCACCTTGGAAGTGTTTTGGTGAGTCATGACCCCGGGCAAATGGGAATCACTTCTTGGAGTGAACGTGTACACCTCTGCGTAGAGTTTAAATTGATATATCGTCCGTGCTCACGGTCATGAGCGGCCCGGATCCTCACATGATTAGCCAAATGGACAACACACAAAAAATTGATGGAGAAGGTTCTTGGAGGTGGCTACCTCTTGTTTTACAGGATGGCAATCCTGTGTGCTTCGGAGATGGCAATCTCTGGTTATAAAGATAACTACAATGATATATAATGTTGCTAATGCACTCTTAATTACTACTTGAACCTTAATTAAGGGTTGCGTTCTTTCACCAACATTTACTAATCAGGTTGTCTAATAAAAGAACTAGTAATTGGTTGTTTAATAATAATTGTTACCTACTTAAAATGCTAACTGCAGTCAAGCTGTGTCGGCCTACCTTTGTTAAGCCATGCATGTCATTATACATTCCACCTGTACTTGTGGAGTTTCGACATGGAACTCACCCTTGCTATAGTTTGTAGTAAGGTGCTGCTCCGAAGAAGGATTAAGATGTTGAGTGTTAGAAGTGTTTAGCGTACGGAGCCCCCAGTCAGCGGTCCCTAAGAAGGATGGAGCTTCGAAGAGAAGTTGTAGCCAATATTCCTTGATACTCTAATGTTTGTAAGTGTTAATATAAATATGTTTTCACTATATATTATAATGCATTGTTTTTCTGATATTTCCATTTTTGTTATATGTGTACTTCCATAGCACACATATGATGGCCTCTGGTGTTCCTTTAGGAACTAGTGTGTTATACCTTACAAGCTAGACTTGATTAGGAGAGCACTAGCTAGATTGACACCTTTCTTTCTTGTGTAGGACCTTTTACAAGGTGTATCTAGAGTCATAGTTAGAAGGGTGAAGTCTTGGCTAGACCGATAGTTTTAGTTTCGCATTTGTTCCGGCTAGCCGGTGTGATTAGTTTTAGAAAGGACTATTCACCCCCTCTAGTCCACCATCTCGACTTTTCACATGGTATCAAAGTCGGGTCTCTCTTTTGTTAGTAGACTTGCTACCATGACCATGTCTTTAGAAAATGAGAAAGCTAAAACAAAGATTTTGGAAAAAGAAAACTCTTTTCTAAAGAAGTCAAATGGACAACAGAAGCATCTACTTCATGTTTCTACTTGTTCATTTGATAAGCTAACATTGAATCATGAAAAAGTTTCAGAAAAATTAAATTCTCTCATTAAAGCTTTTGAAAAGAAACTTAAAAAGGATGAGAGCTCATCACATGGGTCAAATGATCAATCACATATTGTTACTAACCTTTGTGATGTAGAGAAGAAGCATGTATCCACCTCTTGTGATGATTTACTTGATATGCCATGTTCTTCGCAATTAGATTCTTGTTCTACTTCCATGTCTTGTGAGACTAACCTTTTAAAGGAGAACAATGAGCTCAAAAAGAAAGTGGAGAATATGAGCAACAAGCTAGAGAGGTGCTACAACTCCAAGGTTGTAACACCTCTAGTGTTATATTAACTAAAACATGCCATGTCATCATATGCATCGCAAAGCATTCATGTTTAAGTCAACCCTAATGTGCATTAAATAAAACAAGTTTATATTTCATAGGTTGATTGCGTTTCTGAAATGTTTGGTCACATGAAATAATAAAACCCTATTTTCGAATGTCATCGCAAATGCTTAGTTTATACTCTATGTATTTGAGGTGTAAACTGTGTTTACACTAGTGTCAAGCATAGTGTATAAGTCTAAGTCCAACCCTAAAAATGATTTCCATATTTGAAATTGAATTTGGAT
>CM041646.1:19035254-19062455 GCA_023333625.1 Bothriochloa decipiens | reverse complement strand
TAGTTATCTCCATCTGACGGAAGATCAGGGAATCACGTCCCCATCAAACTTGAACAAAAATTAAAGCTCAATAATGAAGTTGGTTGATAATGGGAATTAGCCCAAGCAACTTCTCTTTCTGTAAAGCTGTTCTGCAAAATTTCTTATCTCCTACAGACCTCACTTTGTCCCTCTAGCCTGCATCTCTTGAGTCTCTACCCTTCTTTTTCGTCGGGTCAGTCTTGTTGAGTACTGTTGTACGCAGGGTTTGTTGAACCCTTATTGCAGGTGAGCTTCATGGGCAGGAGTGTTTTGCATCCTGCTGCATGACAGTCGTCGAGGAAAGCGACGACGAATAAAGATGTTTAGCTCATGGGCAGAGCTTTTGTTTAATATTGTAATCTACTGGTACTCCACTACTAGTATGGTTTGTACAATTTAAACCTATGGTTGTAAATATTTGAAACTCAGAGATTTGTAAACTTATGATATTGTAAGTCTTCTACTGTTTTACTCCGTGGTATTTTATTTATATCAAACTGTTGTAATACTGCAATATCTCTCTACAATGATTGATCCTGCTCGAAGAATCGTGGATGATTCGGGATTTACCCGACAGACTTTTTAAGTCATATGGAACACAGTCATGGTTATTTGGAGTCTGTTTAGACAATAATCACGCGTGTGGGCCATATGATTTAGGAGGTTATGCCACAGCTGGTACCGGAGCTGGATCATTGTTAAGAAGAGTTGTTGTAGTATTCTTTTGTGAAAACTTTAAAAGTTTTGAGTCAAATAATTTTAATTTGATTATTTTGGGTCCAAATTGCTTATTCCTTATCTATGATTCTTTCTATCGACCCTTATTCTGATTTTACAAAGTGTGGTAGTGGAATAGCATATTATATTACCCTATGTTATAAAAGTTATTTATATGTAAGTGTTGCTCTCTTTTACGTTTAGATCGTAAGTTCATTCATGCATCATGCTTGTTAATCTATGTAATTACTTTCCCCTTTAAAGTGGTTTGGGTTAAGTAGTGTCAATCCTTTTCATGCTAACCTTTAGACTTCTCCCTATCTATCCTATCTTGCTTCAGGATGGCCATTACCAAGCAAACACCTTGCAAGAGCACTACACCGAAAGGAGTACCTCGACATCAGTTAGCTCCTAAGTATGAGATCGGTGAAAGCAGTAGCAATTCGCATCCAGATCCACAGGCTGCGATAGCAAGGCTTAGGTCCGAGTTGGAAAGGGCTAAAACTGACAGGATTGAAGAGGCCGTCGAAATCACTCAGTTGAGGCGATCCCGGAAGCATATGAAGCACCAAAGAAATGATGCTTGGGCAAGAGAAGATGCAGCAAATATTCGTATCCAAGAACTTAAAGATTATGTGGAAGATTTGGAGGAGTATGCGGAGGAAGCTGATGATGAATGTGTGAGGTTGAATAACTTATTGGATCCTGAATATCAAAGACAGGCAGTCCAGGATGACCTTGGTCTTGTCATGGGTCAGGATGAGGAAGAGGAAGATCCTGAAGAATTGGAATCTGTCGAAGAGGACGTCATCGATGAAGAAGAAGAAAACCAAATGGATATAGAGAATGAAGATGAAGAAGATGTTGTGGAAGAAGAAGATCCTGAGATAGTAGAGGAAGAGCCTGAAGAGGCAGAATATCCTGAAGAGGAAGAGGATCCTGAGGAGGATGAATAAGGAGTTTTGGAAAGTAAGATGTGTAATATATATTTTCTTTGCTTTCTAAAGCCTAGTAGGTGTGGGGAGTCTTGCCGGAGGGCAGACTGATGTAATAAAAAATAGTGTATCATAAGTGTGTTGCACTATTGTAATATATCCTTATGAAATCCGATAAGGTTTTGTGAATAAAGTATAGTTTGTTTATCAACAGATGCCTGCTCACACCTGTTCCCGTGATGCTGCTGGCTCATCTCTGGATGGAGGTGATATCCCTAATCCTCCACCAGTTCCACCCACTCTAGCTGATGCAGTTGCAGCATTAGTCACTGCAACCACAATGATGGCTCAAAACCAAAATCAGAATGCCCGACAGGGAAATCATGGGCGGCACCATAGGGATGAAACCACATATGTGGATTTCACAGACACTCGTCCTCCGGTTTTCACCAGAGTAGATGAACCGATGGAGGCCGATGATTGGCTCCGCACTATGGAACAGAAGTTTGGGCTGATTGAGTGCACAGAGTATCAAAAGCCCATGTTTGCAGCACAGCAGTTGAGAGGTACTGCAGGAGCTTGGTGGGTAAATTTTGTTGCTGCTCAGCCCGAAGGCCATCGCATTACTTGGACTGAGTTTCGAGAAGCCTTTCGAGCACATTTTATTCCTGAGGGAATAATGACTATAAAACTTGAAGAATTTCTTTCCTTGAGGCAAGGTGATATGTCAGTAATGCAATATTTTGGCAAATTCAATCACTTGTCTCAATACGCGTCAGACTATGTTAGTATTGACCGTAAAAAGAAAGAGTGTTTCCTGAGAGGTCTGAATAGTAAAATTTAGAGAATGATGACGGGAAATCCAAATACCACTTTTCATGAGGTAGTAAACATTGCTATATCCTATGAAGATAAGAATCGTCAGCATCTAAAAACTAAGAAGAAGAAAAGTGTACCCACTGGATTTTCTGGTGGCAACCCAAAATGCCAGAAAATAATCTATCACCCTCAGAATCATTTTCATCCGTCCTATCGTCCACCACAATACCAAGCACCGCAGCAGGCATTCACTCGCCCTGTTGCTAATCTTTCATATCCACGACAGCCGAATGCCTCTGGTGTTCGTAACCCCAATTTCCAGCCACCAATCTTCCCCTGTTATAACTGTGGAAAGCCTGGTCACTTTTCACGGAACTGCCCGCATCCGAGGCAGTATAACTCTTATGTTCCCAGGACTTTTGCGCCACAACAACAACTACAGAATCAGCATAAGCCAGGAAATCAGAAGGTGTCAAACAATAAGAATGAGAAGAAGTCTGGTAGAGTGTTCTACACTCAAGTTGGGGAAATCCCAGAAGGAGAGCCCGTCATGATGGGTACGTTTCCTGTTGCTGATGATCCTGCAATTATGCTATTCAATTCTGGTGCATCTCATACATTCATTAATGGTACATTTGTTAAGACACATGAAATTCCAATAATGGATCCAAAAGAATAGTTCTTTATACAATCGCCTGGAGGGCGTATGTGTACTAAAGAAATGGTACATGATGTGCCAGTAAGTTTGGGTGGGTATATTTTTCCCACTGATATGATAATATTAAAGGATCAAGATATAGATGTGATCCTAGGTATGAATTGGATGAAACGGCATGGCACTGTGATAGACATCCTGAATAGAACTGTGAGATTGAACATACCCAATTACAAAACTTCACTTCTTATCCAACTTCTAACCCTTAAGAGGAATGTTCAAAAGGTATGTGCAACTTCTGTAAAAGAAATTGAGAATATACCAGTGGTTTGTGAGTTTCCTGATGTATTTCCCGATGAGTTACCGGGTTTACCTCCTGATAGAAATGTGGAGTTTAGAATTGATTTGAAACCTAGTACTGCTCCTATATCCAGAAGAGCTTATCGGATGGCACCACCTGACTTAGCAGAGCTCAAGACTCAATTGCAAGAGCTATGAGATAAAGGTTTTATTCAACCTAGCTCGTCACCCTGGGGATGTCCTGCCCTCTTTGTGAAAAAGAAAGATCAAAGTTTGAGGTTATGTGTGGACTATCGTCCCTTGAATGAGGTAACCATTAAAAATATGTATCCTTTACCCCGTATTGATCTACTTTTTGATCAATTGGCAGAAGCAAAGGTGTTCTCTAAGATTGATCTTCAATCTGGGTATCATCAAATCAAGATTCATCCAGAAGATATTCCAAAGACCGCTTTTACCACTCGGTATGGTCTGTATGAATATTTGGTTATGTCTTTTGGACTTACCAATGCACTGGCCTATTTCATGTAATTAATGAACTCAGTGTTCATGCCAGAACTTGATAAGTTTGTGGTTGTCTTTATTGATGACATTTTGATATATTCCAAAAGTGAAGAAGAACATGCTAAACACCTCAGAATTGTCTTGCAACGTCTGCGAGAACATCAACTATATGCCAAGTTTAGTAAGTGTGAGTTTTGGTTAAGGAAAGTAAAATTTCTTGGACATGTTTTTTTAGACAAGGGTGTTGCCGTTGATCCTAGTAAAGTAAAGGATATACAGGATTGGAAACCACCAAAGACTGTGCACCAAGTTTGAAGTTTTCTGGGAATGGCGGGTTATTACCGTCGTTTCATACCAGATTTCTCAAAGATATCAAAGCCAATAACTGAGTTGTTGAAAAATGATGTTAAGTTTGTTTGGTCACCTGCCTGTGAAGAGGCATTTTAGAAATTGAAGGAATTAATGACTACTGCTCCTATCCTAGCACAACCAAACATTGAGAAGCCGTTTGATGTGTATTATGATGCTTCTGGTATTGGTATAGGATGTGTATTGATGCAAGAAGGGAGAGTTATTGCTTATGCTTCTCGACAGTTGAAGAAACACGAGGAACATTATCCAACACATGATTTGGAATTGGCAGCTATGGTTCATGCTCTAAAAATATGACGACATTATCTATGGGGTAATAAATGTAATATTTACAGTGATCACAAGAGTTTGAAATACATATTCACTCAAGATGATTTGAATATGAGACAAAGGAGATGGTTAGAGTTAATCAATAATTATGATTTGGAAATCTATTACCATCCTAGTAAAGCCAATGTAGTGGCTGATGCACTCAGTCAAAAAGGTCACTGTCATTGTTTAACAGTGAAGCCTTGGGATGTCTCTATATGTCATGATATAGAAAAACTGGGTATAGAGATGGTGCAACAAGGAAGTTTGTCTAACATTGCTGTTGAGACAACCATCAGAGATCAAATTATTGCTGCACAGAAAAGTAATGAAGGCATTAAGCATATTAAAAAGAAAGTTAAACGAGAAAAGGTTTCTTGTTTCACAATTGATGAAGCCGATGTCTTATGGTATAAAAATCGTCTGGTCATACCAAAAGATCCTGAGTTGAGACAAAAGATCCTTGATGAAGCACATCTTTCAAAGTTTTCTATTCATCCAGGAAGCAAGAAAATGTATCATGATCTGAAACAGAAATTTTGGTGGACCAAGATGAAAATAGAAGTTGCTAAGTATGTGGCTCAGTGTGATACTTGTCAGAGAGTCAAAGCTGTACATTTGAAGTCAGCAGGAGAACTACAGCCATTACCTATTCCAGCTTGGAAATGGGAAGATATCAGTATGGACTTTATAGTGGGTCTACCTAGGACAGCAAAAGGTTTTGATTCAATTTGGGTTATAGTGGATCGACTCACAAATTCCGCACATTTTCTTCTGGTTCAAACTACAACTACAGCCTCACAGTATGCCAAACTATATTTTGAGCGCATTCTAAGTCTTCATGGGGTACCCAAGACCATTGTTTCAGATAGAGGCACGCAATTTGTCTCCTAGTTTTGGAAACAATTACACAAGTCTTTAGGTACTGATCTTTTGCACAGTACAGCCTACCATCCCCAGATAGGAGGTCAGACTGAAAGAATAAATCAAATACTTGAAGATATGTTGAGAGCATGTGTTCTTAATTTTCCAGAGAAATGGGATGAGTGTTTACCCTTAGCTGAGTTCTCTTATAATAATAGTTATCAAGAAAGCATCAAAATGGCACCATTTGAAGCATTGTATGGTCATAGATGTAGAACTCCGTTAAGTTGGTCCAAACTGGGAGAAAGAAGATTCTTCGGAGTTGATCTTGTAAAAGAAACAAAAGCAAAAGTTAAATAGATACAACAGAATATAAAGATAGCACAATCTCGTCAGAAGAGTTATGCAGACCAAAGGCGTCGACCATTGTGTTTCGATAAGGGAGATCATGTGTATCTAAAGGTGTCACCCATGAAAGGAGTTACCCGATTTGGAGTCAAGGGTAAGTTAGCACCTCGTTACATTGGACCATTTCAAATTCTGGCACCAGTTGGGAAGGTATCATATCGTCTACAACTGCCTGAGCAGTTGTCGGCCGTACATAATGTGTTCCATGTGTCCCAACTTAAGAAATGTCTTCGAGTGCCGGATAAGGTTGTTGATGTTGAAGGTATTAAACTTGAACCTGATTTGACTTACTCTAAGTATCCAATCCGAGTTTTGGATCAGAAGGATCGTGTTACGCGAAGCAGAACAATCAAGTGGTATAAGATACAATGGGATCAACATTCAGAAGAAGAAGCTACTTAGGAATCAGAGGATTATCTGTTAGAAAACTTTCCATAGTTTTATGCTTCTATCTGAGTAATAATCTCCTCTACGAGTTGTGACTTCTCTATGTGAGTGGTACAATTCCTTTCCTCTATAAACTTAGTTGAAGTGTGTTTTCCTGACACATTTCCTCTTCCATTACTTCACTCAAGGCTTTAAATCTCGGGACGAGATTTCTTTAAGGGGGAAAGGTTGTAACACCTCTGGTGTTATATTAACTAAAACATGCCATGTCATCATATGCATCACAAAGCATTCATGTTTAAGTCAACCCTAATGTGCATTAACTAAAACAAGTTTATATTTCATAGGTTGATTGCGTTTCTGAAATGTTTGGTCACATGAAATAATAAAACCCTATTTTCGAATGTCATCGCAAATGCTTAGTTTATACTCTATGTATTTGAGGTGTAAACTGTGTTTACACTAGTGTCAAGCATAGTGTATAAGTCTAAGTCCAACCCTAAAAATGATTTCCATATTTGAAATTGAATTTGGATTCCAAAGCTTACTTCTAAGCCTGGCAATTCAAATTTAAATTCAAATAGGAAATGCTATAAAAGGTTTTTCAAAAGTCAACTTGGTCAACCAAGGGTGTCATTGGGTCAATGACCTAAAAATGTCCTTGGATGATGTTCGTGATCACTAATAACCAACCAATTAAGTTAGAAACCAAATCGAGTTTGAATTCTATTCCAAAAACCCCTTTATTTCAAAACCTAGTTTCACCCCCTTTTCTCTAATTCAAAATCTATAAAGAATTTGGAGATACTCTAAAAAGACAGTTTGTAGATCTTGACAAGATCTACAAAGTTGGTATATAAAGTTTTTCAAGTTTCCAAAAGGAATTTCAAATTAATTTGAAAATACAGTTTCTAGCATTTATCCCCTTTTGATTTTAAAACTATAATTCAAAAACCATACATAAATTTGGAAAATTTTGTATATGAAAAATGTTTAGTTTGACAAGTTCAACATTTCATAGTTTTGAAGATTTTCAAGTTTTATTGAAAAATCAAAAGTAATTTCAAATGTTTATTTCTAGGGTTTCATTCCCTTTCAAATTTGAATTCAAATTTCAAAATCTAAGCAGAATTTGAGGATTCCAGTTAAAGGAAAAGTGTAACTCTTGAAAAGTTATGCAAATGATATTTTTGGGGATTTCCAAGTTCTTATATAAATTTTGGAGTAATTTGTATTTTGAAACGAATGGCATTTCTATAATTAACTCGAACAGTACCTAACCCTATCGGCGATCGCCATGGCCGGCTTCTCATCGCGCGCCGCCGACCACCGCCGCACCCGCTCGACTGCCAGCGCGCTCATGGACGTGAGAAACTTCATCGCCTTCGTGTCGCCAGTACATCCATCGACTCCGTGCTATAAATACCGGCCGTCCGACGCCGTTCTTCTTCTTTCTTCCACCTGCTGCCGTCACCGACGACCTCGCTCCGCCACTGAAATTCGCCGCCGACGCTTCATCTCTGTCCAATTGCGCTTGCCATTAGCTCCACCACGTTCTCACGGTCATCTTGGGCCAGTTAGGGCCACGTTCTCACGGTCATCTCTGTCCAATTGCGCTTGCCATCGCCGTCGTTTGCCACCGCCGGAGGTGAACATATTTTACCTTTGACCCCGCTATCGTGTTCTCCGTGTCATCTTGCACCTGATGCGCACCTTGGTTTGAGCAGCGCATTGCCGGAGGCCGCCGTGACACCATCTTGGCATCGGAGCGCCACCGCCATCAGCGCCGCCGACCGCAGCTCAGTCCAGTCGCTCCGAGCCTCCATTAATGTGCACGTCAGCGCCGTGGTGAGCTCCTGCATCTATCTGTGCCATCAATTTCAGCAATCTCGCATCGTAGCCGCCGGCCACCGTGGCTCGCCGCCGGCACAGCCATGCCGCTCCGCCGCGTGCGTTGCCGCTTTGGCTGTGGACCGGGAGACGGTGTCATCTTGTTGCCAAACATGCTCGCTTGAGTGCCCTGCGTGAGTCCGTGTGGTCGCCGTCGCCGGAAATCGCTCCGGTGAGCGACGCCGCCGCGCCCGAGCTCCGCCGCGCCGCCATGGCCGCCGACGTGGGTGCCGCCGCCGCTCCCCAGCGCCGTTAGCTACCTCAATCGACGCGCCATGTTGAGATGAGCCTGTAGGGACAAGTCCGGTCACCGGAGACCTCGCCGACGGCGAGGAATCGACGGTCAACCGCCGGCGGGCGGCCGATTTTCTTTTTCTATTTTCAGAAAACGATTTTAATGTTGTTTTCTTTGAAAAATCATAGTAATTCATATATGGCTCCACAAATTCTGAAAATTTTTGTGAGTGTTCCTTATGATGTCATCTACCTAGGAAAAATATGAAATACCAAATTTGAGTACTTTTTGTATATGTTAAAATTAGCCCTTTTAATTGAAAAATGGACCTTCAATGATTTCTAATAAATAAAATAATTGGCTTTTAACTCTGAAATTTGTTTTGCCATCTAATTAAGCCAAGAGCTTTCTAAAATAAAATTTTGGGCTTAATTTGATAACTTTAATTTTTATGCCTTTATTTAATGCTTTTAAATAATTAATTAACCCCTTTAGTTAAACTTAATCATTATAGGATTTGTTTGACTTTGGGATTGTTTGATGACCTTAGGTCATTAACCCTAATGACCTTTGGCACTTTAATTAATTGTTTGCGCTTACCTTAATCATGTCATTAGGGTTTAATTAACGTTATTTTATGTGTTTAATTAACCTCTTAAATGGCGTAGTTAACCCTAATGAGCTCGATAAGCGAAGTTTTATTAGCTTGCAACTTTATCATGAAGAAAAGTTATACTCGATCCCTTAATCTGATCATGCATTCATCGAGCATCATGTTTACTATTCCATCATGTTGAAGCATATTAATTATCGAATAGTTTCCGTTAACGGAGAGTTAACGTTGTCGCCCAGATCCGAAGGACGAGCAGATTCAAGAATCAGGAATTGATCCAGAGTTTGAACCCGTCTACCTCGAATACCAAGGCAAGCCCCGGATGCATTCAAACCCTACTCTATTTATAAAAGTTTTACCGTTTCAGCTATGGCATGTGCATTAAGTAATAGGAGTTGAGTGAGAACCCACCAATTGCATTACCTGTCTTATTTCCTTATACCTTGATACCTGCTTGGAAGATAAGATGCTTAGCCCTGGTTATTTATTTAAATGTTCAAAGGAGAGAGAATGAAAAAGATGAGATTGGTTTCTTTGTTGGAATATTGATGATAGTAATAAATCGAGTCCGGACGGCGAACTTGCACTAGGAATGGAGTCCCTCTGTAGTGTTCTTGTCTGTTGATGCCCTAGGTCCCGTTCGTTGGTGAACTGGTGATATCGAGAATTTAGAAATCCACATGCATGAAGTGGTATACGGATGGTTGGAGCCGTGTATATCATGGAGTGACCTAGCGTGGGGCCAGAGATCCCATCTGTGTCATAATGTGTTTTACCGTGGGGTTTAAATTCCCATGTATCTCGGTACGCTGGGCCTCAGAGCTCACGGGTGCCATGTGGTGATATACGGCTGCGGTTGTTATCCCGGTATATCGGTTACCTGGGGTGCATCAGAGTTAAAGTCTCCAGTATTCCAGTGACCTAGGTCCCAGCTGGGTATGAAAATGGATTCGAATCGCCGTTGCTTCTCAAAGAAGAAGACTCGATCGTTGTTCATCATCGTAGTAACAACTTGAACAAAAATTAAGGATCATCTCACCTCACCTCAATATTCCCAACAAAGTAATCGGTGAAGCAACAAGAGAAGCCTCAACAAAAGCCACAAGTTGAGCAAGAAAAGAAACCCAAACATCAAGTCAAGGTCAACCATGAAGCTAAAGTTGATGACTTGAACAAGAAGAAGAAAACAACAAGGGGTGGAAGAGCAAGGCATCCAACTTATATCCAAGATGCCAACATGATGATGAGCAAGAATCAAGAGAAGAAAGATTTGGCTAACATCAAGTGCTTCAAGTGTGGAGATATGGGACACTTTGCCTCAAAGTGTTCCAACAAGCTTGAGAAGAAGGCTCAAGCAACTCATTAGATGCAAGGCAATGAAGAGCATCACAAGAGCAATGAAGAGCATCACAAGAGCAATGAAGAAAAGGCTCTACCAAAGAGATGATGCTACTCATGCCAGGAAAGGGGACACATGGCTCATTCATGTCCCCCTAGGTAACACTCCTAAGCCTATTTCAATTCATGCAAATGATATGCTTAGGACGGATGGTAATGGTACCTTTACGGTTGCTATTGCAATACATCACGCTACTCATGCTAAGGTTTTGCCTAAGTATGTTGCACCTAACTTGAGAGGACCCAAACTAGTTTGGGTACCATCAAAAAGTGGATGATTGTTTGTAGGTACCATGGCATTGGAGGCTTAATTCATTTGAGTTCAAATTGTCCATCATTTGATTGAGTCAAGTAATGATAGTATGTCTTATCCCAATGCCAAATCATGACAAGTGAAGTCCAAATGTGCTACAACCGACAAGTGCATAAATTTAGTTGTGGTGATTTATTGGAAATATTTGGTTGCTTGAAAATATTTGAGTAGGAGCTTGCTATGGATGATCATGAGCTACCAAGTTATATCTTTAGTTGATCTAATTCATTTGGGTGCATATGAGTTGATTGAATTGGATATATATGCATATGTTGCTTGCTATGAGATGTTTGAATGGACTAAATGTTTAGTAGTCAAATTTGGTTTGATTTGGATGGATGTGGTCACAATATTACTCTTAGTAAGTGGTTTTTGATTGATATATGTCTTATGGAAGTATTCAAACAAGTTGATATCAAGTTTGATTCAATTTTGGTGAAGCATATCTCAATTGCTTAAACCCATCCTATAATTGAGAATCTGAGCTAGCTGAGAAGATAGCCAAGATTGATGAAGCAGATCTATTTGGATTGGCTTCAAATTTGGTATACATGCTTTACACTTAAGATACAAGGTGTTGTACAAATTTCATGAGAATTGCTATTGTTTTGGAGTAGTTCTAATCAGTATAGTGCAGCAGTTTTTAGCATATAGCAGTATGGGAAGATGTGAAATCTGGTAGCAATCTAGAAGGCCAATGAAGTTCAAATGTTTAAAACTGCTATACCAAGAGGGAGCAATATTGAAGATTAGAGGAGGGTCAAAAATTCTTGGACAAGAGATGCACACAAGTAGGGGGAGCAAGCTCATGAACTTGGTTGATTGCATTTGATATGTGCATATTCATTTGCTTGCTTGCATTTACATAAGTTTTTAAATTCAATATGCAATGCTTGTGTGGTGCATGCTAGTCATAGAACTTGATTGATGATTTGATAACTAGCATGCATAGGATGGTTTAGCTAGTCACATGTGTTCTTTCTCGTGAAACTATAGCCTTGTTTATAATGTCGATCTCATGAGGTATCTAGTTTTTTGTATGTGGTATCTAGCTAACCATGATGCTAAGGATGGATACAATGGTGCAACTCCGATTGGTATCATGCTTCAAAGGTTTATCCTATACACCTTAGCATCACTTAGTAGTGCTAACTCTCCCAAAAATTTCCACATTTATACATGTGTGCAAGCTTGAATTCAAACCAATTGAGCACACATGTAGGGGGAGCTATCACTACCAAGTTGACTTTATGGTACTTATCCAAATCAAGACATTGAGCTTAAATGCTGGATAAGTGGCATAATGTCCATATATTCTTAATTTCCGTATCTTTGTAGAGTAGTCATCAATTACCAAAAAGGGAGAGCTTGAAAGGTCCCTATGTGGTTTTGGCAATTGAGTGACAACTTTAGGTTGGACTAATGTGTTAAATTGAGAATACATAGAAGATTAGTCCACATGTGATTAGGTGATGAAGGAGCTCATTGCATATGAGACATTACATGGAGTCATGTGAGCAAGATGGAGAAGATCAGGATGAGGCTTGACTCGATGGACCGGTTGGATGTGTGAAAGGCAAGTCAAGGCTTTGAAGCGATGAACCTAGGAGATGGTGAAGCTTGAGCACGACTTGGCGTCGATGGACCGACTCAACCGTGAAGAGCAAGTCAGGTCAAGATCAATGGACCAAGAAGGTTGCATGATGATATGAAGTGGATCATATCATTTGGTGATTGTGTCATTGTTGACATTTCTTAACATCATTACCAGGTTTGTTAGTCCCCGGCAACGGCGCCAGAAATGCTTTTTGACATTTCTTAACATCGTTACTAGGTTTGTTAGTCCCTGGCAACGGCACCAGAAATGCTTATTGATATTTCTTATGACCCTTGGAGAAGATTCCACAAGTGCACAGAATATCGTTATAGCATTTCATCCAGGAGTATTCCAGGGTATCGTATTTATCCACAGGGAAGCAATGGTTAAAGATAATGATAGTGAACCATCATGTATCCACTACTAGTGTACCAACTAGACTAAAGTGGGTCATGCAATGTTCAAGATAGGATGACACTGAAGAGGTTCTACTCATAAATAAGTAAATGATTGAGTAATGAAGAGGAAGAGCACGGGAGTCTTACATTACTTCTAATCTAGTACAACTCTTGCTATGTAGATGTACCAAGAAATAGAGGGGTTTATCACACTTCAGAGCGCACCCGCTCAGAACTCACCACAGTAAATGGTTCTGACACAAAGCACCTGGAGCCCTAGTGATTTAAGAAACTAATCCAAGCGTGATGGACTACACAGGCAAACAGGGCTGTCACCACTGTTGCTACCACCTCCGAAGGACTAGCCACCATTCTAAGGCAACGTATAGTCTAAACACCTCGCTTACACTAAAAGCTACTACTCTAATCTAGCTAAGACTAGAGCACCGACTAGCGGCATAGAACCCACACAAGATAAACCACACTAAACAATGCCAACAAGGTTATTGGAGCATAGCTAAAGACAAGACTATTACTTGAAGTAAACACTTAGAAAAGTACTTACAGAGAAAGTAACATCTTTATTGCAATAGGGAAAGTGTTACCAGAGTCGTACATAGTTATACCAGACTCCTGAAGACTTCCTCCTGACTCCGAGTAGAGCTCCCGCTAAGACTACTACTAGAATTACATATTGAAGGGTAAAGAGAGAGCTCCTTCTTGGTGTGTGTTACAAATGAAGAATTAGGGAGCTATTTATAGTGCTCTGGAGGTCGGTAGATGTGACCGTGAGGACGGGCACCCTGGCCAGGGTGGGCGCCCTAGACATACCGTCCACTCGCATCGTCTTTCGATCCAACGGTGATGGCTCACTCCCCCAAGTCGGTTGCATGCGAGATAAGTCAGTTTTGGTGTTGGTTTGCACTGACTTTGGTACTCCGAGTATATGAAGGTGGCCCCAAGGATCCATGTGGCATCCATCGACCACCATCGGATCAAACTGACCTTGTTGGATGGTGTGAAAGTCATGGGGAGTCCATCACATGGATCAGTGACATGGCAGAGTCAGTTCTGGGTTTCGACATTGTCAGCACAGGGTGGGCGCTATGGCACTTAGCCCAAATGGGTAGCCCTCCTCGTTAGCTTCACGTGGTCGCCTGGATCACCTAAAACGGAGTTTGAATGACCCCGTTATGGCCTATTTACTCCGGACTGCTCCTGGAATCCATTTGTAATCTTCCAGAAGGCATGACTTTGTCATCTGGACTCCAAATTGGATGAACCAAAACTCTATTTCATTCATCTCAACGAGCTCTTCAACATGGTGTAGTCAAAATGTGCATTTGATGATGTCATTTTACCATGAATTTGGCCACCTTGTACCTATACTCACATAATCATCACAACTAGTGGAAATGGTTAGAAATAAACCCTATGACTATGGTGTATGTCACTTATTTGACCAATTTAGGTATTATTGATGGTATAAAATGAGGTGTTAAGACCATCAACAGTCGTGCATGAGTTGCATTGGCACATTGGAGGAAGACAGTGGAAATGGAAATACGCAAGGCAAAGGTATAACCTAGGGCATTTCATTTCACTGGTCATAGGAGTGTAGAGAAGTTGATGACCAGGTTTAGGATTGATAGCCGTACAATCAAGAGGGGCAAACTTGTTTGCATATCGAGTGGTGTGGTGAGAGCAAGGGAAAATGATTTATTGAAAATATTTGGAAAATGCTAACATGGCCCAAGACATGATTGGGAAATCATTTGAGGGTTAGCAACGCTTATGGAATGGAGTTAGAGACACTATGGATTGAACCGAGTGTCCAAAACAGTGCTAACAAAGGGTATTGCCTCGGGGTGGTCACAACCATGTCCAGTGACCACTTTCCCTAGCATGGCTATGCACCGCCATGGTCACCGCCCTGTTTTTCTAGAGGATGCTAATTTCATGCTTGAGCAAAGGTGGTTACCGCCATGGTTGTCCGGTGCACCGCCCTTTTTTAGAGGAGCTTTTTTGCAACGTGTGCAAATGTGGGCACCGCCATGGCATGGCGGTGCACCGCCCTATTTTTCCAAAGAGGTTTAGTTTCACAGAGTGAGCAAAAGTGGGCACCGCCATGGCATGGCGGCGCACCGCCATGGCACGGTGGTGACCACTTCACCCCAACAGCTATATTTTTGAATGTTGCAATTTGATCGTTGGATGGCACCGCCATGGCATGGCGATGCACCCCAATGACATGGCGGTGACCACACTAAAAAGGGAATCTTTGGAGCAATAGCTCTATTTCATGGGGGGCTTATAAATATCCCCTTGACCAGTCTTAGGCTAGTTGCTGAGCACACTAGAGCCTTGGTGGCTTGTGTGGTGGTGCTTGGCAGCCCTCTAACTCATATGTGCTTGATACTGTTCATCCGATTGAGTTAGTGAGTGATTCTAGTGTGTTGCATTGAGAGATTGCATCGAGTGGCACTAGGTGTTCGTGTTGCAAGCCGATTTGCTTGTTACTCTTGGAGGTTGCCACCTCCTAGACGGCTTGGTGGCAAGAGACTCCGTTGAAGCAAGCAAGGAGATTGTGCGGTGCTCTGGAGAAGAGATTGTGAGGGGTCCTTAAGCCCTCCCCACGGGAATCACAAATTGGCTACTCTAGTTGAGCTCGTGGCTTGAAGAATCCCCATCTTGTGTTGGTTTCATCACACCCAAGACTGTGGGTTTGGCTAGGTGACGCCAATCAGCGAGTGAACCTCCAAGTGGGTGTATCGCCACAAGAGGACGTAGCTTGGTGGCAACCAATTGAACCTTGGTAAAAATAGCCGTTTCATCTTGTGTCCACCCTTCGTGGTGGTTTGTGATTCTCTCCAATGGCTTGTATTTATATTCATATATATTGTGCTTGTGTTGTTGCTCTTGCAATTAGTTGGCTTGCGTAGCTATCTAGTTACCTTCTAGCTTGTGTAGCTTAGAAGTATCTCTTTTATGGCTAATTAGCTTGTGTAATCTAACTAGTTGCTTTGCTTGGCTTGTGTAGTTAGGTAAGGTTGAGCTCTTGGGTTTGGTTTGTGTAACCTTGTCATTGAGCATCTAGTAAGCTTAGGTTGGCTTTGTGCTTTTGCTCATTTGAATTGTGTAGGAGCTCCTTTGCTCACGTGGCATCAAAGTCGGGTCTCTCTTTTGTGGTCTTCACTGACCCAAGAGGATGGGAACTAGTGGGATAGATGTTGACTGTACTTGTGACACACATATTTTTGATGGCACACACTTTGCACAGTGGAAACACCATATGCTTGATCATTTTCATGCCTCGGGACTTAAGGTTTGGTGGGTGGTCACAAGTCGGATCAATATCACCTTGGATCATAAGAATCTCACCAAAGCTCGAAAGGCTCTCTTTGATCTTGATTCAAGTGCTATCTTGTATTTATCTGATTCTTTGAGCTTTGATGTATATGAGAAGGTGAACTCTAGTGTATCCGCACATGTGATGTAGGAGTCCATCAAGCACACCTATGTTGATGCCTCCACATGGGATGACGGCAAGTACTAGGAGGATGAGCCAAAGGTGGTGTCACATGAGGATGTTGAGCATGACCACAACAAGTTTGTTGTGGAGGATTGCTCCACCTCATGGTCAAGTGATGATGATGATCGATCTACCTCAATTTCACTTGACAAGATGGATGTTGATGCCTCAAGTCATGCAAGTGATGATTCTACCCTAAGCACACTTGATGGTGATGATGGTTCATGCTCCATTAATGATGCTACTACAAGCCAATTTACTACATCATGCTGCTTCATGTCACAAGGTGACACAAAGGTATCAAGCTGCAATGTGATTGATCATGCTTCATATGATGAGCCCTTGAAATTAGTTGGTTTGTGTAGCTATCTAGTTTCCTTCTAGCTTGTGTAGCTTAGAAGTATCTCTTATGTGGCTAATTAGCTTGTGTAGTCTAATTAGTTGCTTTTCTTGGCTTATGTAGTTAGGTAAGGTTGAGCTCTTGGGTTTGGTTTGTGTAACCTTGTCCTTGAGCATCTAGTGAGCTTAGGTTGGCTTTGTGCTTTTGCTCATTTGAATTGTGTAGGTGCTCCTTTGCTTGCTAAAGTACTAGTTGCTTAGGTTCGTGTGACCTTGCAAGCTAGACTTGATTAGGAGAGCACTAGCTAGATTGACACCTTGCTTTCTTGTGTAGGATCTTTTACAAGATGTGTCTAGAGTCATAGTTAGAGGGATGAAGTCTTGGCTAGATAGATAGTTTTAGTTTCGCATTAGTTCCGGCTAGCTGGTGTGATTAATTTTAGAAAGGACTATTCACCCCCTCTGGTCTGCCATCTTGACCTTTCACATGGTATCTAAGCCAGGTCTCTCTTTTTTGGTCTTCACCGACCCAAGAGGATGGCAACTAGTGGGATAGATGTTGAGTGTACTTGTGACACACATATTTTTGATGGCACACACTTTGCACGGTGGAAACACCATATGCTTGATCATTTTCATGCCTCGGGACCTAAGGTTTGGTGGGTGGTAACAAGTGGGATCAATATCACCTTGGATCATAAGAATCTCACCAAAGCTCGAAAGGCTCTCTTTGATCTTGATTCAAGTGCTATCTTGTATTTATCTGATTCTTTGAGCTTTGATGTGTATGAGAAGGTGAACTCTAGTGTATCCGCACATGTGATGTAGGAGTCCATCAAGCACACCTATGGTGATGCCTCCACATGGGATGAGGGCAAGTACTAGGAGGAGGAGCCAAAGGTGGTGTCACATGACGATGTTGAGCATGACCACAACAAGTTTGTTGTGGAGGATTGCTCCACCTCATGGTCAAGTGATGATGATGATCGATCTACCTCAAGTTCACTTCACAAGATGGATGTTGATGCCTCAAGTCATGCAAGTGATGATTCTACCCCAAGCACACTTGATGGTGATGATGGTTCATGCTCCATTAATGATGCTACTACAAGCCCATCCACTACATCATGTTGCTTCATGTCACAAGGTGACACAAAGGTATCAAGTTGCAATGTGATTGATCATGCTTCATATGATGAGCCCTTGAAATTAGTTGGTTTGTGTATCTATCTAGTTGCCTTCTAGCTTGTGTAGCTTAGAAGTATCTCTTATGTGGCTAATTAGCTTGTGTAGTCTAATTAGTTGCTTTTCTCGGTTTGTGTAGTTAGGTAAGGTTGAGCTCTTGGGTTCAGCTTATGTAACCTTGTCCTTGAGCATCTAGTGAGCTTAGGTTGGCTTTGTGCTTTTGCTCATTTGAATTGTGTAGGTGCTCCTTTGCTTGCTAAAGTACTAGTTGCTTAGGTTTGTGTGACCTTGCAAGCTAGACTTGATTAGGAGAGCACTAGCTAGATTGACACCTTGCTTTCTTGTGTAGGATCTTTTATAAGGTGTGTCTAGAGTCATAGTTAGAGGGATGAAGTCTTGGCTAGACAGATAGTTTTAGTTCCGCATTAGTTCCAGCTAGCTGGTGTGATTAATTTTAGAAAGGACTATTCACCCCCTCTAGTCCGCCATCTTGACCTTTCACGTGGTATCCAAGCCAGGTCTCTCTTTTGTGGTCTTCACCAACCCAAGAGGATGGCAACTAGTCGGATAGATGTTGAGAGTACTTGTGACACACATATTTTTGATGGCACACACTTTGCACGGTGGAAACACCATATGCTTCATCATTTTCGTGCCTTGGGACCTAAGGTTTGGTGGGTGGTTAGAAGTGGGATCAATATCACCTTGGATCCTAATAACCTCACCAAAGCTCGGAAGGCTCTCTTTGATCATGATTCAAGTGCTATCTTGTATTTATTTGATTCTTTGAGCTTTGATTTGTATGAGAAGGTGAACTCCAGTGTATCCGCACATGTGATGTGGGAGTCCATCAAGCACACCTATGGTGATGCCTCCACATGGGATGATGGCAAGTACAAGTAGGATGAGCCAAAGGTGGTGTCACATGAGGATGTTGAGCATGACCACAACAAGTTTGTTGTGGAGGATTGCTCCACCACATGGTCAAGTGATGATGATGATCGATCTACCTCAAGTTCACTTCACAAGAT
Organism: Bothriochloa decipiens; assembly: GCA_023333625.1. Lineage (NCBI taxonomy): Eukaryota > Viridiplantae > Streptophyta > Magnoliopsida > Poales > Poaceae > Bothriochloa > Bothriochloa decipiens. The sequence continues at coordinate 19,043,633 of CM041646.1, read as the reverse complement.
GGATGTTGATGCCTCAAGTCATGCAAGTGATGATCTACCCCAAGCATACTTGATGGTGATGATGGTTCATGCTCCATTAATGATGCTACTACAAGCCCATCCACTACATCATGTTGCTTCATGTCACAAGGTGACACAAAGGTATCAAGTTGCAATGTGATTGATCATGCTTCATATGATGAGCCCTTGAAATTAGTTGGTTTGTGTATCTATCTAGTTGCCTTCTAGCTTGTGTAGCTTAGAAGTATCTCTTATGTGGCTAATTAGCTTGTGTAGTCTAATTAGTTGCTTTTCTCGGTTTGTGCAGTTAGGTAAGGTTGAGCTCTTGGGTTTGGTTTGTGTAACCTTGTCCTTGAGCATCTAGTGAGCTTAGGTTGGCTTTGTGCTTTTCCTCATTTGAATTGTGTAGGTGCTGCTTTGCTTGCTAAAGTACTAGTTGCTTAGGTTTGTGTGACCTTGCAAGCTAGACTTGATTAGGAGAGCACTAGCTAGATTGACACCTTGCTTTCTTGTGTAGGATCTTTTATAAGGTGTGTCTAGAGTCATAGTTAGAGGGATGAAGTCTTGGCTAGACAGATAGTTTTAGTTCCGCATTAGTTCTGGCTAGCTGGTGATATTAATTTTAGAAAGGACTATTCACCCCCTCTAGTCCGCCATCTTGACCTTTCACGTGGTATCCAAGCCAGGTCTCTCTTTTGTGGTCTTCACCAACCCAAGAGGATGGCAACTAGTCAGATAGATGTTGAGAGTACTTGTGACACACATATTTTTGATGGCACACACTTTGCATGGTGGAAACACCATATGCTTCATCATTTTCGTGCCTTGGGACCTAAGGTTTGGTGGGTGGTCAGAAGTGGGATCAATATCACCTTGGATCCTAATAACCTCACCAAAGCTCGAAAGGCTCTCTTTGATCATGATTCAAGTGCTATCTTTTATTTATTTGATTCTTTGAGCTTTGATTTGTATGAGAAGGTGAACTCCAGTGTATCCGCACATGTGATGTGGGAGTCCATCAAGCACACCTATGGTGATGCCTCCACATGGGATGATGGCAAGTACAAGGAGGATGAGCCAAAGGTGGTGTCACATGAGGATGTTGAGCATGAGCACAACAAGTTTGTTGTGGAGGATTGCTCCACCTCATGGTCAAGTGATGATGATGATCGATCTACCTCAAGTCCACTTGACAAGATGGATATTGATTCCTCAAGTCATGCAAGTGATGATTCTACCCCAAGCACAAATGATGGTGATGATGGTCCATGCTCCATTAATGATGCTACTACAAGCCCATTCACTACATCATGTTGCTTCATGTCACATGGTGACACAAAGGTATCAAGTTGCAATGTGATTTATCATGCTTCATATGATGGGCCCTTGTGATGTGAACTAGGGTTCCTGATCTTCCGAAAGGTTCTGATAACTCTCGATTTGGTGGAATCGCGACACAATTCGATCTGGCTTCTGAACAACTCGGTTCTGAACCCCGCAATCGCAGCACCACGTCTCCTCTAGTTATCGACCGTCAAAGCACAGTCGACCTCACCAAGAAGGCTAAGTCCTTTGCCTGCTAATCGAAGAACACAAGCAAGAACTCAAAAGAATGCAACTAATTGCAGATGAATGATTAATCTCATGAGTTGGGGTCTCACAAACCGACGGCGCGGTGAAACTGTTGTGAACAGAATAATCTAAGCAAAACCCAAAACCTAACGAGGGAGGCGGCAGCTGGTTATAAAGGTCTAAGGGTCGTCGCCACCCCTGGACGCGCCCCCTAATGGGCTCAACAATGATACACGGCCCAACGGACCAAAAACGGTGACGCAGCACCGGAACAGATTCTGGACACTAACTTGTTTTGATGTTTCCCGATGACTCTGAAGGAATTTTGACCTCAAACCAACGCCATTGGCTTCCTTATGAAATTATCTTTCCATCCATAGGTGGATCATCAAAAACAGAGTCCAGATGCGTCCTGGGCGTCCACTTTACTCCACACTAGTATTGGACTCCGAGACAGGCTCGAAGTCGACTCGGTTTGGGCCTCCACCTTGACTTGGGTGCCCTCGCTGGTCCTCCATGCCTCCAAGCCATCCCTTATGCATCCCTTGGTCCTCTCCATAATTCCTAAGTACAATATAATTATTAGGTAGCAATCTATTCTTAAAATCATAAAAAGACTTCCTTAAAAGCGAGCTCACCTGTAAATTTAATTGTCGTACGTGAGCTCTTGTGATTGGACCTTGAATGTCTAGCGGAGGATCATCTTGTGCATTCAATGGAGTGATTTCCTCATCACCTTACAAATAGTTGGTTTGTGTAGCTATCTAGTCTCCTTCTAGCTTTTGTAGCTTAGAAGTATCTCTTTTGTGGCTAATTAGCTTGTTTAGTCTAATTAGTTGCTTTTCTTGGCTTGTGTAGTTAGGTAAGGTGGAGCTCTTGGGTTCAGTTTGCGTAACCTTGTTCTTGAGCATCTAGTGAGCTTAGGTTGGCTTTGTGCTTTTGCTCATTTGAATTGTGTAGGTGCTCCTTTGCTTGCTAAAGTACTAGTTGCTTAGGTTTGTGTGACCTTGCAAGCTAGACTTGATTAGGAGAGAACTAGCTAGATTGACACCTTGCTTTCTTGCGTAGGATCTTTTACAAGGTGTGTATAGAGTCAAAGTTAGGGGGATGAAGTCTTGGCTAGACAAATTGTTTTAGTTCCGCATTTGTTCTAGCTAGCCGGTGTGATTAATTTTAGAAAGGACTATTCACCCCCTCTACTCCGCCATCTTGACCTTTCACGTGGTATCAAAGCCGGGTCTCTCTTTTGTGGTTTCACCGACCCAAGAGGATGGCAACTAGTGGGATAGATGTTGAGTGTACTTGTGACACACATATTTTTGATGGCACACACTTTGCACGGTGGAAACACCATATGCTTGATCATTTTCGTGCCCCGGGACCTAAGGTTTGGTGGGTGGTCAGAAGTGGGATCAATATCACCTTGGATCATAAGAATCTCACCAAAGCTCGAAAGCCTCTCTTTGATCTTGATTCAAGTGCTATCTTGTATTTATTTGATTCTTTGAGCTTTGATGTGTATGAGAAGGTGAACTCTAGTGTATCCGCACATGTGATGTGGGAGTCCATCAAGCACACCTATGGTGATGACTCCACATGGGATGATGGCAAGTACAAGGAGGATGAGCCAAAGGTGGTGTCACATGAGGATGTTGAGCATGACCACAACAAGTTTGTTGTGGAGGATTGCTCCACCTCATGGTCAAGTGATGATGATGATCGATCTACCTCAAGTCCACTTGACAAGATGGATGTTGATGCCTCAAGTCATGCAAGTGATGATTCTACCCCAAGCACAATTGATGGTGATGATGGTTCATGCTCCATTAATGATGCTACTACAAGCCCAGTCACTACATCATGTTGCTTCATGTCACATGGTGACACAAAGGTATCAAGTTGCAATGTGATTGATCATGCTTCATATGATGAGCTCTTGTAATTAGTTGGCTTGTGTAGCTATCTAGTTGCCTTCTAACTTGTGTAGCTTAGAAGTATCTCTTGTGTGGCTAATTAGCTTGTGTAGTCTAATTAGTTGCTTTGCTTGGCTTGTGTAGTTAAGTATGGTTGAGCTCTTGGGTTTGGTTTGTGTAACCTTGTCCTTGAGCATCTAGTGAGCTTAGGTTGGCTTTGTGCTTTTTCTCATTTGAATTGTGTAGGTGCTCCTTTGCTTGCTAAAGTACTAGTTGCTTAGGTTTGTGTGACCTTGCAAGCTAGACTTGATTAGGAGAGGACTAGCTAGATTGACACCTTGCTTTCTTGTGTAGGATCTTTTACAAGGTGTGTCTAGATTCATAGTTAGAGTTGTGAAGTCTTGGCTAGACTGATACTTTTAATTCCACATTTGTTTCGGCTAGCCGATGCGATTAGTTTTAGAAAGGACTATTTACCCCCCTCTAGTCCGCCATCTCAACCTTTCATATGCGGTGCGTTTGCCTTGCCTGGATTCAGCACCCACCCCCAAGAGCCTCATCGGTGGCCCACCTTCCTGACCAGGCACTGCCCAGGCATAGAATCATCGCGGTGCCATTGTCCACTTTAGTTGGGGCTAGGTATGGGACTACAGGAGACTCATGACAGTGGAAAGGGAGATTGGGCGACAATGGAAAGGTAAATTGGTTAACGGTGGATGGGATAGAGTTCCTTTTACCGATTGGACCTTGGACTTTAATTAGATAATTCTATGTCTATGAAATTCATGAGCCAATACCTCTGTCTTTAACGGTAACAAGCAAAAGAGGTCTTTCTATGACTAAAAAATCTTAGCCTCTCCTAATCTATACATATATGCATGAAATTTCAAATAGGTCGTTAGGAGACTCCACATGCTTAGCAGGTGGGGGGCTCGAGCCCCCTTCCCCCAGTGTTGGCTCTGTCCCTGGCTAGTCCTCAATGATTGTTGAGCTAATTTAGCGTGATTCTCCTTTTCCTCGCATTTCTCGTCCTTCTAGCCATTTTGCTTTATCCCCTCTAAAAGAAGAACTTCCGGACGATTCCGAGGGAAGATGTCGAAGAAGGTGGTGGTGATGATGATCATGTCGACGTGGTACTGTTGATCACCCCCTCGGTGTTGGTCATGCAGCTGGGATGCGGCGGAGGACGGTGACGCTACTCCCTGTGGGAATGTGAAGCATGATGGTGTAGAGGGCGGCTCTGCTCACGTCGATGGCGCTGTGTTGGAGGACAGTTGTGCGTCCACCCACCCCCCACCCACCCACCCACCCACTCGGCTCGATTCACCATCGAGCGTGAGATGGAGTTGGTGCCCACCACTGCCACCGCCCTTAGGCGCCAACGGTGGTGAAGAAGCCAAATGTGAATTAGTGTCCTAAATTAGCGATGCCTCGAGAGTTTTTTCAAAATTAATGGAAAAGCCTAATGTGATTTAGCAGCCTAAATTAGCGAAGCCTGATGATTCTTTTTATTTGCGGAGAAGCCTAATATGAGTTAGCGGCTATTGTAAATTCATCGTTATTGTTGTAAGAGAATTAAGAACGTTCAAAGGCATGATTGTAGATTCATGAAGTTTGTCTTTCTTTTTCTCACACAATTCTGTATTCGTGGAATTTAACCTGATTCTTGATCCCATTTAAAACATGTAGTGTTGCTAATAAGTGTCTTACCAAGTTACTTTAATCAGCATGGTCTATGATATCCCTTTCCTGAACATTTATTAGCTATCTTTATTTGAGCTATCACTTGACTTCACACTTTTCTTTGCTATACATCTCTCGAATGATTTCCAGTACTGCCGTCTAAATTAATTTATAATGTATTCAGGATCCCCTGTCCCATTGAAAGTGTTGTTTTTACTTTCAGATTTTTTTGTTTGACCGCTCGTATTTTCCAAATTTATAAGCAAATAATGAAATAAATAAACCATTAAAAATGTTTTTCATAATAAAATAGGTCATAATAAAATAAATAATATTTATACAAAATATTTAAATAAAAGAACGGTCAAACAAGAAGTATACAAGTAAAAAAATAACACTTTCAATTGTATGGAGGGAGTACTCTACAATGAATTTATGTTTGGTGAACATAGTACTAAGGATGCCTTAAACATTAGGTCTTCAATTAGTTGGGAAGTGTAGCCATGACTCGCCCGACTAGATCTTGCCAAGCATGAAAAAGCCGGAGGAGCTGCATCGGGAGCCCATAGGTTTCTCACAGTCACTTGTACCAAGCTGGACCAATGGTATACGAGGATAGCACATGGTGCTACTACATTATGAAGGAAACTCGCCATTTCTCCTCCATTGCAAACTCCTCTCAGTCTCACTGAAAGGGGTGAACGGTCTTGAGTGGAGGATATAGCATACCTTTGGTCCTTTTGCAGACAAATAATTGCCGACTTTCATCTCACAGAAGTGCTGAGACGTTCTTCCTTGGGGGATATATCTTCATAATCAAAGGGTGGAAACGAGATGAATCAGAACAGTGGAAGAATAATTGCACTGATGACCAAGGACAGTAGCAACACAGCTGAACATAAGAAGGCACGTTAAGGAAATGAAATGAACGTGTGTTCTCGATCTTGAAAACTTGTCATTGTGAAGTGTATGTATGTTGGTTATAAATGTGCTACTATGGGAAAGGAGCATGCTAAAAATTGCAACATAAGTTCTAATTTTTATGTATAGGTTCTAGTTCTCGAACTTAATTTGTTCCATATCGAATTTTGTAACAAGCACAACGAGCGGCCCATAGAATTACATAAAATTGGGCCAACAGTAGCGCCCAACTAGGGATTAATGGCCCCTTCATCATAGCAGGCCACAGCCAGAGGCCGGAGACGCACGATCACGTGCGAGAAGGATGAATTGGGCATAGCCCATTGCCTCCGTCATCGTCTACATGGCGTGCCATGTAACACCCCTGGTGTTAAGCATGCATAAACTCGTGCACTTCATTAGCATAAACATCATCATACATGAGCATTAGCATAAAGCAAGTTATATATATTTTAGGTTTGATTTATTAAGCTTTTGGCTTGGCTTTTGTGAAAAACATGATAACAATGCTCAAGTGATTGATGGATGTTCATTAAAATAGTTTAGACATGTTTAGGACACAAAATGAAACCATATTTATATTAATGACTTTGGTTAATTAGGCTTGCATGGCTTGTTTGACTAAAATTATTTATAAGAGTGATTTTGTTTGACCAACTAAAATTTAGTAGCTAGAGTGTTTGCATGTTGGTGCACCCTAAATGAATTTTGTAGAGAATTTTATAAGGAACAAAAGTTGTTTTGGTCACTCTTCATGAAAAGGTGTGGAACATGCTCAAAAGTGTGGAGAAAGCCAGGATTTGGGGTTGTTTTCTAATTTTTGAATTTTAAAGCCTTTTGCCTTTGGATTTTTGTATTTCAAAATCTATGCAGACTTTGACCAAACTTATTAAAGATGAAATGTTCTACTCATCAAGAGCTACATTTTATATTTTATGAGTTTTGTCTAATTCGAAATATTTTAAAAGTTATTTTAAAAGAGGGCTCTATTATTAAAAAAAACTTACTTACGTTCGATCGACCGACGGACCAGCCGAGCGGCCGACCAGCGCGCCGCTGCCGCCGCGTGGCCGCCATGCGCCGCGGGCGAGCGCCAGCCGGCCAGCAGACCGCCCCGTCCTTCTCTTTTCTCCTCCTCTCGTTTCCTTTCTCCTCCCTTCCTCTTTTTTTTCTCCTGCTCGCACACAGAGCAGCACGCACGCGTGCAATGCACAGCCGCCGCCACCGCCGAGCTCCACGCCGCCCCCTCCGCCATGCGCTTTTTCCCCCAAAATCCACCCACGAGCTCGCCTCGACGTCCTCTACCTTCCCCACCCTCCAATTTATCGGATTGTGTCGAGGTACGGTCGAATTTCGGAGCTTGCCGCCATGGCCATGGCCGCCGCCGTGTTCGAGCTCGCGTTCCCGTCACCCTGACCGCCATTTTCTTCCTTTTTCTTGCTTAATAGATGCGCCATGACCTCCTCTCGCTTTTCCCCCGCTCAATTTGGCCGGAGAACCGCCGTGGAGGCCGGCCCCCATGCGTGCGCGCACAGTGCGTTCTTCCCCGAGCAGGAACCCCATCGAGAATTCAACTAAACCCGAGGGTCTTTCTGCAAAGTGGTTTTTCGTATTTTTGATTTTCAGATTTCGGTGATAGCTTGTAAAATTCATGACTTGCTCATTTTTAGTCCAAATCGAGTGGTTCAACTTGCTGTATTTTTCTTATGAGTAGATCTACATGATAAAAATATGATATGTGATATTTGTGATACTTTTATATATAGATTTATTTATCTCTATTAATTGCTTATATTTTAGAAAATGCATAACTAATTCTCTGTTGCTCAAAAAAATGTGAAACCAAGTGTGTTAGTCTTCTTATGTCTTGCTCTATCAGAAAAAAATATTTGATAGCTATGTTCTATGTAAAAATATAAACTTGTAGTTCAAGTGTGCTTTTAGTGCTATTCTTGAGATAAATCATAAATGTATGTTATAAGTCTAATTTGGGGTTGATAATTTTTGTAGGCTCTTTATATGTCATAAGGTAGCTCTTGATGTGATAATATATGAGGTTTGGTATATTTTAAGTACAAGATATTTTTAGGTCCCCTGTTTTGTGCTGCCTTATGATTTTTGTGTAGAAGGATAGCCTTATCCAATTGAGGTGAAATTTGGATGGCAGCCTTTAATTGATATGTTGTGTCCTCTGTAATTTTTGTAGAATTTTCTGGATAGTACAAACACATGACACAGTTCTATCCTTAATTCCTTAGGTGTTAAATAATGCTTTGGGTTATCATTTCAT
>CM041646.1:18968213-19035154 GCA_023333625.1 Bothriochloa decipiens | reverse complement strand
GTGTTGTGGACTGAACTGGAGGTTCAGGTGGTTTATCCCGTCTATGTCGAACTAGGACCCCGTCCGTTGTACGTCCTCAAGTCATATTGAATTGATGCCCCACATTTAGCTGGAAGGATAACTCATTCCGACCGCGAAGCCATAAGTCATTTGGGCCGAGAATCGACCTGCTGTGCGCATCGTATTGGAGATGGTGGCGGGGGCCATAGGGACGCGGTGGTAAGGCCTGAATATAGCATGGTGCGCCCTACTGGCAGTCGGGCGGTCCCTGGGTACGATGGTACCTGTTAAACACGTTTGTTTTGCGCTGTCTATCTGCTGCTCAACCTGCTGTACCTCTCTGAACGTCAGGGACTCAAGTTGCTCCCCCATGAGACTCCTGAACGATGCATTGCATTGGATTATATGACAAGTGTGAGCAGATGATCGAGGGCACTATTGTTTACATCTCACTTATATATGGGACATGCATGTCGAATGAACAGGAGTTTTCATCTGACAAATGCACGTTTTTCTATCAGATATTGCTTGATCCAAATTGATTGAGCTTCTGTTTTCGATAGATGTTTTTTTTTGTCAGTAATTATTTGCACCTTGCATTGTTACCTTTGGCTCATCTGTAGAGCTTCAAGTTTGGACCTCACCTTGATGTGGTCATAGCTCATATATCCCTAATAAAAGGTACAAAGGAGAGTGGCAGTAATATCAAGAGCACAATGTACAATTGTTCCATATATAGGTTGCATGAACTTTTAGTCGTCGAGAAATATCCATACAGTATTCCATCTTATTTCCCTACCTGCGATTCTTCAGGGAAGTCTTCCATTACATCTTCACATAGCATATCGTTCAAGGATTCGCTCCATGCTGTTATTAAATAAAAAGAAAATTATTTATTGAGACATAATATATCACCCTATTATCAGTTTCCAAGTTTCTCCCTCTATCCTCATGTGCGACACCATACTGTTAACTTGATGAGCTCTATTTGTGACGTGGTTTATACTCCCCCATTCCAAATTGTTAGTCATCGTGGCTTTTTTTAGATACATAGCATGTACTAAGTAAGATGTATCTAAACATAATGTGTACATCCAGGAGCCAAGCTGCTTTGATATATAGCAGGGGGGTGCAAATGCACCATCCAAAATATGTAAAAACAGTGATTTTGTCTAATTTTATTTCACCATATATACACCCACTACATCACATGTACCCACAAACCAATCAGATCACCATCTAATCTACGCTTCTCCACCGTGTATATCAAATACAAAGCAAAAGCTATGAACTAGAGAAGCAAGAATGACTTGCAATTTGAAATAATAGAGGGAATATAAATTTTTTTTAGAACTACACACTCACAACACGCACGCACACTCACCCCTATAAATACACATATACAAACCTATTCCTAACCCTAAACCCTGTAAATACACGTACATAAACCCACCCCTACCCCTATAAGCACCTCCTAAGAACTGAGCAGCCGACAGATTTAGAGATTCTCGAATTCAAGCTGACAGATTTAGAGATTCCGAAGTCATTACTGGTGCCTCGTTGTTAACGGGAACGTTTCTTATCACTTGAAAGTATAATAACGCCAAAAAATTCTAGAATAAATCTATAAAAATACTAACAGTTTAATATGAGGACGATTTTCAAATCAATTAGAGTATGCGGTGGCCAGCCATGACAGAAAGCCGCAACACTTGGCCAGTCCGACGACTCCGTAGTGTCACGTTTTGTGAACAGGCCTGGACATGTTTTTTCGTCGAAGGAATCTCGGTGCCAATTCGTGGATCCAATGGCGGCCAATGGATCTAGTGCAGTGCAGTGCATGCAGCAGAGTCCACAGTCGAACAGCAGCAACACGGACCCTTTCCACATCTGAGCAGGAGCTTTTTTGGACCCGGATCCGAGCTAAATGAAGCAGCTGTGGCCGCCCATGTGTGTGTGACTGAGGAGAGCGTGTGACTGCTCGAGTCTTTCGTAGAGCTAGTCCTAGCGGTGTGCTCAGTGCACAGCACGTACAGTGCCGTACACGACGACCCTGAACGTACATACACGAGTGTACTATATATATACTTCCATAAATAGGGCGTACCAGGTGTGTACGTAGGGTGCCTGTGCCTGTGCCTGGACCTGCCTACTGGCCTGTACGTGCCACCACCACCACTCACGGAATACGGATTCAACACACGCACACACATGCATGGGTCACTAGATGGATCGACAGATCACCAGAAATGGTGGGCGTACGTAGGGGAGTACCACGTACGTACTACCACCATGCAATGCACGACGCGAAAGCGAGCGAACCAACGAACGAATGAATATATATATATATATACCTGGCGTGGGCGGCGAAGTGGTGCATCCTGCCCTTGTCGGAGAAGATGAGCAGCGCGACGTCGGCGTCGCACAGCACGGCCAGCTCCCGCGCCTTCTTGGCCAGCCCGCGCCGCCGCTTCGAGAAGGTCACCTGCCGGCTCACGCTCTTCTCGATCCGACGCACCTCCACCTTGCCGCGACCGCGACCCATGTATACCCTGCTTCGATGATCTCGCGAGCTGCTGATTTGTACAGGCACACGTACGCACAGCAGCCGGCCGGCGGCCGGCGGCGATGGACGGGCGGCCGAAACTGGCCGGAGAAATGAAAAGGAACACAGACAACACAAATAAGCCGAAGAGGCCGGGTGCTAGCCTAGCCTTGCTATTTATAGCACGCACGGACGGCCGGGGACTCTGGACTGGAGAGATGGGAGGAGTACACAGCTGGTACGTTGACTATAGTAGCGCCTGCACGATCACTGGCTGCTCCTCTGCGCGGGCGGCGTCGCTGTCGTCCGCCGGTTGGCTGCGGCGCCTGCGGCCAAGTACGGCGCGGCCAAGATTGGCCGGAGGCCGTAGCACGCGCACGCGGCCGCCGGGACCCGCCAAGGAACAGCCAGATTCCCGTCCTCCTGACGGCCGGGGACGGGGGTGGCTTTGTGGCTGCCGAGCTGGGGCGCAGGGCAGCCAATGCGCCTCAAAGTCATAGGACGAGCTAGGGATCCCTGAGCAGATAGGATGGCCTTCGCCCTTTTCCTGTCTGCCCAAATGTGCACGCGATGGGACGTGGGATGGATTAGCCCATAATAGTTCCCACTGCACCCTACCTGATTCGCTATAATAATTATCCAGATTAATTATTATCGAAATCAGTTTATACTCCCCCAGTTAAAAGAAAAAGATAGAGTTTAGAATGAGGTCTCACTAATTTTGGCGGTCTAGTTATGTGCCCATTCAACTATCTTACCAGGTCTCACCAAACGTATATAAAAAGAATTATTATTGCCTGTTATACTAAGTAAATATTATTAGATTTATCATCAAATATATTAAGAAGCATGAATGTTGAAACCATATTTTCTTTCTAAACACAGTCTATAACAATGCTAATGATGGCCCAGCGAAATTAGGAAGAAATTAGGCCAACTCGGGCCCAGAAGAGGAGACGTCACCGCAACAAGCGCACCGCGGGCTTGGGAGTCCGTGCGCGCACAGGAGGAGGCTGCGGGCCCGTCCGTGCCACCATCTACGGAGATCGCAACGTCACCTAGATAAATTAGAAAAATAGAGAGAAATAAAATAGAAAGCAATGAATAGCGTCATATCGCCAGTTGCTTTGGAGCTAAAGTCTTGCAAAGACTATAAATGTAAACCCCCATGTATTCAATAAAATCAAGAAGGAAATTGGGTTAATCCTAACCCTAGCTCTCAACTCTTGGCTTTCTCCTCCTCTACCCTAGCCAGCCGCCCCCACCCGCGCCAAACCCTAGCTGCCGCCTCTACCAAGCCGCCGCGGCCACACCGCCACTACTGCCTACCTCCGTCTCCTCAGCTCACGGATCACCCTCCACGTGTCATCAGTGTGCTGGACCCCTTAAAGCTGGTATCGGACGACCAGATCGATCTATGGCCGCCACCACCACCATGGACGTCGAGATCGAAGAAATCTACAAGGACCTTCAAGCTACACTTGTAAGTTTCACGGATCAATTCCGATCTATGCTACAGCAACAGGACAGCAATCAGATCAACGCCGCCAACGACATCACCATCAACGCCGAGGATGAGATTGTCATGCTGACGCCAACTATGGCGCCCCTGCCAGTGGCCACGCCACCGGGCACCCTCACGCTCATCACCAGCATCCCCAACGACGTCAATCTGATGCCGCCATCGATAATCCTGTTATGGAGACACAACAGATAGGGATCGTCATCGACAAGGAGGCCGTAACCTGAAAATGATCCATATATGATCCATATGGCAAAGGTAGCCTGGGTCTTCTTGGGCCTAATTGTTCTGTCAAAATGTCAGTGGAAGTAAATCATCCGACTGCCTGCAGAGCTCAGGGTGAGAAAGGGTGGGGGTGGGGGGGTGGGGGGGAACAGCTGAAATGACATGAAGGAGCTAGTAGACTGCACCAGATTTTAGAAAAAACAAATCAACGCAAACTGGAGCATTTGTGACCAAAAACTACAACAAATGACAGACCAGAGGTTCAGATACTAAAAAGGGCAGGATGAAATCTAGATACTAAGAACAGCAGATCAGTGGACATTTATCCAATGTTTGGCCATTGGAACCCAAAATTGACCCACATACCATAGGCAGCCTGGTCTTCTTGGGCCTAATTGTTTGTCAGAGTGTCAGTGGAAGTAATCATCTGACTAGCCTGCAAAGCTCAGGTTGTGAAAAAAAAGGCTGAATTGACACCAAGGACTGCAGCAGATTTTACAGAAACCGAATCAAACTAGAGAGGCAAACTGGAGAGCATTTCGAAAAAAAGCTAGAACCAACGACAGACCAGGGTTCAGATAGTAAAAAGGCAGGATGAAATCTAGCAACCGATCGATAAGAACGGTAGATCAGTAGACAGATCACAAATCCCCGTGGTGGGAAAAAACTACAGCATGCATCATCTGAAGACATGGAGTTCAGTGCTGCTGCTGCTGCTCTTGCCGTTGGCTGACGTCAGGTGGCTGGAGCATCCACCACGGGAAGCTGATGGCTGCTCCAGGTGGCGCCACCGCCATTCCTGGTTCGTCGGAGTCGTCGGGACTGCAGTTTTCACCGGCAAGTTCAGGTGGGGACTTAGCTTTATTTCTTCAGCTGAACAAGGAACTGAACAAAGAACATGCCAAGCAAGCACCTGATGGATGCTTTGTTGCTCACCGGAGGTTCAGGTTTGGAAGGGCGGCTGCTACTGCCGTAGAGGATGCTGATGCGGTGTCGGTGGTGTGCAGGGATGCGTCCAGTGCAGCCTTCTCCTAATCACATCCAGAAGCACTTGCAGGTCAGATGAGTTAAGCTGAGCTCAAAATCCATGAAAATTGCATTTGGGAGACAATTAACTGATGAGAAACCAATTAGGAACTGAGTCAAAGACGCTTTTTGCTCTATATAGGTGTATTAATAAGATTCGTTACCTTCTCTAGAATGCTATTTTGTTCCATCAGAAAATTCCTGCAAGTAGGGATTAAAAATACAGAACTTCAAGAACTAATTGAAAATCGAAAATTCATCAACATTCTAGCTACTTAATTTGGGAACGAAATAAAAAAAGTTGTTTTTATTAACGATGTAAAGATAATTGCTTTATTTGGCATATTTGCCTTGTTCCGGAGCTCCTCGATCGAATTGAGCAAGATGTGGTCCTGAAATAGATAAAGCAGGCATCAAAAAGGCACTGTGAGCACTGACGTGTGAGTAACAGTTGTAACATATGTAATTCTCAAAAAAAAAAGGCTCAAGCTGCTGTACCTCTCTGAACGTCAGGGACTCAAGTTGCTCTCCCATGAGATTTCTGAACCATGCATTGCATTGGATAAGCATATATATGATAAGTGTGAGCAGATGAGGGCCCTATTGTTTACATCTCACTTATATATGAGACATGCATGTCGAGTGAACAGGAGTTTTTATCTGACAAATGCACATGTTTTTTTCAGAGATTGATTGCTTGGTCCAAATTGATTGAGCTTCTGTTTTTGATAGCTGTTTTTTTATCAGTAATTATTTGCACCTTGCATTGTTACCTTTGGATCTTCTGTAGAGCTTCAAGTTTGGACCTCAACTTGGTGTGGTCATAGCTCATGTTCCCCTAATAAAAGGTACAAAGGAGAGTGATAGTAAGAATAAGAGCACAATGTACAATTGTTTCATATATAGGTTAAATGAACTTTTAGTCACATAGAAATAATCATATAGTATTCCATCTTATTTCCCTACCTGCGATTCTTCAGGGAAGTCTTCCATTACATCCCTATCTTCACATAGTAAGTACCTCTCGTATCGGTCAAGGATTTGCTCCATGCTGTTATTAAATAAAAAGAAAAATGTTTATTGATACATAATATAACACCCTATTATCAATTTACAAGTTTCTCCCTCTATCCTCATCTGCAACACCATATTGTTAATTTGATGAGATCTATTTGTGACATGGTTCATACTCCCTCCATTGCAAATTGTTAATCGTTGTGACTTTTTTAGATACATAACATTTACTAAGTGAAGCTGCTTTGATAGCAGGGGGTGCAAATGCACCATCCAAAATATGTAAAAACAGTGATTTTGTCTTTTTTCACCATATATACTCCCACTACATCACATGTATATCCATCCACAAGCCAATCACAACACCCTCTAATTTACTCTAGCTTCTCCACTGTGTATATCCAAATACAAAGCAAAAGTTATAAACCAGAAAAGCAAGAATGACATGCAATTTGAAATAATGGAGGGAATATAATTTTCTTAAGAATTACACTGTACAACATAGACGCTCACAACACGCACGCATACCCACCCCTATGAATATACGTACACAAACCTACTCCTACCCCTATAAACACCTCCAAATGAATGAGCAGCCGACGGATCTAGAGATTCCCGAAGTCACCATTGACGCCTCGTCGTCGACGAGAACTTCACTTACCATTTAAAGCATAACGCCAAAAAATTCCAAAATAAATTCAGAAAAATACAAACATCTGTTCTAAGTCGAGGGTTTGAACTCAGGTGGACAAGTTCCACCACAAAAGACTGCAGTTTGATATGAGGATGATTTTCAAATCAATTAGAGTATGTGGCGGCCCAGCCAACATGAAAGCAACAAGGGCCACTCGTCGCTCCGTAGTGTCACGTTTTGTGAACAGGCCTGGACATGGTTTTTCGTCGAACGAATCTGGGTGGCAATTCATCAATCTAATGGCGGCCAATGGGGTGGTGAGGTCGGAGGTCCAGTGCAGTGCATTTCTTCTCTTTATTTGGCCCAGCCTTCCCGTGCGGCCAGGTTGTACATGTCGCCCTAAATTCTCCTATTGGACCAGCTCAGCGCCATGTCACTTCCTACTTGTATGATTGGTCCATGTCAGCGAGCCACCTCCAAATAAAACAGGCCCATCCATCTCACCGGGAAAAAAACCCAGAAACTTCTCTCGACTCCTACTCGCTCCAACCCGTCGTCCTCGCTCGCCCTGCGCGCCCCTGCCGACGGCTGCCGCCATCGCCGGCCTGCGCCTCCCCTCCCTCCACCTCCATCTCCTCTCTCTGTCGTCCTCTCCCTGTGCGGCGGCGCAACAAGGCGGAGTAGGACGAGGTGGCGGCGCACCGGCCAGCCAACGGCGCGGGCGGTGGCCGCCCCCTGGCCACGACAGAGCACCAGCGTGGCCACGGCCACGGTGCTGCATCCTGCCTCCGGTCCGGTTGTGCTCGACAAGTGTAGGTATGTGGCCTTATTTCTTTGCTTTACAGTTTGGGATGGGTTTAGGGATGTGCTAAGATTTGGGGATTTTGAGATTTTGATTTCTAGGGTTCTGATTTGGGGAAGAACAGGGACCTTCCTCACCTCCTCCTCTGTGAAGATCCGTGCTCCATCCCCTCTTCGGATGCAAATGGAGCAGCCAAGGTGAAAGAGGTATTAAAAATGGAAATTTTTATTTTATCTTTTTTTTGTTTTTCCTATGGTTCGGAGGTGAGGTGACTATGAATATCCAGTTTCCATACAGGCTGTAGCAATTCAACAAATCTTGCTCCAAACCCCACTACATGGATCCAACTAATGCAATGTAACGTATGGAATTGTGCAACAATGAAGCAATAATTGTTTGTGCAAGTGGAATTGATGACCTTCTTCTACAGTAGCTATTAATTAGTGCATATTCATTTGGTTCAGTTTAATCTCCTTCTGAGTCTGAGTGAATGTAGTACATCACTTACATATATGTTTAAAAACTCCAGTCCAAATACACGCTTCAATGGTCTATATCTGCTTTACTTTTCTTCCTAAATTGACTGTCTGCATTTTTTTTGGCCGTACCATTTGGTTCACAGAAAGATGGAAGGGAGGATAAAAAACGAAACATTCGAAAAATAGGGTTGGGTCGTGAGTACTCCTACCGAACTATTGCATCATACTATCTCTCGATGATGTTGGCCATTCTTCTATAATATTAGTTAAACTTTCAACTATCTATCCTGTTTATTATATATGTGGTGTTCATCCATCTAGCACATGTCTGATAAAATAGCGCTGGGCAAACTGATGCTAAATTTGCACTATGATGTTCGTGGCTGTATACGCATTAGTTACCATGCATATTTGAATTCAAATTGAAAAAATTATGTTTTATTTATTGCTTATGCCTTGACTTTTTTCAGTTCTGAATTCTGATTCAGTTCTTCTATCTTATCACGTGTCATTGCAACGGACTATATATACAACGTGAAGGTGAGGCTCGCAGGCTGTTGTTTGCAGCATGCACCGCTGATCCATCTTGCAAAATTGGGGCGGATAGAGAAGGGAGCTCGGCCATTTTCTGAATATATGGACTCTGCTGTTGGGTAAGAGGACCTTTGCACATCTTAGATGCCCATTGCACTTCTCTGTTAATTTCAACAAATGCCCATTGCCCATTGCGTTATTTCTGGAAATGAACAAAACTTGAATGCGGTTCATTCAAATATCAGGTTTTCTTCATGTTTGTTATATGTGAAATCATGCTAAATAAAGGAAGGAATTGAAAACACAGTATTGAGCTTTCATCCCAACAGGTCAACTTGCTCAACTAAATTTGATATGTAAGAAAATAGTTTTGTAGATTTTGATATATGATAATAGCTGCTCTTGTTGAAAGAGGAAGGATTGGGATACCATAGAGGTTTTGAGGGAAAACTTGCATGTAAGCTTCTGTAGGTAAATCTACCACTAAGTTTATGAATGATGGCTAAAATGCAGAATTGCAGACTGTTATGAACGACATGGACTGTCGTGGCTGAACGGTGGACCAAGCTAGCCACGACGTGCCTGTGCGTGATCTCCATGGACATTGGACCGCAGGATGGCGTCAAGTCTGTTATCATGTCCTAGAATCTAGGATAGTTATCAATTCAGTTTGTTATTTGGTGAAGTTAGAGTTGAGTCATTTGGAGATTTGCTTGTATAAGTATTGAACCTTTACGATTGGAAACGCAAGACTGGGATTGAGATATTTTTATCTCCCTTGGGCACCCAGCCCATGTGTTCTCGTCATCTTGTTTCGCCCAGCCCTAACTCTCGGCGTCGTGCTCGACGCCGTCTGTTCGCTGCCGCACCTTCAAGTCCCAACCACCGATCCACCATAGCTACAATCTCACGAGCCTTAGCGCTAACAACCTGGTATCAGAAACCATGTCGATCTTTGGCTCCTCTTTCCGCCGCCACCGCGTCCGCACTCGACGTCCTCTGGAACGCCATCCACAACCTCCAGCACCAGATGGACGATCTGGAACATCGGCTCGTCCGGGTGGAGCAGCAGCCGATACAGCCGGTGATCCGGCCACCATTGCCACCGATCGGTCTCCCCGACTACGGTGGCAGTATCCTAATATCGGCACCCACGGTGGGCAGCAGTCCGACTACGCACATCACAATCCACCGATCGATGTCGACCTGGCTGCCCACCTCCACCGCGCCACCGCCGTCCCTTGCTTACGTCGCCGTGCCCTTCCCAACGCCGCTTGGCGCACATCCCTGGGCTGCGCCGCCCCTATTCTCCGCAGCGCCGCTGGCCCTGTTCTCCATAGCGTCGCCGGTGTTCACCACCACCACGGCCACCGCGGCGCCCCTGCCCGCGCAGCACCTTGCACCGTCCACCGCCTGCAGCATCAGATGCGGGAGTTGGAGGTGCTGTTTCAGGCCTTCTCTGCGTCGGTGCCTAGGCCTTTTCAGCAGCCGATCAGCTGGCTGCCACCGTAGCTGGCCAGTGGGCTCCTAGCCGTCGAGGAGAGCAGCAGTCCAGCGTCGATTCCCAACTTTCCTCACGACGGTCCCTGCCAGTCTGCAGCAGTGCGGCCGCACGCGGCCTTCTGGCACGACGGCGAGTGAGGCGGCTGTGCGATATGCAGCTGATTGAGCCCTACACCCCTGCGCATTTCCTCCAAGTTGTGCGTCGCCTTGCGAAGTCAGACACCACGAAGGTGCCGCAGCCGATGTTTGAGCGCCAGACCTCGGTGGTGGTGCGGCTGCAAGCGACGGCACGTGGCCTCCTTGCGCGCTGGCGGATGAAGCAACTGCGCGATTTCGTCTATTGTATCAAGGATCTTCGGCATGCTGTTTCCCACACGGGCGGCAGGCAAGCTGTTTTTTCTGCAGGCGGCGAACTCCATCTTTGCATCAGTGGCAGTTTGGAAGGCGCTCCCCTCCCTGTCTATCTCGTCATTGACGGGAGCGCTTTGCCTAGCGCCGCCGTTTTTCCTCCCCTCCGCTGGTTGTTGTTGCAGCCAATTCCCGGTGGCCGTCCCTGGGCTCCCCTTCCGTCCAGATGGCGTCCATGGGATCCAGATGGCTACACAGGTGCAGGTTCATCACACGGAGGGCGACCAACGTATCTTCAGGAGTGAGAAATAAAGAGTCGCATTTCAATTCAGGGTCAGAATAATACAATAAGCTGAGATGTAAAAGGCTTATTTTTAGGTGTTAGGTTTGTGTTTCGTCGAGTCATCATTAGGTCACAGCTCAAGGACGAGCTGTATGTCTAGGTGGGGTGTAGTGTTAGAAGAGTAAAGGGCCTATTGGGCCTTAGCCCATTATGGTTAATTAGTCGCTTGCTTAGAAGCCAAATAATACCTCTCTATATAATAAGAGGAGACGTATCAATCTAATAAAAGGAGATTAGAAGAAAATCTCTTTTCTCTTGCCGGTCATAGGTAGAGCCCCGCGGCTGACGTTCCTAGCACCCAGAACTCTAGTCTCCTCTCTCTCACAGCCACCTCCCTATGAACAGTACCCACGAGTATCAGCGTGGGTACTGTTCACACCTTTAGCCGTCGCTCCCCCCAACCCCAATCAAATCTCCCTCAACCATAACACAGACAGTGACAAATATATAGTCTTTCCACATGGGTGCACGCCAGGAAGATATCCATTTGTGAAGGCCAGCAAACTATTTGGTGTGGAGACATTGCTGCGACTATTTTATCAATTGGCAGATTGATTGCTTCATTTGAAAAAAAAAACTTTAGAACTATTTGGTGTGGAGACATTGCTGCAACTATTTTATCAATTAGCAGATTGATTGCTTCATTTGAAAAAAAACTTTAGCTACCTAATTTTAGAACCAAAACTATTTCAAATATCTACTGCCTTATCCTTTTTGTAGTCCTTGGGCGGTGCAACTCAATAATCATAGTTTTGATATATATGTTTGAACTTTGAATCGCAGCATGGATGGCTGGTCATGGCTTCCTCTTAAATTTGAATTAGTGTGAAGTGGTAGAGTGATCTTGAAAGTTTTTCCTGATTGTGTTTATCCCTTGACTGATCTTCATCCCTGCTTAGCTATAGTAATCGACACTAAACCATGTTTAGCCTTCGATGGCTTTCCCTACTGTTCCTGTTCTTACTGTCTTACTGCCTATGGTGGCTTCAAAAAAAATGTTAACGTCAAAAAATTATACATGGATCACCAAATAACTCTCTACATATTCATGACTAACCTATGAATCTATGACTTCAGCCAGAATGTGAGGTGCCTTACTTTTTCCATTCTTCTACAACTATTTACCGGAACACCCACTGAACTACTTTACTGATTCAAACTATACTACTGTTCGATTTTGTATATAGTTTTGTCGTTTCCAGACTACATTGACCAACTTATGAATCTATTACTTCAGCCAAAACGTGATGTGCCTTACTTTTTTCATTCTTCTACAGCTATTTACCAGAACACCCACTGACCTACTTCTCATACTGATTCAAACAATACTACTGTTCGGCTCTGTATATAATTTTGTCGTTTCCAAACTTGAGGGGGCGGCCGAGCACCACAGTCAACTCCCAACTGCTTAAAGTAATTCCACATTAACTAAGGACAGTGTTTTATATATTTGAAACACATGACAACGGATTTCAAATATATAATGGAAAATGCTTCCATAGATTTCTCAGATACAACTCAAGGATTTTATATTGCTTAAAAAACTATTTCTTCAGGACATCAGTGTTGAAAGTGAAATGTAATGGAACAAAGATTTGGGAACAACTAATGTCTTTCATTGTTCTCATAGATTATATACATGTGAAGAGTTGCGTCGTACAGATGCCGTACGGACGCAACTGTTCAGGGAACCGTACGAACGAAGAGACACGCCCCTTCGGGGATTACTAACTGCTAATCCTATGATTAACTGCTAATCTATTCCTTTGGATGAGATCACCGCATGGAGAGGTGTCTGTTGGAATAGACACACGGTTTCATAACACTCCCCCTCGATCGAATCATTATTGAGATCAATGTAGATGTAAGTATGGATTTCTCCAATAACCCTGTGGGAAAAATCTGAGGAATATGTGTGTATAGATATACTATAAAAACTCCTTTAAACCTTATCTAGAAAATAAGGAGAAAATAGCATATATGTGTTTGTGATTTAAATAAATCATTATGTCATTGATATCCCATTAAAAACCCCAGTGGGGAAAAACATTGGAGATACGACGTAAAGATGACTCCTCTAAAAACCATTTAGGAAAAATATGAGGAGCAATATATAGTGATATGTCGCTAAAACTCCTGCAAAAACCCAGTGGAAAAATTAGGAGAAAATATGACAACATATTATTGGTATTGCCTCTTGAATAACTCACATGAAAAACCTTTTTAGGGAAAAAGCCATGGATAAGTTGTAAGGGCAATATGTGTCTTTGATATTTCCCACAAAAACCCTGGTGGGGAAAATAGAAAATATGACACATGCTTATGTTAATATTACCTCATTAAAAACTTTAACAAGAAACCTTGTGAGGAAAACTTGTGAAAGAAAAAGTATAATATGATACTGGTACAGGTTAGCATCATTGAGATGTCTCCCCCTAATCCTTGCAAGTTTAGAAGTCATCGAATACCAATCTTATGTTCAAACTTTAAAACATAGAATTTGGTGAGGACTTAGCAGCTAGGTCAACGAGATGACCGCTTAACTTGATTTGCAAGATGTTTATTTCCCTGGTTTCGCGGGGATAAAACAACTTAGGGGCAATATGCTTAATGACATTTCACTCTATGCAACCTATTTGTATCTATGTAACATAAGCGAAATTATCTTTATAGATAATTATTGGTGATTCAGTTGAATCAATACCACATAATGGTTGTATGTGGTTAATCATTCTGTGAAGCCATACATATTTATGTAATGCCTCATATAGAGCAATAATTTTAGAATGATTACTGGAGGTCACCATTAGAGTCTGTTTAAAAAACTTCCATGAAAAAGGTGTCCCCGTATAAGAATAAAATTCATGTTTGGAATTGGTCATAATGGAGACGAGATAAGTAACTAGCATCCATGTATTCAATCATATTAGGATCATGATTTCTCTTAAAGAGAAAACCAAGATCCTTTATGCCACTAAGATATCTGAGGATATGCTTGCTCCAGTCCAATGATAGTGAGTTGGATTTGCACTATGTCTGACTAGTATGTTTATTGCAATTGCGATATCAGGCCTGGTGCAATTTGCAGGATACTGCTGATGCAAAATTCTATCTGCAAACACACCGGGCTAATACCCCAATTCGATATCCGAAGCGTGCCAGTCGATTTGACTTGTTAATCGACAAGGATGATAATTTGAATAAAAACCGAACGAGACGACAGCGATATGCCCGGACGTCAAAGCTCAGAATGTATTCGATAACTGTTGAACAGATCAGACGAGACGACAGCGATACGCCCAGAAGTCAAAGCCTGAATTGTGCTCGGTAGACGCGGAACTTGCAAGGTCACCGGAGATCAAGTTGATGCAGCCCGTTGATTCTTGAAGGAACTCGTTGAAAAAGAGAAAATACTTGATGAAGCCGTCGAAAAGTAAAGTGCTGGTAGAAGTAAATTACGATAAAAAGTAGATTTGTTTATTGATGCTTGGATTCTCATTACAATGCCCTTTGGCACATATTTATACTCTACTATTTGAAGAATCTTAACTGAATACGAAGAGCTTTAATATAGAAAAATAAACTTACTCCTTATACAAACTCTATCTCTAAAGGAAAGAAATAAAACTCGTATAGGAACTGGACTCAGACTACACTACGAAAATCTGAAGCTCACATGATGCCGTTCCTCTGTCCATTTCCGTCATGATGAAGCTATCTTTCCATCGGCATACTCTCTGGCATCGGCAACAATCTTCTAATCTTCGGCCTGTCTCATCGGCAACAACTCTTCAGCTTCATCGGCAGCAATCCTCTAGCTTCCCGCCAGTCTCATCGGTAACAGCTCTTCCGCCTTATCGGTAACAACTCAGACCAATCCACCCTTTATTGGCAACCATTCATCGGCAACATCAAAAGCAATGCCAAAAATAATAACCAATCCTTTGCCGATTAGCTCAGTTTCCGATTCTTACTGACACGTGCCGAAAAACGGTGTCAACACATGCCCCCAATTTTGGAGTATAAAATACTTTATGCACCAAAATTTTCTTCAAGTCATGATTACCCACTGCTGAGCCACCTGAACGTCTCCTCGAACATTGTGCGCGCCGCCATAAAAACCCTGTACAATGGGCCCATAAAACACTTCCTTCGTCGCGGCCCATCCTTCAGTCTCGATCCAACCCTAGCATTTTCTCTCTTCGGCGGCGACATCAGCAAGCAGTCTTCTAGTGAACTCGACTGGTGGCATTCTCAGTAGCAATCTTCCATCAGCATTCCTCACTCTTCTCGGCTTCATCCACAGCCATGGCTGTCAACTTCGACGTCCCCAAGGTTAATTTTCTTCTCTATTTATTTTTGATATTTTTCTTCTCCTTTTCCGCATAGCCCAGGATTCCTATTTATCTTCCTCCTTGATCTTTAATCTAGGAACTTTACAATAAGTTTCTCATCCCAACGCATCAGAATCAATTTATCTGCCTAGGTCCAATGGGGAATCCAGACCCAATTGACATCAGAAACGCAGAAACCAATTGAATCCCATTTAGAGCTCAGAATTTTGATTTGGGATTCTGGACTGATACCTTTCGATCCTGGCCGAAAACCACTAAGGGATGGAAAGACTGATACTTGAGGGTCGCCAGGCCGATGGAGCTGTATTGGGCAGAACGTAGATTAGAACAGTGCATCAGACTATCTACTGCCGATATAGAGAGGAATGAATCACTGTTAATCGCCGCCTCCTACTTCTGGTCTGATACTATGAATGCCTTCATCTTCAAACATGGACCAGCTTCTTCAACCCTTGCCAATGTGTACATGCTTACTGGCTTGGATATCTCATCTGCTGATGACAACACTCTGTTCCAGAGAAAACCTGAGCATCGGCTGACTACCAGGAACATCGGCGACTGGACCGGTTATATTAGCGAGTATCAGAAATCTGGATCGGTCAATCAGAGGGAGCACTCAGCTTTCTTAAACATGTGGCTTAAGAAATTCATCTTCTGCGGCAGAACAGTTGGACTGACCAATATGCACCTTCCTGCAGCAGAGATGTTAGCTAACGGCGTCAGACTCCCACTTGGCCGATATCTCCTTGGCTTAGTTTACCATCTTCTTCACCAAGTGTCACAAAGGCTGCTGCAAGGCGAGTCCAGCGGCAATCTGGGAGGCCCTTGGTGGTTTATCAATATGTGGCTGAATGCCCATATGCACAAGTATCTTCACATTGATCTATTCGCCTAGCGGTTCCCTCGGAATCTTCCTGAAGACTATCAATTCGGGGAAGAAGAATCGGCAACACGCCCCCTCTCAACTTTGGAGATGCCAGTGGAAGGCGATGCCGATGAAGATGCAAGGACGCTAGAGGAAGCCGATCAGGTTCACCTGCGTGCGATATCAGCCATCCGTTCATTGTTGAATCTGTAAACTTTCTTCTTCATCAGCAAAGTAATACATCGGTGACTTGTAAAACTTCACATTAACATAGTGCCGATACACTCTTTTTGAACAAGTACTTTATCTGTTTTCTTCATGCATCCATCCAAATGCTAGGATAGTACTTCTTCAAATATTTACCGTTCAACGCTCTTGGAAATACCTCCCCCTTGAGAGTTTCCAGGAAATAAGCATTACCAGGAACGGACCGATTTACGCGATAAGGACCCTCCCAATTAGGAGACCATTTGCCGAACTTTACACTCTTAGTCCCAATCGGTAAAATCAGTTTCTGACTAGGTCACCATCAATGAATTCTTTCGTCTTCACATTCTTGTCGTACCACCTAGCAAATCTCTTCTTGTTCTCCTCGATGCTGACTAAAGCCTTTAGCCGATGACCTACCAGATCTTCCAACTTGTCCTTCATGAGTGTATTATAATCATCGGCTGATAATTAATCCTGATGAAACACCCGCCTTGAACCAGTTTTAACCTCCCAAGGCAAAACTGCGTCATGTCCATATACCAACTGATAAGGCGATACTTTAGTAGCACCATGGCATGCCATCCGATACGACCATAAAGCTTCATTCAGAACCGCGTGCCACTTTCTAGGATTTTCCTTAATCTTGTGCTTAATGAGCTTAATAATCCCTTTGTTAGACGCTTCGGCCTGACCATTAGCTTGAGCATAATAAGGCAAAGAATTCAAGACCTTGATTCCCATTTCATCAGCAAATCCATCAAATTCTTCTGAAGTGAACATGGTTCCCTGATCAGTTGTAATAGTCTGAGGAATACCGAACCGATACACGATATGCTCCTTCACAAAGTCAATCATGTTTGCCGATGTCACATTCTTTAGAGGGATTGCTTCGACCTACTTTACGAGGCACTGGTGCATTGTAGAAGGAACGCAGCAATTGGCATGAATCCAATCCCTTCTTAATAGCAGAATATAAGCACCTTTACCGCCGATGACAAAGAACATGGTCGGCAATGTTTTGCTGCCGATGGTTAACTCAGTGCAAAACGCTCCCTTAACTGGTGATATATTACCTTCAAAGTCTTTAAGCTTCATATCAGTCTTGACCAGATCTTGATCTCCTTTCCCAAGCCTTCGAAACATGACATATGGCAAGATATTAATTGCAGCTCCCCCGTCTATGAGTATCTTGGATACTGGCTGCCCATCAACTCTACCTTTGACAAATAAAGCTTTGAGATGCTGTCTCTCATCATTGGTAGGGTTCTCAAAAATGACCATCATTGGATCCAAGGTCAACTGAGCTACTTGTTCAGAAGGAACAATTTCTTCTTCATCATCGGTAAGTGCTAGGAATTCCATCGGCAACATGAAAACCATATTGATATCTGCCGATGGGCCTTCATCTTTACGCTTTGGTTGCCATACTTGAGACTTCACCCCACGGGAGTTTTCTTCTCTGTGCTCACGTTGCAACTTCCTCTTCTGAGTTTTTGTCAAACCTTCAGGGCACCGTTGAGGAAGCTTTGTCTTCCAGACAGGCTAATAACGTTTCGTATTTGAATCTGGGCAATTTATGTTGGGATCTCTGCAGAGTATTGCTTCATCGGAAACTCTTACATTGGCCATCTCCTCGAGTTCTTCCTGATCCATCGGAAAGCAGTCATCATGCCTACCTAGCCTTTCATGTACACTGATTCTTCCCCCTAGCCGATCATGCACTGATGCTCTTCTTCTGATCAGCTCATTGACACACCATCTTCGATCACCATAATACAGTCTTCTTTTTGTCCGATCGGCTCAATCGTAGCCATTGCACTCAGGGCAGCAATCAACAGTAGGCAATTTAATGCCTTCTTCCCAGCAATAAATGAAGAATGGGCATCTCCAATGATCCTCATGCTGACGCCATTCTTCCCTACGCAACTCTTCCTGTCGCTGCCGATAGTGATCACCTGAAACTATATAAGGAGCAGATCTAGGAGGTCTTCTGGAACTACCGCTTTCTTCAACTGCACTTTTTCCTCTTAAATCATCGGTCATTACTTGATTTCTGGGATCCACTGATGCGTTGCTCTTAGCATTTGCCGATGTTAATACTCTGGTCTTGCTCACGGCATCTACCATGTTTGCTGGGAAAGGGTGCTGATCAATTTTCATCGGCCTTTGAGCTTTAGAGTTATCAAACTTAATTTTCCCGGACTCAATAGCCGATTGCAATTGTTGCCTGAATACTTTACAATCGTTGGTACTATGCAAAGTTGCATTATGAAATTTTCAGTACCTCATTTTCTTCAACTCTTCTGTCGATGGAATCACATGATTGGGTGATAGCTTGATTTGGCCCAATATGGAGTCAGAGTGTTCCAATATCCCAGGGTTAGAATTTGGGTGCACCATTGATCCAGGTTGTGGATTTGGTCCTGGTGTTAGATCTAATCCACTATTAGGTGTCTACCAATTAACTTGAGGTTGGCTTGGATTTACTGATTTAGAGGATTTAGCCCACAATATCCTTGAACGCTTACTCTAATCCTTATCCTTCAGAGCGGCCGTACTTCTCCCCCTCTTTTATGGAAGTGGGAGTCGAATGGTTTTAGTTTGGTACCTCCATTCTTTCGGGCGCATTATGAGAAGGATAAGAGGATTTTAGGACACCCTTATTATCAGTAAATGTTTTCGACAGATTCTTTGCAATATGATGCAAATATCAGATGTTCTAAACTATTAGATTTAGACTCTTTGGTACATGGATGTGAGGATTGCTCTTTTGATTCTTGGCATTCTTTGTGCGGTATAAGTCCCCCTAATGCCTAGAATAATCCTCAAATTATGATCAACATATAGGCAATGTATAGAATCCCTATAGAGTTATCTCATTGGGATCCCAAATGCCCATTAGTACATTGGGCTGGTGCTATGGGTATATGAAAACATACTCTTATGCGCAATATGGAATAACTCACATGAAAACCTTTTCATGTAAAAACCATGGATGAGTTGTGAGGGCAATATGTGTCTTTGATATTTCCCACAAAAACCCCTATGGGGAAAATAAAAAATATGACACATGCTTATGTTAATATTATCTCATTAAAAACTTTAACAAGAAACCTTGTGAGGAAAAACTTGTGAAAGAAAAGAGTGTAATATGATGCTGGTATAGATCAATATCTAGGGGATATCTCCCCCTGATTCTGGCAATCTCAAAGTTGTCGCATACCAATGCCACGTACTAACGTGTTGAAAGTGAAATGTAATGGAACAAAGATTTGGGAACAACTAATGTCTTTCATTGATCTCATAGATTATATACATGTGAAGAGTTGCATTGTACATATGCCGTATGGACGCAACTGTTTAGGGAACCATACAACCTAAGGGACATGCCCCTTCGGGGATTACTGACTGCTAATTCTATGATTAACTGCTAATCTATTCCTTTGGATGAGATAACCGCACAGAGAGGTGTCTGTTGGAATAGACACACAGTTCCATAACAATCAGAACCGAAGACCATAGAGGGTGCTAAATGAAGACCAGCCAGGAGGTCAGAACATAAGACTCTCATGAGGTCGTACCCCTGCAAAGAAGCAAGTATTTTTTTCCTCTAATTTGTATGGCCTTTACATAGGTTTGAGTTCACATTCCCTTTGTTGGATTTCAGTTCCACCCTTAACAAGAGCTAAACCAATGGAGTGGTCGCTATTACAGGTGTCCCCAAGGATACAATTCATGGTTATACTAGCACCCCTGAAGATCTAGCCATTTATGCCTACAGCCCTACACATCATATCCACGGTATCAAAATTACCAGCAACGATTGCGACCATGAGTTCTAGGTCCATCTATAGTTGAAAATCTTATCCGCATACATCATGAACGATTGCGACCATGTAATATACACCTCTATATACCGTTGTTTGCCCCTTATAATGTTGAACGCAATATGTATGTATGTACATGTACTATGTTAACCCATGGCGCGCAATGTCGACCATTGTACAAAGCCTTATGATATAAGAACTCCTTATGGTATTGTAGTACTTTGTTGTATCCATTTATTGTATCCACTGATGTCTCCCAATGCATTAACCTCCATCTAGGCATGCAGGTGTGCGCCCTTTGCCCTAGTGCATCTCTGTGGCGGCCAGCAGAGTCTAGAGTCGCACAGCAGCAACCCATGGACCTTTCCACATCTGAGCAGGAGCTAGCTGAGCTTTTTTGACCTGGATCCGAGCTAAATGAAGCGGATGTGGCCAGCCATGTGTGTGTGACTGCTCGAGTCTTTCATAGAGCTAGCTAGCCCTAGCGGTGCTCAGTGCACAGCAAGTACAGTGCCATACACGATGACCCTGAACGTACATACAGGAGTGTACTATAGTATATACTTCCATAAATAGCGCGTACTAGGTGTGTACGTACTGAGAGAAGGCCCCCGCGTTGCCCCGCCTAGGCGACACAGGAGGCGAAACCCTACACCGCCGCCGCCTCCTCCTAGGAGGGTGGCAGCGAGGCCTTCACTTGGCGGCATGAGTATTCCTGGTGGGGCGGCACTCGGAAGTCATGCCGATCGAGCGCGGTGGCCTGGGGTTGACCGACGAGGACGTCGGTCTCCTAAGGGGGTGAGTATGTAACACCCCAGCCCAGGGCTTAATAGGATTGATAGGATACTCATACCAACAAGTTGCAACTTCTTTTTCGAAAGCTCATCACTAAAGAATTTCGAGGTTAAGCATGCTTGGCCTGGAGCAATTTAGGGATGGGTGACCGACCGGGAAGTCTTTTCGGGTGCGCATGAGTGAGGACAAAGTGCGCAGAAAAGACTAGTGTTGGTCTGTGTGGGCAGTCTATGTCCTAGATAAGCGGCCGGATGTAAGCGGACCCGGCCTCGAGGAGGCGGGACGTTACAGTTGAGGGCGTCGCATCCCCAGCACATTCCATGGATGAGAACCCAGTCCTGTCGTGGACGGACGACGGCGGCGCTTGGGCGTCGTAACCTTCTTGAAGGCGTCGTTGTGGAATTCGACTTGGTCGGATGTCTTCGGATAGTGCTTTTTCGTCGTCTCTGCCAACATCTTCGTGGTTGTTACCAGTGGTGGAGTAGGCATAGCTTGTGTTTAGTTGTTTAATTTTTAGGTTTCTGTTGCTAGCTTTTAGTTGCTTGTGGTGTCGATGGTGGAGCTCCTAGTGGTTTAAAGTGGAGGATCGTTTCGACGACCCAATTCGACCGAGTTCTAGTTGTTACAGGCTTATGTCGATGTCCCAGTTCGACCAAGCGTGAAGTTGAGTAGAGTTGAGTTGGCGTACTTTAGGGCGCGAGTTGAGTTGACTTGGTAACTAGTTGTGCGGTTGAAGTAGGGTACCCTCCACAATTGTATATGTGATTTTCGTCCAGTTTCTACTTTAAAAAATTAGACGGAGCGTTTGCTTTTTTTTTCTTTATTCGTCTGATAAAAATAGCGGCAAAGGTTTTACCGTCCATTCTCAAAAATAAGGTGTGTACGTGCTACGTAAGGTAGGGTGCCTGTGAACCTTGCTCCCTGCCTGCAAATATATAATTGAACCGTGCGTGTACTGGCCCGTAAGTAGTGTACTCGTACATACGTGCCACCGCTCACGGAGTCACGGATTCACTACACCACTGGTTGACGCACAGCTCAGTAGACAGATACTCTCCCGTTCCAAAATAAATATCATTTTACGTTTTCGTACGACAAATTTGATTCGATTCATAGAAAATATACGTAATATTTATATCTTTAAATAAATTTGTTATAAAAATTAGATAAAAAATATTTCTGATGATACTAATTATTAAATATTTATATATTTTAATTAAACCGTGCATGTACTGGCCTGTACTCGTACGTACCTGCCACCACTCACGGAGTCACGGATTCACCACACCACTGTGGTTGACGTACACCCCACTAGCGGTGCTCAGTGCACAGCACGTACAGTGCCGTACACGCACAACCCTGAACGTACATACACGAGTGTACTTTCCATAAATAGCGCGTACCAGGTGTGTACGTAGGGTGCCTGTGCCTGTACCTGCCTCCAAATAATTGAACCGTGCGTACGTGTACTGGCCTGTACGTGCCACCACCACCACCACTCACGGATTCACCGCACACACACACATGGGTCACTAGATGGATCGATAGATTACCAGAAATGGTGGGCGTATAGATTATCAGAAATGGGGGCGTACGTACGTACGTACGTACTACCACCATGCAATGCATTGATGATTGCGATCTGCATGCACGACGCGAGAGCGAGCGAACCAACGAATATATATATATACACACACACACCCCTGCTGTTGGCGGCGAAGTGGTGCATCCTGCCCTTGTGGGAGAAGATGAGCAGCACGACGTCGGCGTCGCACAGCACGGCCAGCTCCCGCGCCTTCTTGGCCAGCCCGCGCCGCCGCTTCGAGAAGGTCACCTGACGGCTCACGCTGTTCTCGATCCGACGCATCTCCACCTTCCCGCGGCCGCGACCCATACCTTCTGCTTCGATGATCTCGCGAGCTGCTGTATCGATCTCTAGTTTACAGGCACTGGCACAGGCACAGCAGCCGGCCGGCGGCGATGGACGGCCGGCCGGAACTGGCCGGAGAAACCAAAAGAAACACACACAACACAAATAAAGCTGAGGAGGCCGAGCGCTGTCCTGTGCTAGCCAAGCCTTGCTCTTTATAGCACGCAGCTATAGGCCACCGGAGATGGGAGGAGGACGGGAATCTGGCTGTTCCTCCGCGGGTCCCGGCGGCCGCCTGGGCGCGGTACGGCCTCCGGCCAATCTTGCCGGCGCCGTACGTGGTCGCCCACCTCTCGCAGGCGTACCTGTGTACTGCCGGCCAGGGGGGTGGCTTCCCGTGGCGGGCTCCAGGCGCTGAGGCAAATTTTATAGGACCTTCCCTTTCCTCCATCCAGGAGGATCCTGCTGTCCAAACGGCACGTGACGGTACATTAGAGAACTCTAACAGTTTTATAAATAACTTTTTTATTTTTTTAAAAAAATCTTAAAAATTCCTCTCCAACTATTTAGCATATGACTTTCTCATTTTTGCCAATTGGCAAAAACATCGCCTAATCCGCGCATATATGCACACGTTTGCTCTGCTTGGCATCGTCGTTTCCACGACTTCTCGTCCTCCAGCCCCGATACGGACTTCCCCGCGCGCCTCCTCCTTCCCACGCGGACGGGAGCTCGTCACGCCGCTGGGGAATCCTGCTCGCCGGCGACGTATGAGAGCCCTCGTCGCCGCTCCCAACTCGATCGCGCGGTCCTCTGCTCGCCCGCGCCGATGTCGTACTGTCGTAGCCGTCGCCGCACCCGTCGTGCTCCCAACCCGGCCGCCGTGGCTCTCCAGCATTCGCTGCTAGCTGGAGTGGCTGCTGTTGTGCGAAAACGCCGTACCTGCTCTTGCGCGAAAATGTCGTGCTTCTTATTAGGACGGTATGGGGTCCGCCGTACGTGCTTGTCGTCCATCTCTTGCTCGGCTCCAGGTAGACGATCCATGTCGTCGCGGACGTAGTGATGAGGTACGATCTACCCGGTTTGCCATAGGCTTGCTGCGCCACCGCCATGCACTACCGAAAATAGCGACTTTGTCGAGTGTATATTCATTGTTGAGTGTTAAATTTCAGACACTCGGCAAAGAAAGTCTTTGTCGAGTGCCAGACCTAGCACTCGACAAGCTCCTGGCACTCGGCAAGCTCCTTACACTCGGCAAAGATATTTTTAAAAATACATTTTGAGGCACGAAATTAGCTCAAATAAAAAAGTTTTTTACTACAAACTTTCATAACTTTTTAAAATTTACAAAGTTTGTATTGATTATTTCTTCATTTGACAAATCGATGGTAAAGTTATTAATAAATTCTACATCTCTTTATAAAGTTTGATGAAACTATTAGAGAGGATATATGAGAATTATGAATTACGTAAGAATGACCACGTCGGATAAACAAATGATCAAACAACCAAAATCCACATGTTCAAGGCGGCGCTACAGGGGTAGGCAGCGCTATGGAGGAAGGGACGCCGGGCAGAGGCCGCCGGTGACGGAGCGACGGTTGGCGCGTGCTTGTGCGGTGGAGATCGCTGGTGGGAGAGCAGGAGCGGCTGTTGGCAAGCGCGTGCATGCGTGGGCGGAGTTCGCTGGTGGGGAAGGAGGAGTGGCGGCCGGCGGCCGGCCCGGCGCAATGAGAAGAGTGCGATGTGGGAGAGGCAGAACGCACCCAGCGGCGGCGTCTTATCTATGTTCAGGAGAGACTGGGCAAGGGATAAGGTGCCTCGGTCTGGGGCTTTGGGCTGATATGGGCCTTTCTCTAATTTTTTTATTTGTTTCCTATTGACATTGTACAGGCTACGTGCTGCAATTAGTGTTGCGTGCAGCAGAAGATTTCATCCGTAAAACATTCCTATGTGATTTGTTTCCTATCGTATACAGTCTTAAAAAAGGAAACGATAATTGGTTCACGGGCCTCGTCTCCAGACTTCCTACCGGGGTCATCGACCCAAAACCTTTGGTTCACGTGACAAATGTTTGGTTCACGTTCACCGAAGTATATCCCTTTTTTATCACATTTTTTTCTATTGCCGACCCACGTCTCTCGACTTCGTCCCTCGACCCAATCGACCCAGAATTGTTGTGACTATGAGCGCGACGTCGGTGTCGCACAGCACGGCCAGCTCCCGCGCCTTCTTGGCCAGCCCGCGCCGCCGCTTCGAGAAGGTCACCTGCCGGCTCACGCTGTTCTCGATCCGACGCACCTCCACCTTGCCGCGGCCGCGACCCATGTGTACCCTGCTTCGATGATCTCGACAGCCGCTGTGCCGATCTCTAGTTTACATGCACAGGCACGGCAGTCGCCCGGCCGGCTGCGATGGACGGCCGGCCGGAACTTGCCGGAGAAATGAAAAGGAACACACGCAACACAAATAAGCTGTCCTGTGCTAGCCTGGCCTTGCTATTTATAGCACGGACGGACGGCCGGGGACTGGACTGAAGAGACGGGAGCAGTACACAGCTGGTACGTTGGCTATAGTAGCGCCTGCGCGATCACCTTTTCTTTTTTTGATGCCTCCTGCACGATCACTCGCTGCTCCTCTGCGCGGGCTGCGTAGCTGTCGTTCGCCGGTTGGCTGCGGCGCCTGCGGAGGCCGTAGCGCGCACACGCGGCCGCCGGGACCCGCCGAGGAACAGCCAGATTCCCGTCCTCCTGCCGGCGGGGGACGGGGGTGGCCGGCTTTGTGGCTGCCGGGCTGGGGCGCAGCGCAGCCAATGCGCCTCATAGTCTATGGACGAGCTAGGGATCCCTGAGCGGATGGGATGGCCTTCGCCCTTTTCATGTCTGCCCAAATGTGCACGCGATGGGACGTGGGATGGATTAGCAGACACGTACTGCACCTAGCTACGTACCTGATTCGTTTCAGTGCCTATAATTAGTCAGATTATTATCGAACTGAGTTAATGTGTACATACTATACGTATATAATAAAAATGAGAGTTTAGAATCAGGTCTCAGTAGAACAGTCGGGTGCCTAGTCAAACTATCTTACCAGGTCTCACTATACGTATATAATAAAAAAAAACCTACTGCTTGTTAACAAAAAAATATTATTCAATTTACTATGAAATATATATTTATAATCTTAAACATTAAAAATTATTTCTTTTTAGAAAAAAAATATAATATCCCAGCATTTGTATCAACTAATACATATGACTATTTTTTATTAGAGTTACACGATAAAAATAAAGAGAAAGCCACCAACAACTCCGAACACCACACTGCACCGCCAAACCCCGAACAAGTCAAGATCCAGGCGCACAACCTAGCTGCTTCATCAACGGTAGAAGTGTCACATGGGTCCTCCAATTGCTAGTTAGAAAACCTCCTCACGCCGGTACGGCCGCCGCAGCGAGACCACCTGCCATCAAACCACACAGGTCACCTCAGCAACGCAAATCTGTTGGTTGTCAACTCCCACGCTGGCCTCCTCGCCATTTTCATGGGCGCAACTAGCACATGGTCCATCCCGGACCGTCGCCCTCCACCAAACAAATGCCAAGCCTTCGAATTCCTATGACAATGTCCTCTGCCTAGCCACCTTCCCACACCATGGACACTGAACCCCGAATCCTCAACTAGGCCTGCACCTCACCGGCAACCGCCATGACTAGCAAAGCACGAGCTTCCAAACCGATGCCTCCAACGAGGGAACGACACCACAAATGCCGCCATCGCCTAACCAGAAATTTAAGGTTTTACACCTAGGAAGATAGCGGCAATTAAGGGGGGCGCCGTTGATGGACACTTCCAAGGAAGTAAATGGCACCCGATGGCATCACCATGATCTGCCCCAAAGGGCAAGGCTATCGCCAAGACCCCACCCCTACACAGGCCTCATTGCTGCCAAAGTCAACGTGGGTTGCCGCCCGTCGTTGCCATTCCTCGAGCTCAGGGCAGGCCACCGGAGTCCAGATCAGCAAGGCAGTGTACACTGCCACCAACTGCCAATATGCACGTAGATTCAGTGTAGAGGGTGCCAGATCCAGCCACCCGAGGACCACATCCGCCGCCCCCGAGACAAGTCGCCGAAGCCACGGCCATAGTCAAGGTCGTGTGCAGCCGTGGACAGGAGCAGACAGGCAGAATCTAACCAACTGTTGCCCTGATTAGGAAGCAAGCATCAAGCTTGTCGCCAGATCCGCCACCACGGTGTAAGGTCCTAGATGACTAGAGGGGGGTGAATAGCCTATAAAATATTCTTACAAAGCACTAAGACAATTAGTACTTAAGATGACGAAGCTTCTCTAGCACTAGCTCAATTACACTATGCAAGCCACCTAAACAATTCTAGCAAGATAGGTGTAACATCCTCGGTGTTACTAGATAATTAATTATTATAACACTTTAGTGTTACTTCATAATTAAGTATCTTAATACGTGCTAGCTGATGCTTAACATGTTATTTTTAGACAAGGATTTGACGAGGGCGATTTTTGGAATTGATAACCCTCGGAATGCTTTTCGGAATGTTCAAAGTAATCAAAATCGGAATTGGGAGTTAAAAATTATGGACATTTCAATGTTTAAGCTAAAAATTGGAGAAGGCATATCAGAGCTCTAGTTTGAAGCAGAGGTCTGACAAATATTTGAATTTTTATTGCTCCAAAATCCGAGAGTTTGCAAGCGGAGGTCGAGTTCACGATGTTCTTGAGAAGTTCTCAAAACAGTCGAACGCAGTACAGCTCTGGTGCTTGCCCATACCGTGATCGCGTGGCTGAGCAGTGCCGCCGTCCTCGCTCTGCTGTTCATGGTCGCCGCCCATGTCCTGCCCCTGCGTGCATCCTGCCCCGCTGCCCCTGCCCACGTCCTTGCCGCGCTGCTCCCTCTGCCGTCCTTCTTCTACTGCACGCCCAGCTCGCCCAGTTCACTCACTTCTGCTCCCTGCTCGCCCTCTGTCTCGGCTTCCCCTTCGCGCCCACTCGCTCTGCTCCTCGCCATGGCCGCCGTGCCAGCTTCCGCGGCCACCGCTAGCTCCCATGCCCCCGCACCTCGCTGTGTTTAGCAACCACCGCCACCACTCTACCCGGACCAGGTTGCACTGCCGCAGGCCCCCTCCCACCCCGCTTCGTCGTCGAGGCGCCCTGCTGCCGTGCCGCTTCGCCGCCGACCCGCGGGCTCACGTGGCCAGCACGTCACAGGCTAGCTCAGGAGGAGCCGCTCCCCTCTGCAGGTGCGCGCTGGACCAAGAATGCTCGAGCGCCCCCCTTGCCGCCGGTGCGCTCCCACGCTGGTAGAATCGACAGGACGGAGTTCGTCCTCTGCTCTGCTCTGCTCTCTACGTACAGAGAAGGACCTCGGGTGAGAATAAAATGTTTTACAGGGTCCCATTTGCTAAAGTACCAGAGACAAGGTTTTGATGGAAGGGCATATATGAATTTCAAGAAAGTACAGGGTTCCTGATGCAAAATGTGCTTTCTTTTTCTGCTATCTGTTTTGTTTTATTTTTAAAATTGATTGAAAGTTTGATAATTCATAGTAAATTGTATAAAAATCATAAAAAGGGAAATGGAGAGGTTTATATAATATCATGTGTTTTAGTACAATTTTATGTGGTTTGGTAAACCTAGCTTTTATGTGTTAATTTATTAGAGCATGTTTTATTAATCTAAATGTGCTGAAATTTTTATGGTAGACTAATGTTGGTGTGTATGTGCTATGGTAAAAATTTCATGTCCAATGTCTGTATATTTTCTAAGCTATTAATTAATCATGTAATAGGTTTGTTTAACAAATTAAAGTAGTTAAAATTGTATAGAAATATAATATGTGTGTCTTCTATGTTTCATAACTGTTTTTATATGTTCTATGAACCTTTAATACGCCGCTGATGTTGTATAAATTGTTAAGTTATAGATTTATCTTTGTTTTGCATGCTTGTTTGACTTGAGCATCGCATTGCATTTGCATATCATTTAGGAACGATGGTGAATCGATGAATCAACTGAACTATGTTGGTGCCCAATGGAAAGATGGTGTGATGGTGACCATGTCTCGGAGACCATGAAGTACTAACTTTGTATAATATAAGTTACCCAAGAGTAACAAAAAATCCGCAGCAATCACGAAAAACAACTGCCTCTAGATGCAACACTCAAAGCAATGCACTTAATTCTCACTCAATCTCATAAAGATCTTCACTATGATGCAAGGAGGTGAGTGGAGTGAGTCTCTTTAGCTCAAAGGATGCTCAGGTATGTTAGAATGGGCAAGAGATGCCTCTCAAGGCCGGCCACCATCTATTTATAGAGATGCCAACTCAATCCAACCATTACCCCTTTAAAATAGCTCGCTCGAGACCGTCAGATGCGCTGGATGCCAAGCATCAGACCGATACGTTCAACATTGCGCCGAGCCAAACTAGATGTTGGAGCTCTAGACGCTCAGACCCAGCATCCGACGCTACGCTCCGGACGTGTCCGATGGCCAGGGTCGAAAAACACCCTTTTTAGTAGTGTCCGAAGAGCTCTGGAAGCGTTCGACGCTAACCAGTGCCAGCGTCTAACGCGTTGAAGTTTTGACAAGCCCGCCACCAGTTAGCTTTGGATGCTAACGTCATGCGTCCGACGGTCAGACCTCAGACACGTCCGACGCCAGGTCCGGGACAGCATTTAGACCCACCACAGGCTAGATGCGGGGCTAGCGTCTAACGCTCAGCCACCAGCGTCCGATGCATGATAAACAACAAAAACACGATGTTGAAAACGCCATCTTTTCACCCAACATATTTGCCTCCGGCGCAATAGAAAATAGACACTTCAATTTCTCAAAAGCGTCGAATCCCGCCTTGCAAGCTTGGCGGGAGGGAGAGACCGACCCAAACCCATCTCTACTCTGAAGCTCCACCACCTTTGCAAATGTGCCAACACCACCAAGTGTACATCACCATGTGTATGTGTGTTAGAATTTTCACAATCATTTTCAAAGGTTTTATCGATGTCACTAGATCGAAATGCATATGCTCAAATGTATATACCTAGTGGCACTTGAACGATGAGATAACTATGACTTCCCCTCTTGATAGTATGGCTATCTATCCTAAGTGTGATCACACTCTCTATAGTGTCTCGATCACCAAACCGAAAAGCACTATCAAGATATATATTCGCCTTGATCTCAATGGGCTCTCCTCGATGCCTCGGAGTTTGATCATGACACCATGTCTATCACCATGA
Organism: Bothriochloa decipiens; assembly: GCA_023333625.1. Taxonomy (NCBI): domain Eukaryota; kingdom Viridiplantae; phylum Streptophyta; class Magnoliopsida; order Poales; family Poaceae; genus Bothriochloa; species Bothriochloa decipiens. The sequence continues at coordinate 19,004,981 of CM041646.1, read as the reverse complement.
TCTTGTGGTCATCTCCATGTCACCATGCTCCTTCACCACATGTTGCTAACTTATTCTACATACACTTAGTGAAATCATTAGCAACTAGGTATGTCATCAATTAGCCAAAACCAAACAAGAGCTTTCACATGGACACCATCCAATTCCTGCCACACCTCCCCAGCGAAGATCTGGTCAAAGGACGTTGAAACCAGCCACCAGCCACTGGCTGTCGTCCTGCTCATGAGCTCCTTCGGGAGAGATAGAGGAGGGGTGGATAGGAAGGAAGGAAGGGAGGAGAAAGAAGCCCAGCCATCGCCGTCTTTGCTGTTCGTGGCCTTCAGCATCAAGCTCGTGCGACGGCTAGGCGGGGTGGATGTGTATGAATGGGGGCTTAGTTGTGTAAACACAATTATCAAACGTCACAGTAAACATTGCAAGATGTTTGCCAAACTCCACATCAAGGTCGCAAGACAATATCTTGATTTGTAGTCTATCTATGTGAGAATCCAATTCATCACTGACAAACCCAAGCACATGTGGAGCTAGACAATCACTTCATCTGGGAATGAGTTGCTCACGGTCAGTTCAGTCTGCAAATTCCAACTCAACGTCCGAATGCAGACATCATGACCAAGGGATCGCCCACGTCGTTATTTCAAGAGTTTAGAAACAGTATGTGCATTCGGAAAGATCATGCTCAAACTAAGGGGCGGTGTCCATGACATAGTATTAGCTAGCATCTTTTGCATTGGCTCCTATTATCTCTCATAACCATTGCTTGACCTGGCGGCTCGCTCCCACGTCACCTAGAATATAGGATGAGCTCTCATCATGAGTTGATCGATCCCGCTACGGGTACTTGGGATTCAGACCTGGTGAGAGACCTCTTCTGGTCCGAGGACGTGCAAGTATTCTGGCTACCCCAGTGCACCCAGACTGGGATGATTCAATCACATGGCATTTTGACAAGAAAGGAGTCTTCTCTGTGAAGTCTGCATACCACGTGCTTGACAATGAAGCGAGGGCTAAATAGATGAAACAAAGAGGGGAGTCTTCGCGTGCCAATCCGACTTGCCCTCACTACTATGGAGGAAGATTTGGCGAGTCCCCAAACCACCCAGGTCAAACAGATGGTCTGGAGAATGGCTCATGACAGCTTAGCCCTCAACATGAATATAAAAAAGAAAAAGATTGATTTGGATACCTGCTATCCAGTGTGTTCTCGATTCAATGAAGATGGAGCTCAGTGTTTCTTGAAATGTGAAGAAGTCCCGAAGTGTTGGAGGGAGTTAGGCCTAGAAGCGGTCAGACTCCAACTGCTCAAGAACACCACGACGATGGCCTTTATGATGGAGGTGATGCAGCTAAGGAAGGACATGCATTTGATGGTGTGTGTCCTCATATGTCAGTGGTGGGCAGTTCGTAACAAGGTGAATGCAGGGGAGCATATGCCGACCACTCGAGCTACGGTAAATTTTGTCTCCAATATGGTTTAGGAGATCCTCAAGCAAGCTCCCTTGAAAACCCCGACGCCGACTCTTGATGCTGGTGTAGGCTGGAGTCTGTAACATCCCGTCTCCTTGAGGCCGGGTCCGCTTACATCTAGTCTCTTATAGAGGACATAGACTGGCCTCACAGACCAACACCAGTCTTTTTTGCGCAATTTGTCCTCACTCGTGTGCACCCGGGAAAGATTTCCTGGTCGGTCACCCATCGCTCCAAGCCAAGCATGCTTAACTTTGGAGTTTTTTAGTAATGGGCTTCCAGAAAAGAAGTTGCAACTTATTGGTATGAGTATCCTATTAATCCTATTAAGCCCTGGATCGGGGTGTTACATACTCACCCCCTTAAGAGACTGACATCCTCGTCGGTCACCCCAGGCCAGGAACATCCCCTTTTGGCCACGTCTGTGTGTCCAGTGCCAACGCATATGCCATGCTATGTGACCACTATGGATCCACACTAGCCATGCGCACCATGCCTGTGCAACGGACACACGAGCCCGTAAAACCGTAAGGTTCGGTTCTGATACCATTTGTAACGTCCCGCCTCCTCGAGGTCAGGCCTGTTTACATCTGTCGCTTAGATAGAACAAAGACTAGCCTCACAGACCAACACCAGTCTTTTCTGCGCACTTTGTCCTTACTTGTGCGCACCCGGAAGAGACTTCCCGGTCGGTCGTCCATCGCTCCAAGCCAAACATGCTTAACTTTGAAGTTTTTTGGAGATGGACTTCCAGAAAAAAATTATAACTTATTGGTATGAATATCCTATTAATCCTATTAAGTCCTGGACCGGGGTGTTACAGAGTCTACCAAAGGAGGGCCGCCTGAAGATCAACATTGACAGTGGCTTTGTCCTGTATAAAAAGGCTGGATCTTGGGGCTTCGTTGTTCAGTACCATGAAGGGAGCGTGGTGATTGCAGGTGCAGGGAACCTCGGTGCATGCTGCACTGCTGTCTGAAGTAATGGCGTGCAAGCAAGGGCTCGTAGCAGCTGCCCACCTCGGCATAGCAATGGTGAGCTGAAGGAGGTGACTTCATCCTCGGCTTTTGATCAGTCTGTTGGGGGAGGCCTTTTCAGGGAGATCAAGGAGTTTATTAGTGACAATTTTTAGTTCTTCGATTTATATAAAATTCCTAGAAACTGCAATTCTGCTGCTCATGAACTTGCTAGCAAGAGTTTAGTTTGAGACCCGGGTCAATACCAGGTTTGGATTGACCCTCGCCCGGAATTTGTAACAAACGTTTGTGCTCGCGATTTGGCTGAGTAATAAGTCAATAGATCCAGGGCCATAGTGCCGTGGGAATGTTCAAAAAAAAAAGGTATGGTTGTTGTATTTCTACCCTCGCTGAGTGTAATGCAATTGTGCGGTGATTCTCTCTTATAGTGTTAATATAAGCTAGAACCCGCCTGTCCGAAGCAACGCCTCATCCATACCGTCTAGCGAAACAATCTTTCAAAAGATATTCCTTATATATCATAGCCATCTAGAGAAGCGACAACTAACCATGTTATAAGAGAGAAATGTACCGTAAAGTATGCGAGACTATCTCTTGAGATCATATTAGTCTATTGTCCTTTTACACTATTAATAATTATTAAAAAATAATAAGGTTAGCATGAGGTAGAAAAACTAGTTAGAAAATTTCAGCATGGATTAAAAAGAGAAAAACTTTTTGTTTATATGATTACCCTGATGGTTTATTTAATAACCGTCAAAAAATATAAAACCGTCAAGGTAATTCAATTTACATTGTTGGTTTATGCAATTTCCCTGATGGTTATGCGCACTAACAAATTAATTAGCAATTTTTTTGATAGTTATTTAATTTCTTTGTGTGTTTTCTAAATACTGTCAAGGTAATTATATTTCCTTTGGACGGTTATTTTATTTTCCTGTGTGTTTTCGAGGAACCATTAAGATAAATCTATTTATCTTGACGGTTTATACAATAACCGTCAAGATAATTTAAAACTGTTAGGGAATTTTAAATTTTCAGTAGTGAAAGATTCTCTAACAAGATAGTATTCTAGGCCATCCTTTTTTTAGAAAACTGGAGGGGCAGAAAGCCCCTACAGACATTTATTTTATTATAAAAAATGGCCAGGTTCAAAATACAAGCAAAAGAAAAACAAGGGAAAGAAAAGCAACCCCTACAAGAGAGCAGCTAATCAAAGATACAAAGGAGTACTCCAGGCTATATCCTTTATGGCTAATTGTGATGCAGGCCCCGTTTGGTAGAATATCGCTGCCTAATCATCTCCCGCGCGCTGCAAGTACTTGCCGACAGCTAGCCTCCAGTACAAGTTGGGGAGAAGTGTAATTCATGGCGTTGTTTTAGTTATGGTGATGGGTTTCATCTAGATAAAACTCTCTTTAATTACTTTTTGCCAAGTTTCAAATCTGCTAATGTGTCACATTACTCAATGCAAATGTGACTCAGATGAAGCCTCACTTAAACTAACATTAGAGGATAATGCTGAAAAGACATAGAAAGGGAAAAGTGATCTAGAATAAGAAGAAAAGGAGTTGCCAGAGGTCGGCAACAATACAATTTAACTACACAATTGCCACTAGCTCAAATCAATAAATCATCCTAGTTCATTGATAATAAAATGTACAAAAGCTTAGATGTATCCATTAATCTATGTAATAATAAACAAATAATAAATATGAAACATATCAAATCAAAATGATAATGAATCAACAAATATGAATCCAATTGCTGTTACAGGGACAAATTTTCTAAAACAAATATATAGTGCTATTGGAATATCTCAGTACGCAATGCAATAGTTAGTCTAAAAAGGTAATGCAATGGTTTCTTGTTAAGAACAAAGCAAGGGTGTTATGTCATTTCTTGTTTACCGTTTAAAACCGGTGATTTTTATAGTTCACAAAAGATTCTAAAAAGATCAATTATCCCTAAAAGCCGTTGCAGTGTTGCTACAATGCTACACTTCTCTTTTTTTGGTTTTGTGTGTTTCTTGTTTCGTTGTTGTTGGTGCAATGTTTGTTTTTTAATTAATAAATAAAGTTGCTCAACAAATCGCTTGTTAATTTGTATTAAAAATAAAAAATTTACGACAAAGAATATCATCAGCACACTTTGTAGATCTAGTCTCAGCCTATCAGGTGACTGTAAAATGAAACTGGACCTGCCTTTGCATCTCTGACGACTTGTCAAAGCATTAAAAAAGAGCGCATGCATGCACGGAAACACAAGTGATGTTGTTGACACTGTTTTTCAGCACGTGTCAATAAGGATCGGGAGACTAAACTAAATCGGTAAGAAGGTGGTGTTTTTCAGCATTGCTTCTGAATTGCCAATGGGTGGTTGCCGATGAAGGACATGTTGATCTCGTACATTGTCGATGAAGCCAGAGGGCTGTTGCCGATAAGATAGGCAGGAAGGCTGGAAGGTTGTTGCCGATGCCAGGGATGTGCCGATAAGGAGATGACTTCATCATGACGGGAACGAACAGCGGATCGGCGACACGAAGCTTATGATTTTTAGTATTATAGTTTAAGTCCAACTCCTATACAAGTTTTATTTCTTTTTCAAGAAATAGAGTTCGTATAAGGAATTAGTTTATTTCTTCTATATTTGAGCTTTACGTATTAAATTAGGACTCTTTTGATTAGCAGAGTATAAATATGTGCCAAAGGGGCATTGTAATGGATATCCAAGCATCAATAAACCAATTTACTTTTTATTTACCTTTACCAGTACTTTACTTTTCAGCGACTTCGCCAAGTACCTTTTCTTTTTCAACGAGTTCTTTCAAGAATCGATGGGCTGCATCAACTTGATCTCCACCGACCTTGCAGGTTCCGCGTCTACCGAGCACGATTCAGGCTTTGACTTCTGGGCGTATCGCTGTCGTCTCGTCTGATCTGTTCAACAGTTATCGAATACTTTCTGAGCTTTGACGTCCGGGCGCATCGCTGTCGTCTCGTTCGGATTTTATTCAAATTTATCATCCTTGTCGATTAACAGGTCAAATCGACTGGCACGCTTCGGATATCGATTTTGGGTATTAGCCCGGTGTGTTTGCAGATATAATTTTGCATCAACACATCTTTTGACAAGCCCGGTGGGACCAAGTCAACAGATCTATCATGAAGAATCCTGCTGATATCACTCCAGAAAACATCATCGAGATATCAGAGTCAGATCTCAAGGAGGATCAGAAGCAAGCCATGGAAAAAGCTATGGAGGATTACAGACAGCTCTGCTTGAAGTCTTTCAGCAAGAACAGGGGTGGAGAAGTCATCCAGAAGCAAGATCTGTCGTTGCCTCGGCAAGTAACCTTTGACTCCAACCCTGGTAAATTATAGGAGATGGTTAATTCTGCATTAAATCAAGCTTTGATCAACCACTCCACTGTGCTGTCCAATACTGTCTACAATGCTGTTGTGCAAACATTAAGAGAAGGGCAAGCACCAGGTTATGTCAGGCCGGCATATCATCAGCCGGGATCGGCATCTATCAGTACTCCATCGGTAACTCCAGCCGTTGAGAGTACGGAAGCGCCTACTCCTCCAGTTATATCAGGACCATCTATCATTGAAGCCACGCCGATAGGATCAGATCTAACGTCTCAAGAGAGGCCTAGTACTCAGTTGGGCACAGATCTATCAGCATCGACAATATCAGGTCCTTCAGGTCAACACAGTCAAACTGCTGCTAATTGGTGGGGATACAGTATGCCTCCAGGTCCATCTACTGCCAACTCTGGACTGCCTCAAGTGCATGATGTAGCAGGGAAGGGTCCAATAACATCGGCTACTCCAATTCGACCGATGGCTCAAGTGCCGTATTATTCTACTACACCTCCTGTTATACAGCCATTGTCAATGGGATTCTACGCGCCTCCACAACAGATATCTTATGCGAATCCATTGACTAATCCTCCACCAGTTTAACAGAGGGCTTTCACTGCAGAACAACCCGTAGTACCATTCACATCTCAATCTGGGTTATCTGTAATTCAGGGCAATTATGCTGGCTATCATCCATCTATACAAGAGCATCAATTGTCTGCAAGCTATTAGCCATCGGCAAGTCAGGTGCCGATGAGTTATAATCTCAATTGGTCAGGGAAAGCGCCAGTTCAGCACTCTGCTATTCAGCCAAGTTACCAGGCAATGGGGACTCAGCAGTATAGTCCACAGGCAACTTTTCAGAACAAGCATTGGCAAAACAGCCGATGAACTTTACTCCACAGATTGGTGCTGTGAATATGCCGATTCCTCCAAGCCAAATGCCACAGGGGTATATAGAAACATATCAGCCAACGCCTCCAGTGGAGATTCAGCCAGTGCATCGGCAAGATCAGGATGCACTCTTAACCGATAAGATTGCAGAAGTGATGAAAGAGCAATTTGGGATTCAGCCCAAGATCAATACTTACTCTTATTGGACTCCGTATCCTTCAGCTTATGACTCGAATCCTTTCCCGAATCGGTACAAGGTGCCAGATTTCACTAAGTTTTCTGGGCAAGATGATACATCAACGATGGAGCACATCAACCGATTCATCATCCAATGCGGGAAAGCAGCGAACAGGGATGAGCTGAGAATCCGTTTATTCTCGTCCTCTTTGTCTAGATCAACATTCGCGTGGTTTATATCATTGCCCCCGAACTCTATTCTTATTTGGGCTAACCTGGAAAGACAATTCCATAAATACTTCTTTGCTGGTGTCCATGAAAAGAAACTTACCGATTTGATGAAATTGAGACAGCGAAGCGACGAATCGGTAGAACGTTTTGTGCAAAGGGTTCGAGACATGAAGAACAGGTGCTACAGCTTAGTGCTTGATGATCGCCAATTAGCTGGTTTGGCTTTCCAGGGTTTGTTGCCGCATCTCAGGGACAAATACGATGCTCAGGAGTTTGAAAGCTTAAGTCATATTATGCAGAGGATCTCTGATCAAGGTGCTCAAGCTCCAGAACATAGGAAGAGCTGGAACAAGAAGGTGTCCCTTGTAGAAGAGGCAGAGGAATCAGATTCAGATGAAGAATCAACTATTGGCATGGCTGAGTGGGTAAAGGGTAAGAAGCCTATGTCTTGTCCCTTTGGTCAGAAAGAGCCAGAAAAATTCACGTTTGACATCACAAAGGCCAATAAAATATTTGATCTGCTACTTCAAGAGGGCCAAATCAAGCTGTCACCCAATCATGTGATTCCATCGGCAGAAGAGCTGAAGAAGATGAGGTACTGCAAGTTCCATAATACAATCTCGCACAGTACCAATGACTGCAAGGTTTTCAGACAGCAGTTGTAATCGGCAATTGAATCTGGAAGAATCAAGTTTGACAACTCTAAAGCTCAGAGGCTGATGAAGATTGATCAACATCCTTTCCCAGCAAACATAGTGGAGGCCGTAAACAAGACCAAAGTATTGACATCAGCAAACGCTAAAAGGAAAGCATCGGTGGATCCTAGAAATCAAGCAACTACTGATGACTTGAAGGGGAAAGAGATAGTTGAAGAAAGCAGTAGTTCAAGAAGGCCTCCTAGACCAGCTCCGTACAGAATTCCAGGTGACCGCTATCAGCATCGGCAAGAGGAGTTGCGTTGGGAAGCGTGGCATCGACACGAAGACCATTGGAGATGCCCCTTCTTCATCTACTGTTGGGAAGAAGGCATTAAATTGCCTACTGTTGATAGTGGCCCCGAGTACAATGGTTATGATCGAGCCGATCGGACAGAAAGAAAATTGCGCTATGGTGATCGGAGCAGATACATCTGTAAGCTGATCAGAAAGAGGGCATCAGTACATGATCGGCTGGGGGGCAGGACCAGTGTACATAAAAGGCTGGGCAGGCATCATGACCGTTTACCGATGAACCGAGAGAGCTCGAGGAGATGGCCAATGCGAGAGTTCCCGATGAGGCGATTCTTTGCGAAGACTCCAATATAAACTGCCCAGGTCCAAGTACAAAACTGTATCAGCCCATCTGGAAGACGAAGCTTCCTCAATGGTGTCCTAAAGGTCTAACGAAGACTCAAAAGAGGAAGATACAACGGGAGCGCAAAGAGGAAAATTCCTGTGGAGCAAAAACTCAAATATGACAGCCGAAGCGCAAAAAATGAAGGCCCATCGGCAGGTATCAACATGGTTTTCGTATTGCCGATGAAATTTCGAACACTTGCTTATAAAGAAAATGAATAAAGTACTTGTTCAAAAAGGGTGTATCGGCGCTACGTTAATGTGAAAGTTTTTGCCGATGCATCACATTGCTGATGAAAAAGGAGGTTTACAAGTTCAACAATGAACGGATAGTTGATATCGCACGCAGACGAATTTGGTCAGCTTCCTTTAGTATCTTTGTGTCTTCATCGGCATTGCCTTCAACTGGCTTGATCTTCTTCTTGAGCGCCAGTGTCTTGAGGACTTGGTTGTCCCTTTCTTGCTAAAGATTCTTGATAGCTTCGGGCATTTGGGCCTTCTCCTGATTTGCTGCGTCCAAGGCTCCTTTAATCTGTCTCAGCTCCGCTAGCAAGGCTTCTCTTCTTGCCAATAGTTGAGCAATCTGGTCTTCCAGATCTGCACGGGAGGCTTCTAGTTTACCGATGTCTTTGTGCTTCTCATCGGCAAATTGCTTGTGCTTCATCATATCCTCCTGGAGTTTTGCTTGAGTGGCTCTATCGGCAATCCGCTGGGCAGCCCTCTGATACTGCAACTGCCAACTCTCTAGATGTGCAGCTTGGAAGAGTGCTTCCTCAACATCGGCAGGAATATGACCTCGAATTCCTTTAAAAGTTGTTCTTACAAAATCAGAATCCTGGATCAGCAAAGAGGTCTCCTGTTGCAGCAAGGATAATAGCGTCTCCAGCTTTGACTTGGTCACAGGTGATAGAACTCTAAGGGCTAGAACAGAGCTTTCTTCAGAATCTTCATCATCAGGAACAATCCCACTGATAGAGAAGGAAAACAGACTGTCGGGGGAATCTTGCTCCTAAAAAGGAAAAGGTGACGTCAGCAGAAGAACCCAAGTGTTAAAGGTTATCTAAGGGAGTTAACTTACCTGTTTCAAGGCAATCTCTCGCCTTTGGCTCGAAGAAGCAACCTCAGGTACAATTTCCAATGGCGCTTCTTGTGTTGGTACCTCGATCGGTTGCTGCTGCGATACCGGTGCCGATGAAGATCCTTGTATGGGTACAATGGCCGATGGAAGAGCAGTTGCCGATGGAGAAGTCTGCACAGGTACGTCAGGCGATATCGGGTGAGGCGGGGATGCCGATGGTGATATTGGAGATGGTGTAAGTCTTGCCCGCTTGGATTGTGATTCTTCACCCGATGAAGCCTTATGCTTGTGCTGTAAGATATCGGCATCGGATGGCTGTGGGGCATCGACAATGGATGGCTGAGGAATCGGTACACTTGGGACAGTTGCCGATGCAATTACTTGGTGCTGCAAGAGAGACAGATGAGTAAAAGTGACGATCCAATAATCAAGGTTTGAATAAAGAATACCTCTGGAGAATCATCAAGGACAACGAGGTGGGGTGACGAAGGTGCTACAGGTGGAGACGAAGGGCGAGTTACCGATGAAGATTCCAGTGGTGTAGAACTCGCGCCCTGAAATGTGAAATCGGTAAATCACAGCAATCGGCATCTACAAAAGAAAGTGAGGTGATTACCTGAGATGTCTGTGCCAAAAATGTGATCAATTTGGTGCTCTTCTTGGTACGACCACGGCCCACCGGAGCATCTAGCGAGGGAGCTTTATGGCCGATGATGGATACCGGGGAGATCGGTTGCAACCGTATGACTTTGCCGCTCTTACTTAATGTTAGAACTGGGTCATCAATCTGTTAAAAAGGGGTTAGTTGCCGATGAATCAAAGGGGAGTTAAAAGAAGTGCAGAGGGTCACTTACCGCATCGGCAGGGATGGCGTGATCAGGATCAATGAGGTTCCAGTAAAGATGAGGAGATGCAAAGAATAGCTGCTCTTTCCATTCTTGCCACCATAATTTGAAGGATTCGGTGACGAAGGAAGCCAGTACCTAATCGGTCAGATCAACATTAGATGTATCGGCATCAGGAAGGAGAGTAACAATCTTGTGCCAATCTATACGGTTCGCAATAGTCTCTCTCGGTTTAATCACATCGGCAAAGCAGAGGTTGATGGGCAGTTGTCCAAAGGCTAGTTGTCTTGCTGCTACCGATGGATAATAGAACTCGTATGTGGGATTGATGTTCTTTCCGCTTCCAAATATGTTGATCGGGATGGCGCAAGGGGTGATTATTGCACTAATAATGTTGGTATCTTTATTCAAGGCCTCATCTGTAATGTTAAAAGAGAGAGGGAATCTTGCTTCCTCATCAACATACGGAACCCAGGGTCGAAGCTCAGACAGGATGCCTATGTAAAGTCTATGGAAGAGATTACCGATCTGAGCTCTGTTTGCTTCCACCCCTGGTAATACTACCATTGCCTCTCCAAAGTTGATAGGGGGGCGGGTTGCCGATTCTTCTTCCTCAAGTTGATAGTCTTCAGGAAGGCTTCGAGGGAATCGCTGGGCGAACAGGTCAATGTGGAAATACTTGTGCATATGGGCGTTCAGCCACATATTGATAAACCACCAAGGGCCTCCCAGATTGCCGATGGATTTGCCTTGCAGTAGCCTTTGTGACACTTGATGAAGGAGATGGTAAACTGAGCCAAGGAGATATCGGCCCAATGGGAGTCTGACGCCGCTAGCCAGCATCTCTGCTGTAGGAAGGTGCATATTGGTCGGTCCAACTGTTCTGCCGCAGAAGATAAATTTCTCCAGCCACATGTTCAAAAAAGCTGAATGCTCCCTGTGATTGACTGAACCGGATTTCTTATACTCGCTAATATAACCAGTCCAGCTGCCAATGTTCCTGGTAGTCAGCCGATGCTCAGGTTTTCGCTGGAACAATGCGTTGTCATCGGCAGATGAGATGTCCAAGCCAGTGAGCATATACACATCGGCAAGGGTTGGAGAAGCTGGCTCATGTTTGAAGATGAAGGCATTCAGAGTATCAGACCAGAAATAGGAGGCGGCAATTAACAGTGACTCATTCCTCTCCATATCGGCAATAGATATTCTGATGCACTGTTCTAATTTGCGTTCCGCCCAATACAGCTCCATTGGCCTAGCGACCCTCAAATACCAATCTTTCCATCCCTTGGTGGTTTTTGGCCAGGATCGTAAGGTATCAGTCCAAAATCCCAAATCAAAATTCTGAGCTCTAAAGGGGATTCGATTGGTTTCTGCGTTTATGATGTCGATTGGGTCTGGATTTCCCATTGCGTCTAGGCAGATAAAGTGATTCTGATGCGTTGGAATAAGAAGATTATTGCAAAGTTCCTGAGATTAGAGATTGGGAATAAGAAAGAGTCATGAACTGCGCGGAGAAGGAGAAACGAAATGTCAGAGGACAGGTAAAAGAAGAAGACTAACCTTGGGGACGTCGAAGCGAATAGCCATGGCCGCAACGAAGATGGAGAAAACAGAGAATGCTAATGGAGGCTAAGAATCGCCGTCAAGAGTGCCGCCGATCGGGTTCGTTAAAGGATCGCCTGTTGATGTCGCCGCTGAAGAGAGAAAAGCTAGGGTTTGAATCGCAGATGAAAAATGGGCCGCGGCGGAGGAAGCATTATATGGGCCTGTGGGTACAGGATTTTCGCTACCGCGTGCACGACCCTCGAGGAAAAGTTCAAGCGGTTTGGAGTAATCATGACCTGGAGAAAATTTCGGTGCATAAAGTATTTTATACTCCAAAATTGGGGGGCATGTGTTGATACCGTTTTTCAGCACGTGTCAATAAGGATCGGGAGACTAAATTAAATCGGCAAGAAGGTGGTTGTTTTTCAGCATTGCTTCTGAATTGCCAATGGGTGGTTGCCGATGAAGGACATGTTGATCTCGTACATTGCCGATGAAGCCAGAGGGCTATTGCCGATAAGATAGGCAGGAAGGCTGGAAGGTTGTTGCCGATGCCAGGGATGTGCCGATAAGGAGATGACTTCATCGTGACGGGAACGGACAGCGGATCGGCGACACGAAGCTTATGATTTTTAGTATTGTAGTTTAAGTCCAACTCCTATACAAGTTTTATTTCTTTTTCAAAAAATAGAGTTCGTATAAGGAATTAGTTTATTTCTTCTATATTTGAGCTTTACGTATTAAATTAGGACTCTTTTGATTAGCAGAGTATAAATATGTGCCAAAGAGGCATTGTAATGGATATCCAAGCATCAATAAACCAATTTACTTCTTATTTACCTTTACCAGTACTTTACTTTTCGGCGACTTCGCCAAGTACCTTTTCTTTTTCAACGAGTTCTTTCAAGAATCGACAGGCTGCATCAACTTGATCTCCGCCGACCTTGCAGGTTCCGCGTCTACCAAGCACGATTCAGGCTTTGACTTCCGGGCGTATCGCTGTCGTCTCGTCTGATCTGTTCAACAGTTATCGAATACTTTCTGAGCTTTGACGTCCGGGCGCATCGCTGTCGTCTCGTTCGGATTTTATTCAAATTTATCATCCTTGTCGATTAACAGGTCAAATCGACTGGCACGCTTCGGATATCGAATTTAGGTATTAGTCCGGTGTATTTGCAGATATAATTTTGCATCAGCAGATGTTCAGAACATATATATGCCTGCACCGTCAGTGATTTCAATCTCTAAATGGACTGGCCATCTTTTTCTATAAACAACACTACAGTATGCTCGATGATTGTTCTTTTTTCTTCACGTCACATGTCAGTGTCGGCCATGAGTACCAATGGCCTCTGCTTTTGGATATTCCTCGGAGAGGACACGACGCACTGGCCTCGCCATGCCCGTGCGAAGCTGAAAACACTGCAACGACGACGCTAGGTACAATCGCTGGCTGCATGAGATAGCTAGGTTTTAGGACTAAACCAATAGACGCCTGCAATCCGTCATTCCAGTTTCACACTCATCACAAGCACGTAAGTGCACGTGCCGTGACGAGAAGAAGATCATGAAGAAAATGCCAGCGGCAGGAGGTGAGCTGCGTGGCATGGCGGCGAGGGCGTCGTCGTCGGTGGAGGGCGACTAGGGAATCACACATTTCCTATGAGAAGAAATCGATCCCTAATTGTGCGATCTATCCAGAAAAGCAGAGTAGAGTCGAGAACTGGTGCAATGAGCAGCGAGACAGAAAACAAGTAGTTTAGTCTCTAATGTGCCCAGATTATCTAGGCCGCGATGTCTCTAATAATATGCTTTGTGCACAACATTATTGTTTATTTATTTTTCATGCATTATCCCTATGTAATGGCTGTGTGTATTATGCTACCTGCGGAGGCCAAAACATTGTTCCACTAGTGATACGGCGCGCCTTCGCGCGCCTAATAGGAACAGTTGTGAAAATAACAATAGAGCATCATTAGTAGGGAAAAGAAGCAAGTTTGATGGTATTTCCAAGTATGTTTAAGGCTTGTTACCAAATACGGTTACGACAAAAGTTATGCAATGCGGTAGTAAGGTTGAATTGGACAACACACGTAAAAGGCATATTTATATATGCAATCACAAATTGTAACATCAAAATCTCTCTTCATTTTTCCAAACTTTCGAATGGAATTCTCACATTTCTCATCATTCTGAGTAGCCCATCTCTCCCAAACACAAGACTGAGAAGTGAAAATATCATATAGTGTTTCATGTTGCGGCCTCCCCTGATGGCACTAAAAATCTAATTTAGAATCTTGCTGAAAACCTTGTTTTATTTATTTCTAACCATTATTGTCATGTAGTATGCCCTGGAAAACAAAGGTTTAATTTGCTGAAGTTGTCACCTGAAAAGAATAGAAAACAAAGCACTAATTAGCTGCCAACCAATTAGACAAAATGCAAGGATGGATGTGAGCATTTAGGAATTCTAAGAGAATGAACGAAACAAATGGAACTTCTTAAGCTAATTTCTCACTGCGATAATATCTATTGGTATCTTTGTAGAGGTGCAACCTCCAAGGCAGTGTTAGTTTTTGCCGAAGGGCCCAGAAATGTATCTGGTAGCATGGTGACGTACCTCTTAGTGTCCCAATCTTTCGGTGAGGTGAAATGTCTTCTAATTGTAGGGGTGTCTCTCACGATCCAGGCTACTAACCAATAGGTTCCATAGCCAAGCAATCGCTGAACCAACCCTTGAGATGTTACCAGTCTAACCAAAACCAAGCTGACCTGACCACTAGGGTCTGTTCCTGCAAGAAAAATGGAAGAATCCTGCAAGAACAAGGTGCAAGCAATCTGAAATTACGGATATGGGATGAAGGATCAGATGGGGTTCTGAAATATAGGTGAATCTGTTGGTCTAGACGACATAAAAGAATACACAAGTAGTAGTTTTACAATAAACTAAACTGAACTATAACAAAACTCAACTCTTACATATGGAGGTATCCCTCCTTTTATAGCCAAAATGGCTGCTGCTACTATAGTACAGCCGGAAACAGCTAAGCCTATTACTACTATTGGAAAGGAGGCTGAACCTAGACAATTACCAAAATGGTTCAGCCTTCTATTACTAGCACAAGCTGACTGCAAGTGGTGACTGCGGTGGACAGACACAAAGACAATACAAAATATTAGCTTAAATATTTTTATCTTCAACACCAAGGTTCCTGATTAGGAGCACCTTCTTATCCCTTCTTGTGTAAAACTTATGAAATGCTGGTCTAGCTTCAGGTGGTGGAATGGATGGTACTACAGTTGTAGGTGGTGAAATGGATGGTACTACAGTTATAGGTGGTGTGGTTGTATCTGTAGAAGTGACGTCCTCGTCACATGGGAACAACACATATTCTTATATATAGAAGTACGAGATTAATTTAACAGGTACAGTTCCGCCATTGGTTTTTTATTCTAGTACTTTAATTCTACTAATAATACAACATCATCAGTGAGAGGAAAGAAAACAGACCAGTAGCCAGTTAGCTTTCATTACCTAGAAGGTAGGTTAGAAAAACTTCATTATGTAATGGCGCACTCCATAAACAGATTGGGTCTGCAAAATATTTCATTATAGACATCATCATTTATGTGTCATAATTTTTACAGTGAACCATCTATTTGACTGTCTACAAGCTACCTACTACTGCACACATGCATCCACAATGAAGCATGAATAGGATCACTGCGTGTTGTTATGTTGCCTGCTTAATACAAATGGGAGAGGACACTTCGAAGAACAGCGGTTTACTAATGTAAATGGCACTGAAAATAAGAAATGCCATACCTGCAGAAGGCTGCTTTATAGTTAACAACCATTAATCCTGATTCCAT
This sequence comes from Bothriochloa decipiens, assembly GCA_023333625.1. Classification (NCBI taxonomy): domain Eukaryota; kingdom Viridiplantae; phylum Streptophyta; class Magnoliopsida; order Poales; family Poaceae; genus Bothriochloa; species Bothriochloa decipiens. The sequence goes on along the minus strand of CM041646.1, from coordinate 18,989,189 downwards.
ATGCTTGACACCAATGAAATGGCTACTGCATGAAACATGCCAACTATCAGTAAGAAAGGTGTACTTGATAGACTCAGTGAGTACCTGAGTGCGTACCAGTTAATGTAGAGACGAGAACACTTCGATGCAAAAATGTTTTTGTTTCACAAAGAATGGACATACATATCAAAATATGTACATATACTCTTTTTTTTTCACATCCATACAGAGAGTCAACTTAGATATATTTAGCTATATGGAGATGGTAAATAGATTGATGTGTATAAATTGATGGCATATACTGGAGGGCAGACCAAAATCTTGAAACTGAAAAAACAGCAGGCATATACTGGAGTGCAGACAAAAAAAATTGAAGCTTCATTATATGAGCAAAAAGAATAGGATCGTCATGTTCAAAATTACCTTAATTATTGTTGGGTAAGAGGTAACCTTAATTTGACTCAGTTTCAGTGGACAGAGCAGGTAATTTTGATGACAATAATGGATCACTTCACCAGAATTTACCATCTAGAAATACTATAGTAAATAATGTACAAATCAGCATGCAAAGGAAACGAAAATGTACAGGCTAACACTATAATTGTGAAACTGCACAGATCCAGATTGAAAAAGAAGGGGTTTAGCGAAGTTTCAAAAAAATTATGATTACATTAACCTTTCAAGTTCAGGCTAACACTGCACCTGGGCAATGCAGAATCAGGTAGTGCACCCCTCCTGTTCCACTTCAGCCCTGCCGCTCTTATTCTCCTTAGATGGACCAAGGATCTTCCTTTGCCTCAAACATGCCTCCTCTCATGCCACGGCAGGCACTCCTTCCTTCTATAAATATGTGAAACTGCATACGTTCCTGTGACAGAAACCGACTATATCTTTTATGGTCTGGCGAATTTCATTGGTTGGCATATATGTCTTTAATGAAACTAAAAATCCAAATAAAAAATTTCAGTCTGGCTTAGATGTCTGCACATACCCAAAAATACATCTAGAAATCAAGATCAGGAGCACAAATATCAATGGCATTTCAAAGCTTTCACATCCCAAGGGTTTTTTAAATCATAGAACCTAATGATTTTTTTAAATCAAAGCATGCAGATTTAACTCTAACGATTGTAATTCCACCTCTGAGAAATCTTGCACTAACATCCTATATTTGAAAAGGTAGAACTCATATTTGTTTTGCCCCAAACAACAGATGGAACTGATAGAGCAACCAACTAACCTGAGCGCAGTAACAGGAACTGCATCATATAGAACATATCGCTGCCATGTATATTGACATGACTAATTCCATTAGGGGAAAAATAATCTCATCATGCACATATGATATATATTAGACTTAGAAACTGAACAATGCCAATCAAGAATCAACCAAGTTCACCTTTTTCAGAACAATACATGGAAGGAGATAAAAGAGTTGCCCCATGGCATGTCACTGTAAGACGGCTTCCACCATATCCACATGTAGAAGATGGCCTGCAAATAAATAAATTGTTGAGTAAGTTAGAGTCCAGATTTCAGAAACTATACACCTTTGGTGCTATATTTATATCTGGCTACCTGAACACAATATGCTAACATAAGAGTAATAAGAAATGTAATACACAAATGGCCACTGACACTAACTCGAGTGTCGCCCTCCAAAAAAGACCAATTATTTCTAACCTCCCACCAAGGATGAATCACTGGCAGGGAAGAAATGGTAGTGGCAGATCATTAAAAAAATTATAGGGGAATGGTTGCTTTTAGGTCATTAGCTACAGAGAAGCAATAAAAAGAAGAAAAGAGGAATGTTACTTTCCAGTAACTGCTGCACTGGGTACATAAGTCCTTCTATTTATTTGTTTATGGAAGAAGTCAGGGTTAATTAAGTCTAAAACAAATTGTTGATAGGTAACAATTATTCATCTAACTTGAATCATATAAGGGACCTACCGAGCTCCAAGGCACTACCACCTGGCCTATCCAATTTTTACAGCGACGTGGATGGGAATAGGGTTGTGAGTGATGGTAAATAAGCTGAGTTAATAGGCAAAGAAGAAACTATATCAAGACAGCAAAAGTAACTTTCACACAAACTTGGAAAACAACTCAATGCTAAGCTGCAGAAATACTCACTTTAGAAGCGGTGTTGAACTGCCATCGAAGGATTATGATGATGCAGATGTATTTACAAAGATCATTCTGACCCTGTGTAGCAAATAAGCGATTCGAAAACCTGAAACTGAAGAGGTGTAGTTAATGGATGATAAGGCATATTTTTTTCTAACGAAGATTCCAAAAACTGAAACCGAAGAGATGCAGTTAACGGATGATTAGGCATTTTTTTCATGACGAAATCTGCAAGCTCGCTGCCATTTATTGTGGCCATCCTAGGCAAAGAAACCAATATTTTTCCTTTTCCTTGGCAAACCTAGATCATTCCCGTCCGCTCTTTATTACCTTACATTGGAAACAAACTTAAAGAGTGTATAAACTTACAAAGCAAGAAAACACTAACCTTTATTATATCCATTCATCAGTGTTGCATGCATAAACAGCAGTGGACATAATTATACTCAATACAAAAGTCAAGTAAAAAGGAGAACCAAATTTAGTCACACACAAGGCAAGTGCTGGACATGTAATCTTTGGGAATAGGGCATGTGCTCAGAATCGATAGTACATAATCTGACATAACAAACAATGATCACAAGCCTAGGATTAAAAAAAAGTTATGTATCACTTCACAGGCAGTAAGCAGAAGCTCAGACTACAAAATTATGTGATCATTGACATCACAGGCAAAGGCAATGATCATAAGCAGGTATAAGCGGGAAAACCAAAAGAAATGATCAAACAGATAATGGAGGAAATCATCAGAGGCAAGGTCAAATCGAATTCTGGCCTATATATTTGGCTGGCCAGGCCTACGAGAGTAAAAAGTAAGAATCAAATTAGTAGCCATAAGAATTACATGAAAACAGAGAGGGAGATAGTAAAACAAAATTGACTCACCTTCTAAGTGGAAGCCAGCTGAAACATCAAGAACCACAGCATGCAACATCTAACAACTTGAATTTCTTACAGCAACATGAATGGGAGTCCAATGGAGGATCCAGGATGGTTTCGAGAGGTTAAATAATATCTCATTGGTGGCTCTCCCAAGTGCACAAAATAGAATAGGCACACAGGAATGGAAGAACCAGAAATGGCCATGGAACAGGTACAAAGAGATGGCAAAAATAGAATTCACATTGTCCATCATCATTGCCCCAGCTCCGAACATAATATAGAGATGCAATAGGAAGAATCATCACGTTCATGAGCACTGCCTCAGTTATGGTAAAAAAAAAAAGAAAGAATCATCATAGCTCATGAGCACTGCCTCAGTTATGGTAAAGAAAAGGAAGAGACATAAACTAAGAAAAAATAGGTCGTGATCATCGCATGGAGCACTAAAAAGAAGGGTGAATCATCATAGCAGCAGCCCATTCCCTCAGATGAAAATGGCAACAAGACAAAAGTGCACTCATCATTGCAAGCGACCAAGATCGACACAAACAGCCCAAATATCACAAGGGATGCCCCATGTTTGCCCGCTCAGATACGATATACTCCCTCCGTCCCAAAATAGATGTCATTCTCGCTTTCTGAGAAGTCAACGTTTTCAAACTTTCGGTAATTATATATTAAAATATATAAATATTTATGCTAAGTAATTAGTATCATCTGAAAGATCTTTAAATTTAATTTTTTAATAAATTTATTTAGAGATATAAATGTTACACATATTTTGTACAAACTTAGTCAAAGTTGAGAAAGTTTAACTGGCTAACGTACGTCGTCCTTTTTGGGACTGAGGGAGTATGGCGCAATAATTGCCTGCTTTCAATCAATATCAAAATGAACCAAGCACGCTGCACCGTACAGAATAGGTAGAATCAGATCCGGATGCTTAAGCCACAATGAAATCGACCACATCAATCCTGCTAACGTGGATACGCCCAGCGGCGGCCAATTGTAGGGTTAAAAAAATGGTAGCAGCAGCCAAGATCCACCCCCTCCATATCTCACATCCTGCGAACAATCATGCAAGGACGCTCGAGATTGCCAGAGCTGCTGTTATCCGGCGCTCGTCCCAAACAATCATGCAAGGACGGACAGAGAGAAGGAAAGCACCAAATCAAGGTCAGACGACGCGAAGAATAACAGAGCAGCGGGGACCGGGACGCCGCCGCTGAAGGGTAGCGCCGGTGGCCATCGACGGCGCCCACTGCCGCAGCGCCATGGCCGGGACGGGGACGGGCAAGATCGAAGCAGGGCCGCCGGCCGCCACACCGACTAGGGCGGGCCCCAATGCTGGCCACAGGTGCGGGCCGAGCGCACCCCCACCCCCAATCGGCCGGCGAGCCCGGCCACCGGCGCCGCGCCGCCGGCGAGTGCGGCCGAGCGTGCCCACCGGCGCCTGGTGTGGAGGATGCCGGCGCGGGCGGTTGCAGGCGAGGACGTCGACGCGACAGCTTAGGCGCCGGTGCCCGGAGAGGACTCCGGCGTGAAGAGGAGAGAGAGCAAGTGCAGAGGGGATGCGGAGGCAGGGTCAAGGCGGGGGCACAAGCGGCGGAGGCACCATCGCGATGGTGGCCGCCCCCGTCGGCACCGTATCGGGAGAGACGGAGGGAGCGAGGTTTCCTATTGTTTTTACCAAGACGAGGAAGGCAGGGGAAGAGAAAGGATAAGGTCAAAATTGGATTCTGACAATATATATTTGGCTGGTTAGCTTTACAAACGGTAAAAGAGATAAGAAGCCATAAAAATTATACGGGCATAGAGAGAGCGGGTAAAAGAGAAGAGATTCACCCTGAAGCAGAAGCCAGCCGAAACATTAAGAAAGCCGCATCTAACCGTAGGAACTTTTTACAGCTACAGCGATGTGGATGGGGTCCTGCGGGGGAGCCCCGAGACCGGGCAGAATTGCAAGGGTTAATAATAATAATGTAATAATGGTGTTCCCGTCTCAACCATCTGCAGCCGTTTCCCAGCCTTCTCAGTCATGGAAAATTTTCAGATAGACGAGCGGTCTAATCTCCATCCGTATGTCATTACCCATAGGGCTGGAAACAAACAAAAATGGAAACCTGATTGCGTGGAAATTGCCATTTTTTGCCATATATATTAACATAATCGATAACCGGCAAAATGAAAACAAAAATGGTACAAAAATCCAAAAACAAATTTGGCCTCTTCAACCCATTTTCGAGAAATACTCCTATTATTTTTTTACCAGCTCTTTACCTTATTTAAAAACTCTAGCCCAGACCAATCTCAATAGCCCAACATTAACAACTCAATATTATTACATTGCAGCCCAGCCCAATCCCAGAGTCCTGCTCAGCCACTGCGGTCCCTGCGGCGCATCGGCAGCCAGCAGCACAGCCCACAGGTGAGCAGTTTTTTTTTTAACAAAAGACACTTGCCCGGTTTCTTATAGAAAGCTTTTCACTGGGAAACTAGCTATACAAGTTTAGGCAACAAACCATCTAAACCGATCTCTAACTTCCTGGTAGCACCTAGCTACAAGCGACAGATGATAGAGGAAAACCAAAAGAAGCTAGCCTACCCTGACTTAACTGATAACACTTCAACGATTTTTACCCAGCCCCCGGCCCATTACATCGCCGTATTAGCAGGTAAAAGGTGAAGCATTTCGTCGGCAGCCGGCTTCATCTTCGGCTTCAGGAGAGGGCTCCATGTCTTCAAGAGCGAGATTGTTTTGTGGATAAGCATCACTGGGGTCGACATCGCCTTCTTGTTAAACACCGCATCATTCCTGGACTTCCAAATGGACCATATTGCACTTGCACAAATATACAACATCACCATCTGCTTGATACCTCGATAATGATCAATAATCTCTACAAAGAGTAATTCACAGCTGATCGGGGAGGTAGACCACCCCAGACAGTCTCTCAAGAATGACCAAAGATACACTACCACCGTGCATTGGAACAGAATATGATCAGTTGTTTCAGGAATATCACAAATCAAGCATTTTTCAGGTCCAAACCATTTTTTCTTCTTAAATTGGACACCACATTGGATTTTATCATGGTTAGCCATCCAGATGAAAATTTTACTTTTAATGGTACGAGGCTTTTCCACATCAGTACCATGTGTCTGTCCACCACATCTCTAGATGTTATCATATTGTAAAGAGATTTAGATGAGTATTTGGAGGATTTCTCTAGCAGCCACATCACCTCATCCCTCTCTGGATCCAACTCTATCATCTCTAGTTTGTGGCATAACTCTGCAAATTTTGTAACCTGCCTTTCATCAAATTGTCTTCTAAAATCTAACTACCATTGACCATTCTCTTTCAGTTTGGCAACGGACGCTTCAGGTTGTCTAACAATCTTAAAAAGATTAGGATAACTTACGCTCAATGGGCACCGATCCGGCCAGCAATCTAACCAGAATCCGGTCCAGAGTGCATTATTATCCCTCTGCCTTTTTCATAACTCTCTCTAATACTCAACAAGGATTTTCAAAACTGTGAGCCAGCTCTGCTCCTTACCTGAAAGATACTCTTATCTTTGAGGTATTTCTTCCTCAGAATAGAGCAGCATAAACCCTCATCCCCTCTTTCCAACCTATCCATCCATTTTGCTAGTAGACATTCATTCATAACTCTAACCACATGTGAGCAGTGGACAGAGATTTCCGTGCAATGGAACCTCTTCGATGAAAATAGTAACAAAAGTGAACTCTGAAATTTAACATAACTTTGGATGATTTTTGCTAAAACAATGTGCATTAAACAACAAATATATCCAATACACCACAACTTGAAACAGGTTTATACATAATAGCATCACCCACGATAATGTAACATTGGCATAACGACCAGTTCCATCAACAGGGATATATAAGCTCTTAGTACCAGTAGCTGTTGATCAACACACGGCACACACGAACACATGCACACATACAAGCAGCAATCCCAACAGCACAGATACTACCACGAGCAGTTTGATAGTTACTCATGGGAACACAAGCTTTTCTTTTTCTTTTTCTTTTTCTTTTTTCTTCTTATAAGCAGGAGCCTTCTCCCATGCTCATGGTGAAAACTAAATGCGGGTGTAGATCACTTGCCATCCTTGCTGCCACTGAAAAGATAATCGAGTGAAGATCCACCACCCGGAGCAGCTTGCACCTTGGTTGACGGACGGTCCTGCAGCATCGCAAGACAGCTAATGTCAGCAAATGCACAAATATTTCAAGGTGAGGTTTTGTAACTGCCTTTTGTGCATTTTCAACCACAAACTAAGAACATTAACAAACAGTCTGGATAAACAGTCATGAAGATTCTGTTGTCATAAACCAGGAATTTAGCAAAGTATTCACTATGAGAGTAGAAATGCACAGGCAAATAATAAAAAGAATCAAAGGGACTATCCATGCGGATATTCTAAGACCACCCGCACCGATACCTGTAAACGCATCCGCTACACGCATATACCGGATGAAAGTGCCGCAGCGGGACCTCTAACCGTTTACGCTATGAAAAAGGAGCCCCTTCCATCCGATAAATTGAGCGTGGTACCGAGGTCTGCTACCGGCCTGGCAGCCCCACCACGCCTCCCCACCGCGCCGACGCGAGGAGTCCGCCGAGCCGTCGCTAGTGAGGCCGACCACCGAGCACGGGGAGCGCGGAGAGTGAGACCGGAGAGGAAGGCGGCGGAGGAGCTCGACGTCGGAGAGCCACTTGAGCACGGCGAGAGCAAGAGCGCCGCCCGCGGCGCCGAGGAGCCAGGACGGTGGCGGTGACGGGGTCGGCCGTAGGTGGCACCGAAGGTGGCCGAGAGGAGCAGCGTGGAGGCCGCCGGAGCACGAGCAGCGTGGAGGCCCGCCCACCCGTCGCGCCTCCACCGCTCGCCCTGCTGCCGGAGCATGAGGAGCAGCATGGAGGGCGCTCGCCCTCGCGCCCTTCCGTGGCCCTCTGCCCCTCCTCTGCCTGCGGCCTCCTCCTCCTCCTCCCGCCACATCGTCGCCAGAGCCGCCATGAAGTCGGGCAGCGCCGCCGCCATGTGTTACTGCATCGCGTGCACGTTCGCCGCGTAGTACGCAGAGCGGCATCGGGCACCGCGGTGGGCCGTGGAGGCAGGGTGACGTCGTCGAGCAGGGAAGGCCTCCTGCACCGTAGCCGTCACCGGTCCCCCGCCGCCGCTCCCTCCCCTGGCCCAGCCGCTCGCCCTTGCCGGTCCACCGCAGCCATAGCCGCCCGCAGGGCCCTCGGCCAGGCCGCGTCGGGCCTCTGCAAGGCGAGCTACGGCCGCCAACGGGATCGCGTGGCCCCGGGTACTCCACCGCCGGCGACTCGGCTGTCGGTGAGGCCGGCCCCCGACGTTGGCGAAGCCATCCCTGCTGCCCTCTACCTCTCTCCTTTGTATTAGCGTTCAAGGGAAGAAGAGGAATAGGAACGGCCCCAATAGACAAATGAAAAAGGTGTATGGCGCGTGGGTCCCACTGATATAGAGGATGGATGGGTGCGGGAGAAAGTGGTATAGAGGAGAGAATCTCGCTGACCAGGAGGGAATATTCTTTTTAGAGGATGGATATAGAGGATAACGAGTGCGGATAGTCTAAGGACAAATAACCAAGTAGATATATTTGCAAATTGCAGTGTGACATTGAAATTTACTGGTGCAGAAGCTTGAAAATTTTGGATCACTGCAAGGCATAAGTAAACGCACAAGTTGAACTCTTGTCAACGCATATAGATTATTCGGCAGGTATTAATGGCGCACTAGAACCAACAACCATTATTGCTATAATGTCAAATATCAGGCTCTTATTAACTGTCAATAATTTACCAAGATTCCATCTAATAACACAGAGAAAGGGCCAAACATAAAAGTACAAGATAGTGAGATCAGTAGAAAGAACCTGTCAATGTAACCAATTAACCATGTTTCATATATAAATAAATGTAATTGTAGAACACAGCACCGTAATCATATTTTGAAGGGTGCTTCTTGCAGCAAAACCTAAACAAGTACTTATGGATCATAGGCTATGAACAAACTACGAACAAGAGCAAATAGAAACTTTTTCTTGCTCCACCAGCACAGCACTCAATTGGTGCTCCAAAATAGCATAATCAAAATGTTCTTAAGTGTCAATGGATACTGACCGTAAGGAAATTTCCGCAGTTCTGGCCTTCAGCTCTTATGTAACTGTTTGATTTACTACTTTGAATACCAGCAGGGATATCTTTTAGTCTCTCTGCAGAGGATGGAGGAGCTGGCTTTTGGGGTGCAGGCTTCTCAACTGATTTTGGAGCTTCATCACTGCCAAAGAGATAACCCAAGGAACTTTGACCGCCTCCACTGCTAACACCACGACCCATCTTACTGAAGCTTTTCAATTAATCTGCAAAATCAGTTTCAAATGTTGGAACCAAAAAGCTCAACCAGCACGCCACACAATAATAAAGCTCCAAAGACAGCATCGATGCTTAAAACAACCAAAGGAGTTTCACTGGTGCTCTTTTATTTATCCCTACAAACACTTCATCTTAAAGCTGTTCTGTTGTCAGTATCTAGTGACCCAATTTCCTATGCTAAGGGGCAGGTTGGCAACAACATATTGTACCAATAATGATTCAGTACCTTAATCCCAAAGAGAATGCAATTCTAGGTGCATTCGCAATTGAAGTGCCTAAAATTTTGACTAGATTTATAAGATAAAATTATTAATGTTTATGACATCAAATATATATATAATAATATAATAAAAATATGTTTCATGACGAAATTAATGGCAGCTATGTTGTACTATAAATATTAGTATTTTTTTATACACTTGGCCAAACTTGACATACTAAAACATAGCATTATTCCACAATTGCATCCTTTTTGGGACAGAGGGAGTATATGAGTAGGCACATATCAGAGAAGATTCGGACTGCTGATTAACCACCATACTCTCAACAGCACCACCTACCCCGCCGCCAGCTCAAGAAAAAAAGAGAGAAATTACTAAGGTGTATGATTCTGACTGAGTCCGTAAAACCGCAACCATTACTTAGCTGTGGTCCGATACTTTTGCTTACCTCCTTTTCAAGCAATGTTGTTAAACCACCTACAAGGAATAATAAACTAGTACCGCACAATTTGCTCAATTATTGGTCAAGAGAAAAGTGCTATGGGGCTAAAGAAATTGGTCAGGTACAGCCTATTGATGTAGCCACCTCAACTCCCTCCTGATGGGTACCTCACTGACAGCACCGGCAAACTTCAAATGATGGCATATAGAATTTTCCCATCTATAGTGACACACGCAAGGCCAATTGGGCTAATTCCCCAAATATAGTGACACGCAAAGGCCAATTGGGCAACGGGTACTGTTCCAACATAAACTCCATTCGTCATTGTCACGCCGACAGGAGAAAACCTTATACACAAAAAAAAAGACTAAATTTGCGGCGTGTAAACAACAACAACAATTCAGGAACAGATTCAGCGAATCTCCGAGCGTAATCCCGAATCCAGGTAACCGTCGCAAAGCGGGAGCAGATCCCCGCCAAATCTTCACGTTGGGATCTGAATCCGCGCACCGCGAACCCAGATCACAGCGTGAAGGCAGCAACAACGAGACGAGGCTCGAACGCCGACACATTCAGACCTCGAACAGCAAATTCAGGCGAAGATCCTAACCCCATTCGCCCCATCCACATCAGCGGGAACCCGCCGCACTGTGCACTGTGCCGCTGCATCAGGCAGGCAGGCTGTCCTAGTTAGCAGACCCCGAACCGCCGGACTCATCGCCGAGCGTTTCGGGAAAAAATTCTACCGGATCGCCCGAATGGTGGCAGAGGGGAGTGGGTATCGGGGGCGGGCAAGGCATGGGCCAGATTTGGCGAAGGGCACGCACCTTCGTTGCCGGATCCGGGAGGAGGAGGAGGCGGGGGATCCCGCGGCCACCGCTGCTCGCTGCCCAGAGCCGCAGGAGAGGAAGGCACGACACCAGCCGCAAGAGGTTGGCTCGCAGCGTCTTATTTTAGTGGGTGGAAATTTTGCGTAGAACACCCTCACACATTCGATAATCAGATTTCTTCGTTGATACCTCCCTTTGACATTGACAAGGTAACCGGCGAAATGGTGATGGGCAAAAGTAGATGGTAGGTAGTGCAAATGAATCCCTGAAAAAAATATAAAATCAATGATTTTTAGTTAAGAACAATATTTTACTATCTATATACATACCATGATATAAGTCTATGCACCATGAGGTAGGTACTACTTTTATTTGCTTGAACTTTGCCGCTGATTTACAAATTACAACAAGCGCATCAAATTTCGTGGATTTTTGTGAACCAAGTTGTTTGAATAGTTATATTATGGGGCCTGTGTTAGCTTCGGTGCAAAAGGAATAAGGCGAGCCATACAGTTTGCAACAACATACTACAATGTACGTAGGAAGCCACCGGCCTCGCATGCAACACACCAGCTTTACATGATAATCAAACATGCTCAATGTTGATGTGGGATGCTTTTTAATTTGATAGAAACTTGAGTAATTGATTCGTCAATGCATCTTCCTTGTTTCTCACGCTTTAAACATATAGATTGTTATGTTAGTTAGTTCTCAATAATGGTCTCTCAATTTTTTTGACCATATTTGCTAATTGTTAGGTGTGTGCATTCAGGTTGTGTTTTGTATCAGGTGGGTACGATGGAAGGTGATTGGTTGCAACAAACTTGCAAGTGGCTTCGGTGGATTAAGCGAGCTAACTGTACGGTCAGAAGTTGCTTTTCGTGTAGGGACGGGGTAGTGACAGAAGTATATCCAACAGAATTTAGAGTCTAGATATTGCATTTCATTCTAATTTTCTTCTTTTTTTAAAAAAAAATAGTTACCTTAGCTCCTTCGTGACTATACGCTTTGAATGATGATACAATAAAGCAATCAAGTTATTTGTTGAATTGTTGGCTCTCTATCTTTCTGATGAAATTCAAAGGACAGGACCCTTGATGGCTTGATGAAGGTAAGGGCACATTTAAGTGTTTAAAATACTCGAATAGATGATTATGATGCCTTTGCAACATTTGTAATTTACAGTTGATTCAGAAAAGTGGGCAAAAAACAACTCTTTCTCAAGGAAATGTAATGACACAGGGGAAGAACAAACCTATCTCTCTCTCTAATCTTCCCTGAATGGGCATGGCCATATAGAGGACTGACAGATAACAATTAGGCACAGTTAAATAAGTGGAGGTGAACATATCATTAGCATTGATATAAACAGGTAAACGTGAGAGTGCTTATGGTCATCTGAAAGCTCTCTGAATTCCAATCTTGTCGAAAAAATTTACATCCTTGTTATAGAAGGGATTAAACCCCAAAAAGGAAATACATAATCATAAACATGCCTTGAGATATACTTGAACATAAAAGCCTCGCTATCTGTGCATGGCAATTATTCGCTGGATCCATCATCATCTTTGCTACTAAGGGTGTCATCTTTGCTACTGAGGGTTCGTATTATTGCTTCTAACACCTTGATATCGCTATCTTTCTTCGCAATCTCCTCTTGCTTCAGCCGCAACTCCTCCATGTGCAGCTCAAACACTCCTGCAAGATGTGATCGCAGTCAAAGACAGCATTTTCTTGAAAAATGCTGTCTAATCAAATGCTATGCATGATAATGCCAGTGTAGAAACAGGACAGCACATACTCGCAGTGTTCTCCAGTTCCTTTGTGACCTCCTGTGTGCGTAACTCTGCAGCTCGTTGTGCAGCTTTGGCCTGACGTTTCTCTGTACGAGCTCGAGCGGCTGAAGAAATGGCGGCATCGAGTTCGCGTTCCAGAGACTGCACCCTCTGGTCCAGAACCTGACCACATAAACAACCGCAGAAACACGAAAAAAATTGTTCAAATGATTTATGGGATAATGGTTAACTTGGAAGACATGATGCCTATTTGGCCATTTCCCTATCAAGAACAAATTGTACCATCATAGAGTCAAATGGTCAACCACATTAGCACTTATGTAGTTCCTCTTGTTACAGCATTACACAGTTCCTCTGGTTACACTTCTTGTCAAACCTGATCAGTGCATGGGTCTTGTGCGATTGTGGTATCTACATTGTTTCTACTAATTACCTTACCAGTATAACACATTACTAGCATACACCAGTTAATTGTCACATAGAAACTAAATGATAGTTGATAAGAACATTAACGTTTATTGTCAACTTATTAATAATTGCTCTAGAGATCCCATCATGTAGAAGTTTCTGCAATCTAAATATATGAACTCAAAATAATAAATACGATTTTAAAACAAAGCCAACTAAGTACAGATGATAGATGTCTTAAGCTTTGCTTTAAATGACTTAAAAACTACATCACTATGAGCTCATTAAGCTAGAGTTACATGCTCCGAGCTATCTGTGGTAAAAACACAAGACACAATATATTATAACCTACAAACTTACAACATAATAACTCTTAGCAGCACAATATGAACTTTTGTTTGTGAGGATTAGGTTATTATTTCTTCCATATCTCCAAATTGACAAAACGGTAGTTCAAAGAAATAAATTTTAAGCGAACATAAATTGGTATCCGAAGGGCGGCCCTGGTGCAAGCGGTAGAGCTTTACCGCCTGAGACCAAGAGGTCCAGGATTCAAGCCCCAGTCTCTGCATATTTGTGCAGGGATGGCTGCTGGCTATTTTCCCTTCCCCAGACCCCGCAGTGCGGGAGCCTACGGCACTGGGTACGCCCTCGTAAATTCAGGTCTGACTTTTGTGAGAATTTCTCAAGTCACTAGATAACTAATTTAGGTCCGCACTGCTCACTTACATTCATTTATCTTCACGCTAAAACTACGCTCATGTCATATTGATGTTGGCTTATTGCAGTAGAACAACAGCGTCACCTTTGGATGTATCAACTCTAATACATTCTCCAACAACAAAAGCAGAGAATCTGATTTGCAGAAATGGAAGACGAAGTACTATCTCTTGCATTCCAATCTCACCAATCACTTTTGCGCTCCAATCTGTACCAATCAATTTTCCAGTTCCACGAAAGGCCAATCAATCAATTCCATGTCACTGGACGCCAAACCAGAGTTGACTAGCTCAACAAGCCTAAGTCGCACAAAACTGAATTCATTCAAGCACTCAAAATCACACCCAGCTCAAGATCCCCTCTTGCTTTCTGAGCCGAATTCCACATTTAAACTAAAGGGGACCGAATCTGCATCCCTTCAGAAGGCGGCATCCGCTGATCCAAAAGCCCGGATGCCGAGAACAGAGAGGGGAGGACAACGATAGGGGACTGATAGCTTGTCTGATCCAGCAGCTACTGCGTATATACCTTAATGGTGCGGGCCTGGTCGGCGGCGAGGGAGGCCTTGGAGAAGATGTCGTCGTCGACGAAGACGGCCTTCCGCCCGAGCAGCTTCTGCAGCGCGTCCACGTTGGCGCCGAGCTCCCCCAGGTTCCCGATCGCGGCGCTCCACCGCTCTCCTGACGATGACGCCGCCGCCGCGGCCGGACCTCCGGACGAGGACGAAGGAGAAGGCGACCCTGACACCGCAGCGTCACCGTGTGCTGCGGCGACCGCGACGAACTTCTCCCTCTGCGCGGCCATGATCGCCGCCGCTGATCTCGGCGGAGTCAGTCGGCTTAGCTCCCCTTTTCCGCTTTGGCCCCCCCGAAACCGCAGATGGGCGATACCGCACCGCTCCAGCCACTGACACTGCGATTAACTCGTCTGTGGGCCCCACATGTCATAGACGTTACGAGCAACACCTGCATTCCAAAAATATCTGTCGCCAGTTGAACAGCAAGGGTCGAATGGACGGCTTATCCATCACCGCTTGAGGGCATCGGACGGCCACGAGGCTCCCAGGCGCCCTATATCACGATCCTCGCCCCCCACCTCCTAAGCCTCCTGACTCGCGTCCGCCCTCGCCGCCGCCTTTCGTCCCGCGGCCCCTAAATAAACCCCTTCTTCCCCTCTTTCTCAGGTGCGTGTTTAAACCCTAGCTGCTAGCTATATTTTTCGATTTGTTTCAGCCTATTTTTCGTCGTATTGATTGATGCAACCGGTCGCGGGGGATGATGCGCCGCCTCCATGCCGCGAGCGCTGGCGATCCGTGTATTTTTTCCTTCGGGTTCCTTGCGTCGTTGACTCGTTTGGGGCCAATTGGGAGCGTAGAAGTAGTGTGTTCTAGGGTTTATGATTTCGTGGATTGTTAGTTTGGGCGTGGGCCGTCTATGATTGTTCGCGCTCGTGCGCGGCTCGGTGATTAGGGTTTGCGTGGATCCCCGCAAGATGGGCATTTTTGGCCTGTAGTACAGTCTATCGATCGGCTTCGTGCTTCTGAACTCTAAGATGGTGATTAGGTTAATAATATAACTATTACTAGCGGAATGTTCTCGTGCGTGTGCTAACATGAAGCTGCTGTTTTCTAGCATAACTGTTGCGTTTGTAGCCATTTGTGCGCCACATGTTGTATGGGTCTTTATGGTGCAAATGGGTAGTTTTCGTTCTGTTTTCTTGCGATTATGATGTTTCGTCATAAGAAATGGTGTGTATTAGGTAGCACCCAAGCTTCTGCTATTTCTTAGGCTGTGCAACATCTAGTTGTCTGCGTAACTTCTGCAATCAGTGGGATTTTTCAACCAATTGGATTTCATTGTCTGATTAAAACATTTATTCCTGGTGACCTTAGGAATTAAGTATTTTAACACATCACCCCCCTACTTCATTGTATATATGTGCATTTTACTGTGTTGATATCTCGTAATCTTACCCTGTTGCAGTTTGGCACAATGGCGCTGGCTAATAAGCTTGGTGGTCTGCTCAAGAAAGCTACGAGTTCAAATCCATCTGTCTTTCAAGCAATAAGATGCATGTCATCATCCAAGCTCTTTGTTGGAGGTTTGTAGCTTGTTTATAATTTGTATCTGCTTGTCAAAATTTTCTGTCCCTGTATGATTTCCTGATAGCTGTAAATATTGTTTCAGGGCTTTCTTATGCAACTGATGACCAGAGTCTTAAAGAACAATTTGGCAAATATGGACAAGTCGTTGAAGGTACAATGTCTTTTAATGCACCTCCTTGGCTCTACTTTTTGCTGACCAGTTTTGTTTCAATCTGCCCAGCTAGGATTATCATGGACCGGGCCTCTGGGAGGTCTAGAGGTTTTGGCTTTGTAACTTACACATCTTCTGAGGAGGCTTCAGCTGCCATCACTGCCATGGATGGCCAGGTTAGTTCATACTTTGAATGATTGTGATTTATCTGATTTTGATTATCATGGTAATGATATTTCATCATGTCTCAGCTATGATATTGCCTAGGACTGTCTAATTCTTATTTTCGTCCTCAACATGAATTTACAGTAACATATGCCAGAATCTATTAATCCTAACTAGCCCTGTTGTCTTCTCAATTCTTTTATGCGTTAATACTAAAATAGAAGCTATGATAAATTTAGGATGTTGATAGCTAGTAAGGATTTTTTAATTTTGTAGTGATGATGTGTTGTTTGTCATCCATGGTCATGTACGTGGTTATATCATAACACTGAGCAATTTAGTTCAAGTGTCTTGCTAATATGAAATTTCAGTCTGTCGTAGCTTGTATCTTGGGCAGCGCTAATGAGTTACTACTCCTGTCCCAAGAAACTTGGCATTCTAATTTTGTTCTAAGTCAGACTATCTCAAGTTTATAAATTATTCTGAGACTTATATTACCAATTAAATGCAATTAAATTTTTTCACGTAACATATTTTCATATTATATCTAGTTGGTCTTGTAAATTATGGCAATCTTTATAAACTTGGTGAAGCTTAAAATAGCATACTTAGGACAAAATTAGAATAACAGGCTTTTGAGAAGGAAGGTATTTGATCAAATGTCAAGAGATCACGCTTTAATATTTTTCTGACACTATCCTAACTTTATATTTAAATTTCAACTGTCTATTGTTCTGTTTATTATTTGCTCTGTATGTTAATGTTGATATTTTGGTAGGTTGCACTTGAAACATGTAATTACTTTACCTACACCTGACTCTTTCTTGCGTGTACTAGACTCTTGATGGACGGAGCATACGGGTTAATCATGCTAATGAGAGGACTGGTGGCTTCCGCAGCGGCGATGGCGGCGGCGGCTACGGTGGTGGAGGCTATGGTGGTGGTGGGTATGGTGGTAGCGGCTATGGTGGCGGTGGCTATGGCAGCGGTGGTGGTGGTTATGGCGGCGGCAGCGGCTACGGTGGCAACTACGGCAACAGGGGTGGTGGTGGCTATGGTGGTGGTGGTGATTATGGAGCTGTAGGTGGAGCTGTAGGCAACTTCGCTGCTGGAGGTGGCGACAGCTTTGCCAGCAGTAACTTCGCCACTGACAGTGGTTTTGGTGGAAACCCTGCTGGTAGCTTTGGCGCAACCGGCGGTTCCACGGGTGCTGATGATTTCTCCGCTGGCCCACTTGGTGGTGACTTGAGCGGTAACAAGAATGATGAAATCACGGAGGATCTCTTCAAGGACGACGAGCCTGACAGCTACGCCGACAAGAGGAGCTAGTCCTTGTCCTCCAGGAGAGGCCACAAGTGCTCATCAAGATAAGATTCCAGAATGATATGTATTCGGTAGTGTTTTCTGTTAGCATGGTAGGCGTCTGACGTCTAAATAATGGAACGAGTCTTTCTGTTGAGTTTGAGCTGTAGAACTTTAAAAGCGTGCGTTGCATGCCGGCTCTTGTGCCAGCAGCCCAGCAAACGTGGCGTAGTTTCATGTTCTATGGTCATTTTGCTAGTTGGTGTGCCTTAATTTGGCGAGAGTCGATCTGGCTTACAAATGTGTCTTGCCCGATAATCCTTCAAATCGTCCGATCACTTAGCCTTTGTCAAGCTTCAGCACTCTGCAGATTTGATTATTTGAGCTCTGTCAGGTTTCAGCTCTTACCAGACGCAAGACTTCCAAGTCGGCACCAGCCGCACCATTTCGCCGACTATGTAAGCATATCGCCGTCCAATTTTTGGCACAAGCAGTACCCTTTCACGGACATGCCCTTAGTTTAGCTTTGCCTAAGCTTAAATGTAGTCTTTTTGGTTTAGAAAAAAGAGGTTTATATTATAAAGTTTGAAAGTCTTTTAAAAGACTACAATTATAGCAATACTATGATTTTTATAAAACCATAAAATATATGTAGCATCTAAACACTTTGGTAGTGTTTGATTGGGTGTCTATAGATGGATGGGTGGATTCTCCAGTATGGGTGGATTATGGATGAGATAATTTTGGATAAGATGGTACATATGTTGACTGTCTGGTTATTTATATTGGATGATATGTGATTGTTGTTTGATTGATTGTATGAAGTGATAAGATTTGGTACAAGATCATGTTTGGATGGTTATATGGGTCCATCCAAAAAAGTGTTTGTGTGTGTATTTGCACAAACTTGGTATTAGGAATTCAACAACAAATGATAATAAAGAGTAATACTAAGAAAAGTCAATGCTGATCTACTACTAATGCTCCCAGGAGAAATAAAAACATGACTCAAATTCTTCAATGCTTCGGTTGTTTGGAACATCAATTTGAAGATGTTAGAAGCATGAGTTCATTTTGGTTACTTCCTAGTAATAACTTTTAATTCCTAGGAACGATAGGCTCGTCTTGGATGATGTCGTTCGATCCTTCTCAGCGCATGCCCTCAAACAGCATGATATACTCCCTCCATTCTTTGTTTGCAAAACACTCTATAGAATCAAAGTAATTTACAAAAAAATGATGTTTTTCTAAAATTTCAAAAATACTTTGCATCAAACAGGCATAATATACTCCCTCCATTCTTTGTTTGCCTAACTTACTCTGTATTCTTCTTCTTTGTGTGCACTCAGTCTGTAGATCTTTGTCCAAAAAAATGCAATTATGAGATCTATGCAGGTCAAACTATCTTAATTTTGACTCGTATTAATATTATGTCTCCAACTAGGTTTACTACAAAAATATAGTTTATAATTAATGTAATGGTACTATTTTGTATCATAAATAAAATTGTTAGCTAAATTACTGGTAAAAAATTAAAGTTTAAATATTGATATGCATGTGTATCTTATAAAAAGAAAATGAGAGTACTCCGTATGTTTGTACAATATCCTTATTCAACATTATTAGTAATCTTGGACATGTTTAAAAATAAATGGAGGGAGTATGTTTCCCTGGTAGGGAATACTAGGATATATGGACCAAAAAAATTAGTGGTAGCTATAGTCCTAAGTTATCCTGTATCGTGACGGATGTCTGGTTCCAGAAGTAATATATTTGCCACAATTTATCCCTCTCCTATGACTTCCCTTCCTTTATATTTCCCTTCTCTTCTTGTGTGGTTGCTTTCTCCATTGCTGATTCTCACAGATGGTATTCAGAGCTAGGTCTTTGGCTAAATTCATCTCTTCCAAGAAAGTCTCAGTTCTTTGGATTCTGTCTGCAACTGGCGTGGAGGTTGCGACTCACCTGCCTAAAATCCATCCTGCCATACCGAATCCAACAACAACCCACTTCTCCCAAAATCCACAGATGAATAGATCTCCAGTGATGGTTGCAACTTGCAAGGTGTTTCCTCTGTAAAATTTAGGGAAACTTTGTGAGAATCAATCTTCAATCATTCCCTCTTCAACAAGGCTTGTCAGACAAGTTTCGATGTAAAATTCCGGAGTTGAATCTATGATTCTACTGGCGGTAGACATCTTCAGCAGATCTTATTGTACTAGGTTTTATCACAAGTACTAGCTTGTAAGTTACGACTTAGAAGACAAGTTCTTTTTTTGAGTGAAGTAGGATACATTAAGGTTTAAATTGTTCTTTAAAATTTATAGCCGAGTTGAACCCCACTTGGGCCATTGGATTCTATCAATCTCAATATTGGAGTTTTGGAATGCATGGGCACCACCTAAAATCTAAACAAGGAAACTGTACTTGGTAACTAGATTTTATATCTTTCCCTCAAAAAAAAAACTAGATTTTATATCAAAATCAGCCTAAAATTTCTTACAGGTAACAAATAAAAGATATAAAATGGAGAAAAAAAAGTATGAGAATTAAAAGCTTTATAATTTTCCGTTCCTTGGCGTAACATGTTTTGGTGACTTTGTTAATCTCACGGATTGTTAGTTCAGTCTTTGGTGTAACATGTTGAGTTATAAATTGACACATTAGTGTGTTGCCTCTTTTATATCAGTGACCCAAGTCACAGAACATATGTGAAAGGAAACACTTCCACATATAATATTTCAGTATCCAATTGTGTCAAAAATAGAATAGTTCACCCCAGCCCATTTGTTGCTTGCTTAAACTTTGATTTACCACCTTTATTGACCTCTCAGTTTCTATAACAAAACACTCATTCAAATATCTCAATCAAAATTGCTGGTCATTTTGTTTGCCCCTTTTATCTTTCATTCTTTCCTGAGCTTAACGAGGATTGGGCATTCATATCCAGTACCATTACGTCTATTATACCCGTCATTTCCCTTTTGGAATGCTTTTCCCCTGACAAAAGTTTTAAGTGGTGGGATCTCACAGTCACAGATGCTATTTTGACATTACTATATGAACCAATAGATACTTTTTTTTTTCTTAACTGATGAACCAACAGCCTGCACACAGTGACGGCTTTACATGCAAGCAAATTTTATGCTGGTTGAAACTGAAGAAAGCTTGGAAATGGAACATAAACTACTTAGGAGCCAGCCCAAGGAGATCTAAGAAGGGTATGCTCTATGCTGATGACACGGTGACAGGATGGTTGCAGCAAATGGCTGTGAATCAGCAGGGGCACATCGACTGAAGAGTGACTCCTGCAGCTCTGGTGACCTCAGGTTGGCAACACACTCGAACTGCAATGGAACAAAGTTTATTACATGGTTGCAAACCATGCAATGAAATCGTGATTATCCTTCTTG
>CM041646.1:18925740-18967813 GCA_023333625.1 Bothriochloa decipiens | reverse complement strand
GTGATTATCCTTCTTGCACATAGACAAGAAGGATAATCACGATTTCACTTGAAAATTGGTCTTCTCATAGGCTTCATTCAAGTGGCGTGCAAGGAATTCAAACAGCAAATTCATGTACCTTTTGCTGCCCATACTTTTCACGGATGGCGTTGAGGGGGCAATTACTGGTGTTGTGCTGCATTTCCTGTAGAGCCCGCACACAAGTTCTAAGATTGGAGCTTTTGTAAGAGGTATAGTGCTCAAGAGTAGGGTTCTGTAAAACACAAACAGCAGATTAAATGTTAAATGAGTTTAAACTTTAAAGATGATGTGGACACATATATGCAGTATTTTCATACAAACCCAAGGATGGTCAGATTGGTCAAGTGTCCATTTTGCAAGGAAAACTGAAGATGCTGCCACCACTGAAGGAAGAAATTTCAGGAAATTGTAGTTGATTAAAGTCAACTCAGCAAGATAATTCGCCAGAGAATTCAAAGTGGTCAAGGGAGCCTGGAAATGTAATTTGGCAACTTAGTGTTGAGGATAATACATATAAATTGAAAGTACTTAACGCAATGTGGTTTGGGTACTGATCTTACTATACAAGAAGCCTGTGCTGCTCTAAGGAATCTCCTGATCAAAATTAAAGAAAACAAGAGAAAGAATGTTAATGGAGAAACAACTTTGCGTGGAAAATAGTATACATCAACATGTATGTGGTCCCCGAGGTGACCTGAGAAATGTGTTTGTTGTTGGAACAGATAAATGAAAGCCCAGATCATTAAGCACTAGTTGTTCCATTTCCAGAACCTGTGGAATCAGGAGATGTCAGCTGTGGAGTTCAAGGGCTCTTTACATATAAATTTAGAAATCTCTCAAATTGCAAGAGAAACAAATACCTCAGCCTTTGCATATGTACTATCCGTTATGTTACAAAATTCTTCAGCACTAGGAGCAGAAAATTCTTCATATTTCCTGCAAAAGGGAAAACTTACAATATTAGCACTGACACGGAAATCAATGGCACCAAGAAACAATAAAAATAATCACATAAACTTGCAGAGTCATTTATTTAACTATATGATGCATTCTATAGAATGCCTCATCAGGCATCAGCTATAAGCAAACCACAATTTTTTATATGATACATTGTAGACTGGGCAACTCCAAAGCTTCTCAACATTGTTGAGTATTAAAATCTAAAACTTACGAGGCAATCAGCATAGTAGTTATCCCAAGAAGTTGTAGTTTCTGTTTTTCAATACAGTTCTGAGAAAGAAATCGGTCAATAAGATATACTGCAAGGTAAAGTGTATCTGCCACAAGCTTATATTCCTCAGAAACCTGCATTGAGAATGATGCATAAAACTTCATAAGTTAAGTCATAAGAGGCAGATGCCTTGAAAGCATGAACGAAATGCATAGTCTGATTCAACTGCTGAAGTTAGAACTATAAAGTCATTATACAGTGACCGCTTCACCATATCATGCTCTCACCAACTTATGTGTTGAAAGAACAAATGATGAGTCAGTCATCATCAAATGGTTCAATTATCTCATATAAATTTCTCTTCACTGACATCAGATGACTATGATACATATGGACAGAGAGGAAAGCATTTTCATCAGATGCAGTACGTAGCACTCACATATAAATAGATACTTTTTACGTGAGCACACAACAATGCCAATGATTAGTGACCTGATGTTGGCCTAAAATCATAGAAATGCAAGCAGAAACTTCCTCAACAGCAATCCATACAAACCTCAACGAGCCAATCGACTAGAACACCTCGCATGCTAGCTGTGATGTCCTCTTGCAAAGTCTCCATGTAATTTGACCTAGGTCTTCTTATAAGCTGGGTATAAGAAAAGCACAAAAGAGTCTGAATGCATTCAATCAAGGGTAATACATGCAGCACACAGATGAAACACAAGTACTCTGAACA
This sequence comes from Bothriochloa decipiens, assembly GCA_023333625.1. NCBI lineage: Eukaryota > Viridiplantae > Streptophyta > Magnoliopsida > Poales > Poaceae > Bothriochloa > Bothriochloa decipiens. Next base: position 18,965,882 of record CM041646.1, on the reverse strand, counting down.
TAATGCTTGCCCCCTAGATCAGAAGCCTTGTGAAATGTGACTAACTGAGGGAACCAACAGCCTGCCGAAATAATAGTAAAAAGATTATATTTTTTACCAAAAAACATTAGCATACCTCTAAGGCCATTAGATTTCTGTATATCTCTGCAACGTAGGTAACACACATTTGAGGATCACCATTATTTTTGTCAATGTCTACAATGTTTAAACCATTAGAGACCCCTGTAACAAAATAAAAATTCTTTAGCTGCAATGCCCACTTAATATGGAGATCCTCAAGTATCTCAGAATCAGTCAGGTAAACACAAATTTACAGTAACAGTTTTGTTGTTTCTATTATCCATGAATGAAGGATGGCCAGATGATAATTAAGATGCAGACCAGTCAGCAGCTTAGGATAACATGACAAGCCAATAGTAGCCCTAAGCATTTTTGTTGAATTAGCTGTGCTTGTGACCTCTAACTAATTTTAACTATGGCTGCATACATTTTAAGATGTAGATTCCAGGATGTGCATTATTCCATCATCTATAATATTAATTTTAACTGCAAGAAGTCAAGATGTTCAATGCTGGGGGAAAAAAGAGGCAACTGGACTGACCAGCCTTTAAGGCAGCAGTTTCAGTATTCTGCAAGGGCTGAGCCCCCTTAAGCAAAACAGTCTGCTTCTCTTTCTGTGCCAAAAGGTCTGCCTTTTGATTTTCTTCAGCACTATTAGAATCATTCACAAGTGAACTCCCCCCAACAGCCAGAGGGAGAAGCTTGGGGATCCTGTTCGTGCATTGCTTGTTTATGCCTTGTCCAACCTTCTGGGAGGGACCCAACTGCAGCAAAGGAACTACTTATTATTCTATTGACAATGGTTGGCAAAATTTAGATTGAAAATCATTGTAGGATAACGTAGTAATGTGTTGAACTTCATGATACCTTCAGCCACGTCACAGCAGTGCACCTTTTGAAAGTTTTGGCACAGCTTATGTTAGTTACATTCTTGAGAACTGCACGCCTTTTAGGCTGAGGAGCTGAACCTCCAGAATCAGCAGAAGCATTTTCATCTGAAGCTTTCCTTTTCATCTTTCCTTTCGCTGCATGTTTATGCTCAGTATTCAGGGGTAGCGGTACAGAAGGAGCCAGCCCAGATCTTGTACGGTTTGCAGCAGCCTGAGATCTTGTTATTCTGGCACTGGTTGCTTGGCCAGCAGTAGGCAAAGGCCTTTCCTTTCTTGCAGCCATGTAAACCTGAGTTCGTTAATAACAGTAGATGGTGATTTTATGGATATGTACACTGAGGGATAAAGACAGGAATAAAGCCCAAAAGAGTTGCAGGCTGGACAAATTAGACTACAAACTACATTAGGAATTGTGCAACACTCTGAGATAAACAAACGCAAATGCAAGGCTAACATAAAAATCAGTTTTTTGGAAGCTCACAAGACATTGCTACTCCCAAATGCAGAGGTTGAACTAAAACTATCTGAAGACATGAGAACACAAGTCGGAAAACAATAAATTATCTTAAAATTAAAAACCAACAAATTAAGATTGCACGGTGCAGAACCAACATGAACTTGAATTAAAATGTGAATTCCTTTTATGGCAAAAAAGTCTCTCATACCCAGAAATTACAGGTGTTCTTGGCATGACAATAAATTACAGGTTTCTATTTCTTTAAATTTCTGAGCATCTGAGAAGACAATGCAGAGGGGAATACACTCGCCATTTGCCACACAACTAAAGTTTACTTGCCCATGCAACATCTAATTAGATCAAGTTGATAAATAGAAATTTATTGTTTCAAAGAGAAATCATAGCACACATCTTTCATGTCACAAAACCTAATTCTCAAAGGGGGTGGATTTAACATTAATGCCCCAACATTATTTGGGGAAAATGAGCTGGTACTAGTACTAGCAGTACTCCCAATTCGTACACGCAATCAACCGCATCTGTGATGAGACCGTACTCCGATTGATAAGAAAGAACTCAAGATTTCACATTTAAGTCCTCACAGAGAACAGGGGAATGTATAATGTATTACAGAAAAATAAAGACGAACGATTTATTATCCAGTAAAGGTCGCCGCAGGACTTCCGTACCAGCAGAACAAAACGAAGAAATCAATCAGGTCTGGATGGGTCTCCTGTCTGCACGCGGGAGGAGGACGACGACAAGGGGAGGCGTGTTGCCAGCAGGCGGGACGGCGCGCGTGCCCTGGATCTTGGGTCAGTCTTGGCCCTGCCGCCCCGGCGGCGTGGGGAGTGAGGGCGAGGAGAGAAGTGTGGTCGACGGTTGGGGGTTTTAGAGGGGTGTTTCGGGCGGGCTGGCGTCACCACTCACCGTTTGAAACCGGGCAAATTTGGTTAATGGCGGGCTGGCGTCGCAATTTTGGTTTGACCATCAATTTGTGGGCTAGTTACCATTTTACGTGCTCCCTCCCAAAAAATAGACATCTCTCCTTTTGAGGAGCCTAATTTTTTCTAGTTTAGTACATTTGTTTTTATTTGAGAGTAAAAGTGCCGATGCAAAATGATCGATGATGAACAGTGTACTGAGATGCTATTGTGGAATAAGAATCAATTGAAAAAAATGCTATTTAAGGTTTTTTAAGATAATTACAGAGTGATAAAGGAGTCAAATTTTTTTTTGGACGCGGCTAATGCACGGCCGTGTATGTGTTACCCGAGCCGCCCAGCCGCTCTGTCCCATAGGTCTGTTGTCTTCTCCCTCTCCAGCGTCCCTCGCCCCATCGCTGCCCTCTCCCACTACCACAGGCGTGCTGGAGATTTCATGGAGCTTTGTAGACCATAGATCTCTGATGAAACCCTAACGCGCCCAAATCGACATCCTTTTCCCCCTCTTACCACAGTCGTGGCCATGGGCACCCCCGTTCCGACCGTGCCCTGGCTGCCTCTACCACCGCTAGGATTCTAAAGCCGCCCTACCCCTGCCCCATCTCCACCGCCTAAGCGGCCTTGCCCCCCCCCCCCCAAAAAAAAGTCTCTTCTAAGGCAGCTGGAGATGGAGATCTTACCTCGCCAAACCCTGATGGCGTTGAACTCCTCCTCCTCTTCTCCAACTCTAGTGGGGTCGTAGGTGCGGACATCGCACGGGGCGTGACCGTCAGGGAGCAACTCGTCGGGAGTGGGCGCGATTGCCAAGGTGGATATCGCAGAGAGAGAGAGAGAGGGTGGATTATGGGGTGGGGTGGGGTGGGTGGGCCATGGGCGTGCGGGCATTTAAGACATTGCCTTTTTTGTTTGATATTCTTGGTTAGTTTTTTGTCTGATATTCTTGGTTAGTTTTTTGTCTGGACCATGACCAGATTAATTCCTATAATCTACGCCAACCAATCTCAATACACATTGATTGAGGCAGATACATATGTATTCAAATACTCTAAGTCATAAGAAAATCTCTAATTAATCCTATTTAGTTAGGAATTTCGCCTAAGCAAAAGAAATACAAAGGATCTTGGGCAAGAGTATCTGATCATATATGTATTCCAATACGGAAGGAGGTTTTTCAATGCGGGACATAAAAACATGTCTCTGTAGCACCCGTGCTAAGTACTCTATGGTTTGGGGCTTTAGCAGGTTTATTGATAGAAATCAATCGTTTATTCCCAGATGCTTTGTCATCCCTTTTTTTAATTCTAGTTATTCCTATGCAAGAGATAGAATTCTTCGGTGACATGATGAAAATTCTCCCTTTTTAAATTCTTTTTTAGGGGTTAGACTATCCGCACTAATGTTCATCTATATTCAATCTTTAAAAAGAATATTCTGTCCTAGTCAGTCAAATTCTCTCCTCTATACTACTTTCTTCCACACTCGTTCATCCTTTATATCCTCCTCTATTCATTGTGGGACCCACGTGTCAACAATTTTATATTACCCGCCGGCCCCATCTCCCTCCCATTCCTCTCTCTCCCCTCGTTTCCTCCGCCCAGTGACGGGAGCAGGAGCCTACCTCCCTAGCGCCCCTCCTTCCCTCCTCCTCTCCATTGCGGCTCGCCACATCCAATGCCATGGCCGGCGGACTGAGACAACGAGAAAGAGCAGAGCGGCCGGAGTCGAAGCGGTGGCGCGCCCGCGCACGCGTCGTGGCGCTCGACGAGCAGGTTCCTGGGCATTTACCTCGCCGCTGCTCAGCCTGCCTCCCCGTCCATGGCGAGCTCCAGCTCCAGGACGGGCCCACGCCGGAGGAGTTGCAGGCCACGTCTCCGGTGGAGAGGATCTCGCGAGCCTAGCACCGGCGACCTCCCTCCTCCTCTCTCTCCGCGAAACCAGCACGGGCGAGCTCCATTCTCTTTGCGCCGGTGAGCTCCATCCTCCCCGCACCGGCGCCTATGCGGTCGCGCCCACGGCGGAGGTCGCGCCCGCGGTGGAGGCCGCGCGGGGGGCGGAGGAGCGGCGCGCCGTCGGCGGCCGACGGAGCTCCTCCTCAGCTTCCCGCGGCCGGCAGACCAGCGGAGCGGCGCGCGGGTCCTCCTCTGCTTCCGTATCTCTTCGTCGGGCTCCCTCCTCCCCATGCCAGCCTGTGCGCCCGCGCCCGCACGGGGTGCGGAGGAGGGACGGATGAGCAGCGGAGCGGCGCGCGATCAGCGGCTGATGGAGCTCCTCCTCTGCTCCTGCGGCTGATGAACAGCAGACCGGCGTGCAACCCCTTCTCCCTCGGGCGCGGTGACCTCTGTGCTCCTCGGGCGCGGCAGCCTCTGTGCTCCTCGGGTGCGGTGGCCAGAGAGCTCCGGCGGCTGGATCTCCTCCTCTCTCCTCCCCTTTTCCGTCTCCTGGCGCGAGCAAGGCCGGTGGAGCTCTCGGGCGGGCGTAGGACGAGTGCGGGCCCCGCGCATGGTGCATGCCGGAGGACGCCGTACTCGCTGAACAGAGATCTAATCGGGGGTCGTCCGGTGCTTTACCGGAGCTGACTCAGGACGCGGTACTTTACCGGAGCCGACTTACTGCGGGGCTTTTTTCGGTATCGCAGTCCTGCAGGACGCGGTACCGGACGCCGCTGCGGATGGTCTTAAGAGGGGACAAGATAGATTTGAATTTAGGGCTTATTTAGCTCGACTCGTATCCTATGAATTGGAGTAAACAAGTAACTAGTTTATCATCAATCCACCTTGAAAACATCTCAAACACATATAGACAGTAATTTAGTGCAACTAAACAAAACCTTCTTGTGCCACCACAATCTATATGAATCGGAGTGGAAAATAATAAATACTTACATTTATATTAATCAAAATATGTTGACACGTATAGATTTAAGTAGAAAACTACTTAAAATGTTTTACTCCAACATAGATGAAACGAGACGTATATAAGCAGGGCATGTTCAACATATATGAAAATTAACAAATATTTATATTTATCTCAATCCAAATATATTGACATTGAATGATATAGAAAACTACTTAATTATTTACTCTAACACTTTTTTTGAGCAGAATTATTTACTCTAACTAACATATATGAAATGAGACAGATCTAAGTGCAGCCAAACAAAAAAAAACGGCAGAAATTTTGTTCCCTGCTCAAGGTGACGAGCTCCGCTCATCAGAGGGGGTTTGGTGACCCCCAGCACCTGGCAGATGGGTCCTCCAAGGCAACGCATCGCATGCGGTCTACGCACCTAGTCACATCCAACGGTGGCGAGCAGAGGACGCCCCTCTGACCTGATCCAACGGCTACGTGCGAGCTCCGCCACCGCCGGCGCCGGTCCGCGCACCCGGTCGAGTGTACCCGCGCACGTGGCGGCGGCCCGGCCGGAGTCGCTGCCGCATGGCCCTGGCCTCCCTCGTGGCCTCGCTCCCAATCGCCGCCACCGCCACCGCCACCGCCGCCGCCGCCGCCGCGGTGAGATTCCGATTCCGCTTCCGCAGCCGCATCGGCCGCGCCATGGCCTCCTCCGCCTCGGCCGCCGCAGGCGCGGGCGCGAGCGCGACCACAGGGGCCTCGCCGGCGAGGGTGGGCGTGGTACAGATGACCTCCGTGGGCGACGTCGACGCCAACTACGCCACCTGCTCCCGCCTCACCAAGGCAAGCGCTCCTCTAGTCTTCCCGTCCCCTCTCCTAGTAGACCCTAGATAGGCCGCCGCCCGCGGCCGCCGCTAACAGGGCTAGCGCTGGTTGGACCGCCGCCGCCGCGCCGCCACGGGTGTAGTAGGTGTGGGTCTGCAACTGATGATTAAGTAGCTTTGTGGTGATGCGGGGCAGATGCTGTGCCTTGGTCCTGCACCTGGTTGTTCACTTGTTCGTGTTAATTGGAGCCGTTTTGTATTTTGGATGGTGGGGATTGTGATGTGATGAAGGAAATGCAATTTTGTTCACCACTGAAACAGACTATAATGAAAGAGGATAAATGAACGCTACATTTGATGCTCTCATGTGGCTACGCAAATTTCACTCAGATTTCACGCAAACAAGGTGATCGATGAATCTTGCTGGTTAGAACATTATGTTGCTTTTACTGAGTCAACCATAGTTTGAGTGAGCACACATGTATGGTGTTTGAAGATAAGCATGGTTGTCATATAGTTCAACAGCATGGTGCAACCAGCTTTCCTTTGGGGGTAGAAGGATAGCTAATCAACCCGCAACAGATGGAGCTATACACGATGGTGTGTATCTGATACTGACATAATTGTTGGCAATAAGACTGACAGTTCTTAGTACGTCAGTAGCCTCATTGTACTGCCCATATTTATACCTTACTGGCTTTGTAATATGGTTTTCTTCTTTCTTCTATTGTTCCTGGTTTTTATATATGAATAAGAGTTTTTACATATATTTTTAATTTAGGAAGCTGCTGCCTCTGGAGTGAAATTTCTTTGCTTCCCTGAGGTCTTCTCATTCATTGGATCCAAGGATGGCGAGTCTGTTAAGCTAGCTGAACCGTTAGATGGGCCAATAATGCAGAGATATTGCTCACTTGCAAAGTTAGTAAGAACAAAATTGTTGCTTTTCTTTTAGTATTTCACATCTGCGCCATTTCAACGTGCATAGACTATACAGTGTATCATTTAATTTCACAAAATGCTCCTATACTTAGGGAATCTATGTTCTGGTTGTCTAACTTGATTTTTTTTACACCTCACGTATCATTTTTATCATTTGTACATGTTACGCTCCACTGTCCATTTGTACGCGCACAAGCATATTTTACAATGTTACACTTTCCTTTAACTATGCCTTTTGTAGCCTTTATTAGAAATTTCAACTAGTGAAATTTGCACTTTCTTCTCTAACTATGCAGGAGAGCTGCGTGTCATTTCATTAAGGTAGAAATTTGCACTTCTGAGAAATTTTCTTGGCAGAGAATCAAGCATGTGGCTATCCCTTGGAGGGTTTCAAGAAAAGGGACCTGATGATTCTCACCAGTACAATACTCATGTATTAATTGATGATACTGGAAAAGTTAGGAGCTCATATCAAAAAATACATTTGTAAGTTCTCCAACTTTTGCATCTTTGGCCAAAACATGTTTTTAGGAATATTTACAAATAGCTGGACTTAAATCACTTGTGTTTCTCTACTGTATGAAGTCTCTGAACTTTACATTGCATCTTTTTTCTCGAAACTGAAGGAGAGCTGTGCATCATTTCATTTCACAGCACACTCTCACCTTTTGAGAAATACAAACATGACCAAAGTACCAAAGGGCAGGATTCAGCCACCCCAAATCCACGAGAGATGACCTAATCACTTAGCAACTCCTGAAGACATTTAGCTCCAACTGAACACCACAAAATGCATTCATTCGCAATGGCCGGTAACACCACTACACCAGTGTTACATTCATCCTCGCACCATTGAAGACGTGCATTCCGGTGTTTTGAAATCTCCCCTTTTCTAATTTCCTTGGGGCACCAACTTGACTGATGGACACCAGCACCTGGGCCCAACCTTTTGTTGTTGGGCTGTGTGGAGATGGCGATCGGACTCAATATTTGGAGAGTTATGAACCACACCTGCCGCACAAAAACATAAGAGACTAATATGTATTGCATTGATTGCTCAGCTTAATCACAAAGCAAGCAGGCAGCAGGATGTGGAAGACCTCTCTTGGCAAGTCGATTGGCAGTCCAACACCAGTTTTTCACAGCAAGCCACATGAAGAACTTGCAGCATAATGGAGCCCAAGTAAAATTCTCGTCCAAGTTGCAAAACAAATTGTACCTAAATACTAAATAGATCATTATAGGCAGGTTCACTGGAACAATTTCCAGCCTAGTGAGTTTCCAACTGTGTTGATCAGCCACTCCTTGCTGCAGCTCCAAACCATCCACAAATCCCATATGAGAATATACTCTCTTAGGACCTGTACTGGAAAGGCTCCCTTGATATCTGAAACCCAGCTGCGGTTGACCAAATCTTGTGCCACTGTGGGACACTTGATGGCCCTTTTGGGAATTACTTTGTGAAGGTTAGGAAGCAACACAGGGTTTGTCTTCCCATCTAACCATCTATCATGCCAGAATAAGGTACTCTGTTCATTGCCAAAATTGATTCCACAGTCATACTAAATAGAACTCGGGCATTGAGAGGAATTTGAATGGGCAACCTAGCCCATGGGCAGGAAGGATATATTTTCTCAAGCCACAGTCATCTGATGCAAAGAGCCCAACCCAATTTCTCCCGATTGTGAATGCACAGCCCCCCGGACTAAAGTGGCCGTTCCATCTTCTCTCAAGAGACCATGCCTCTGGAAACCTTTTTACGCCCAAGCCACAGAAAGCCCCTGCACCCTTTGTAGTGGCCTTGATCGCCCATTTACATTACACCTTTATGATGTTTAGTGTTAGTTCTGTTTTTTTTATGATGGTGTAGTGGCTTTTGCTGGCATTGTAGCCTGTCGTTTGAACTCAGAGTTCAGTTGTTTTGTTGGCGTGTGGTGGCCAGTTCTGACTTCTGAGGCCCAAGGAGCCTCCAGCATGGTCATTTTCATTGATAGGATGTCTTGCTAGCTCGGTAGGCGATCAGGTCCAGTCCTAAGTATTTTTGGAAGAATGAAACTAAAATTTTGGAATATAAACATGATAATACTTATAGTACTACTCACTACTAGTTTATATACACACATGTATGAAATGTTTGCATATTAAATTACCTTAAAATTTTCTTCAAACATCCTTTTGTCGTTCGTGGAAGCAAACTTTCTTGATGACGTGGTGCTATTGAAGATTTAGAGAAACAGTTATTGACTGCAGTTTCATAAAATAAGGTAACTGCAATTATTAATCAGTACGTGATTAGGGATCGTAGGACTATAGGAATAACCGAATAGGACAGAGTTAAAGATACCTACCTGATTGCTGCTGCTTGCCTGAAGCCTGATGGTGATGGAATTGGAAGCCGGTTCACCTAGACGGTCAGTCGGCACTCGGCAGTCGCCCTATGCAGATCATGTCATGGACATGAGTGCCGAGTGCGACTCGCATGGTTGCGGATGTGCCCGAGTGGGCTAGCGGCGACTCGCTGGCCGGCTCACTGCTGCCTCACAGCTTGTGCAGCCGCGTAGAAGGAAAGGAAGTCTAGTAATTACCGGCGTCGAAGGAAAGGAAGCGGAGAAGTCGCGTTGCATGATCACGTATGTTTGGGCTGACCGGCTGAGTACTACTAGTACTGTATGCATACGTGAGGGGCCCATCAGCATTCTGGACCTGGGACCGCTGCCCCTCCTGCCCCGCAGCCCCACCCTAGGGCCGGGCCTGTAGGCGATGGAATGCTATGTATTGCTGTGGGTAAAACGTGATGTAATGACTGATATTTGCAGAACACTATAACTTCATTGCCTGCTTTTCCATCTTGATTTCCGCACTGAGCTGGTTGTTTGTGAATTATTTAAATACATTAAAAGTGTTAAACAGAAAGACATGAAAACATTTCAGCAATACTAGTCCTAGTACAGAAGTGTTTTTATGAATATTATGTTGAATTCTTCCTTTCCTTCTTGCTGCTTTCTCACTGCTCACTGCTCACTGCACCTTGTGCGTTCATCTTTTGTGGCAAAGGTTTGATGTTGATGTACCTGGCAATATGGTGTACAAGGAAAGTCGTTTCACAACTGCAGGTAATTATATGTCCAAAATTATCTGTTTTCTTGCAGAGATTGATCAGTGCTTCGAATATATATAAAATTATCAAAACAGGTACTATATGATTTGAAAATTTACACATTAGTTTTTTCAGGCAATGAGTGACGAATCCATGAAAATATGTACAATATTACCGTTAACAAGCTTATAATACAAATTTACTCTTGCAACAAAATATATGCTTCTAAATGATACTCTGTTCGTTTACGTGTTCGATTAGAAAACAAGTTTTATGCTTTTGCTCATCTGTGTTCTTTTAAAAGTTTTCTTCTATTTATAACAATCCAAAATCATCCAAGTACCTAGAGATTGCTCAAAAACTGCATGTAGCAGTTTGTTTATAATATTTCTTTCCTTTTTATTCTGACTTCTGAGCGTCTTATGTTAAACAAAATATTGTGGTAAAAGTAATGTCCTTTTGATTTGGTTGAGAAAAAAAAAACTTACAGTAGTACTGTAGTAATGCTGTCTTGGATGAAGTAGTACTGCTGTTGTAACTTTGAATTGCAATTATGATGTTTTCTCTCTTGCAAGGTGATAAAATTGTTGCTGTGGATAGCCCTTTTGGACGGTTGGGGCTTACTGTTTGCTATGATTTGAGATTCCCAGAGCTTTATCAAATTTTACGTTTTAAGCATCAAGCACAGGTGGTTACACATTCTAACATGCTTCACACAATCATGATTGATTATATTGGATGCCCTCCTATCATAGAAATTGTAGAGGGGATGCATATTCTGTGATCCGTTTTTAATTTGTCTCATACATAGGTATTACTAGTACCATCTGCATTCACAAAGATAACTGGGGAGGCACACTGGGAAATTCTCCTCCGTGCTCGTGCAATTGAGACACAATGTTATGTATGTTAATCAAACTCCTCTATCTACTCATTGACATGTGGCATACATTTCACATTGGGAAACTCTATCTCCTTTTGCACAAGGTTATTGGCAACATGAGATACATAAAATTAAAAGTTAATGTTGGACCAACATCTGCTTTTCTGTTGTGATTTTAAAACATGACACAGTGTTTGAAACCATTTGTAGGTTATTGCTGCTGCTCAAGCTGGAAAGCACAATGAAAAAAGAGAAAGCTATGGTGATTCTATAATTATTGATCCATGGGGAACAGTGATAGCTCGACTTCCGGGTATACCTTTTTTGTCTCTTTACCTTTTTGAGTTAATATTCTTTTGTATATCTTCACTCGGACTTCTTTGTTCAACATTTATCTGATATGCTTCATTTCGTTATTTATTAATGCTGCATCAATCATCGATATTTTTTACATTGAAAATTTTGATGTGCAATACAAGTGACATGTATTACATGCTGCATGTTTGTGCTAGTGCCCTTTTTATCCGAAAACCTGTGAAACAACTGTTTTCTACCCATATAATCGATCTAATCGCTTGATTAAAAAATTGTCATTGCAGATCGGCTCGCAACTGGTTTTGCAGTTGCAGATCTTGATTTATCAAAAGTTGAGGCTGTGAGAACTCGAATGCCAATTTCAGAGGTACTACTGCTTTCCCAGGGACCCACCGTCGCTTTGTTCCTATTTCAACCAGGACTGGAAGTTCTTTTCGTCTTTGTCTATAACAGTTTACTCTTGTCCTATGTTTCTCAGCACCGGAAGTTCGACAGTGATTGGAAATCCATGACTCTTTGATAGCCGAGGGCTGGTCCTGTGTTTCCTATGTTTGTATGCACATATAGTTGACATATTCATCTATGCATAATTAGCACAGTTATGGTCAGTTTGTGACTGGGAAGAAAATAAGTTGCAGAGACGATAGCAGCGTAAAAAATTGGTAGACATCAGTGCAAGTTGAAATTTGCCTTTTACATGCTGTAGTGGCGGCGAAAATGTTGTAATTATCAGCTTCATAATATTCAGATTTAACAGGGTTGACATTGTTATTCCATTATTAAAATAAAGTTTCCAGGTCCTAGAGTACTGGAATTTATTTAAATTGAAATGTACATCCCTAATGAACTTGTAAATGATCTCAAATCCAAATGGAGCGGCGTGATGCTAATACCATGAGTCCATGATCTAGAATTTTGACTGTTGCCTGGATCTTCACATGGAGACGGAAAGCACCAAACCAAGCAACATAAGCTTTTTATTTGGTAATAATTGGAACCAATAGTGAACTTCACATATCTTCTTGCAGGCCAGCGTGGCAACAAAGCTTAGCTTCATTATGGAATTGGTGTAAACGCCCAGGAAAAAGATCTCTAGTAACAAAATCAAAATCCTAGACAACACACACGAGATGCCTTTCTTTTGAAACCTAATACTCTCAAAACTAGATCAGACTAGAAACGGAGTATACCTAGTGTCAAAACTGTTAGATTTGTGTTGTCGCTCTAATACACTAGCAGATAAACAATGGGTACTCAACTAGCATCAGTACAAGCATGTGAGTAACCAATTCCAAGAAGGGAAGAAAGATCTGCAATACGGAGTATGATTTATAATACCAGGAAAAATATAAACCTTGTCAACTATTGTTTCCATTTGTCCAGTCTGATTTTGACTACAAACCAAATAAGTAAAAGAGCAGTGATGTTTTAAACAGCTAATCTTGGACTGAATATAGTTTAGTCACACTTTTGTGTTACCAATTGTGTCCCTGTTGAAACTGGCCACTAGAAAGTAGAAACCAGCAACTGTACACTTTTGTGTTCAGGTGCCAATATAGTTCCACTTCAAATCGAGTTTAATCTCCAAACATTGAGTAAAAAAGAATAGCTCGTCATGTAAAAACTTTACTTCATGAAAGAATAAATTCATATAAATTTTGTAGTGTCAAAATTATACTAATACCTTAAAGTCTTCTTAAATCAAATCAAAAGTTAATTTTCCACATGCTGACGAGGCACCAATAATCTCGAAACGGTTGAAGAATGCTGCAGGCAAAAATAATTGGTTAATGCTTCGAAAAAGAGGATAATTGGTTAACACCGCATACAGGCTTTCACGTGTTGTGTCGATGGCAAACTAGTTCAGATATCTATGATTGAACTGGTATCATGTCACCAGTCATCATCAGTTAATAAACATGTGGCCGTGCGCCTCCAGCAGCACCTGCAGGGCTCCCGCAGGGCAGGTCATCTCAAAGCAGGGCAGGTCATCGTCTGTGTGGAGCATCTCCAGCGCCGCGACGGCCGGGAGCGTGGTCGTGCGCAGGCAGCCGAGGACGCGCAGTTACAGCCTTACATGGAAGAAGAAAGAAGAGCAGAGGAGGAAGGTTGGGTGGCTGACAAATCAGACCCCACAGAAATGGTCCTTTCTTCTGTCTGTTTGACATCATTAGCGTTGAAACCGGACGAAATGACGCAGAGGGAAAAACAAAGTTCGACTTATCCTCACAGTAGTCACAGGTCCGATCTAACTTTTTAGTGATGTGAAGATAAGATCCAACTTTCATGATGACACACAAGTAAAAGACTCACTTTGTTCCAATTGGAACCAAGACCAGAAATCTTTTGGTCTTCATCTATAACAGTTTAGTATTGTCCTACATTTTACAGCACTGGAAGTTTGACAGCGATAACTCTTTAATAGAGGGTTGGTTTTGTGTTCCCTATGTTTGTGCACACATATAGCTGATCAGGTACAACGTCGAACATGGCACCCGGTCACGCGTGCAAATGCCCCTCGGCGATGGCGGAGAGGACACCTCTGCTCAAGCTCGGCGGTTGTGCTAACGATGATGTTGTCAACGTCCACGAAACGCTTGTCGTGGAGCCTTTTTTGCAACTTGGAGAAAAGATATCACAAGGGTATTTGGAGACGGGCTGCAGTCCACTCCTTCACTCCAATTTCCTAAAAAGAATTCCACGAAAAAAATAGTAAATGATGTGATATATTTACAATATTGCGATGTGAACTAAACTCATGGGAAAATATTGCAATGTGAAGTTGTCGTTCAATTTGTTGAATATGATTTACGAGAAACAAAAATTTACTAAAATTCTGTATGGTAAGACATAAAAATTTGAGTCTGAGTTACAGTGTAGGTTCTAAAATTTGAAGAAACAAGAAAAAAATTTAGTGGTAAAAGCATGTAGAAGTGCTGATCTATCCCAAACTTGACACCTTCTCGTGCATATGTGGTGAATGAACATTAGAACGAATATCACAGCAGTGATTCACATTATAAACTAACCAAGATACATGATAAATCATTAACAAGAACAAATGAATTTACTGTAACCATGGACTAAGTAACCATCAGAATTAATTCCGGTAGTTCAGTTCTAGTTTCTAGGTCAAATCGATTTCAATCCCTCAAGGTAAAAAGTAGAAAACATCATTGTGAGAATGAAAGTGTAACTAGCAAAATAAGAAAGCAAGCTTGTTTCAAACTACAGGATCAAGAAAAATTGAGGATAGTTGAACCATGTACTGTAATTGGTGGACACAAGTACCTGTAGGGTTATGAGGGTGCTACGCTAGTAAGAAAACAAAACTTTTCTACCTTATAAATCAGGATCTACTATCAGATATAGGTCACGGGATTACCACCAGACGCGCAGATGCAGCGGAAGACTCGATGTAGTCGAACGCGTCGCAGCAGTGTCGTACAGTTGCGTGGTCGTCCGTCAAGTACACCCTTCGTTTACGGATCGTCCGAGCACGTTCCCGACCAGTCCAACTAGTCGCCGACTAGTTGTCGACCACCGTGACCGACCAGGTCCGTCCTTGTACCGCAGATGCAGCACCTCCGAGGTATCAAACACGTGCGGGAGGAAGCAATGCGCAACCGGACTGTTAGATCCGCGAGGAGCAAAGGCGTGAGCGTAGGGTGGGCGACGGTGGCTGAATAGATTGATCGGATCTGATTAGATGCTTTTGCTTCGCCCCTACCCCTTGCTCATATAGACGTCCCTATGCGACCCCAGCCTGTAGGCCCATCAGGAACCCTAAGCCTTGTCTAATTCGGGTCCAACCCGAATTAGGCTTCCAACCCTTAAGCGTGCGACCCTATGGGTTCACGCATACATAGACATGGACCGAATTCTCCTACTCGTCCAATAGTTGACAGCGGCCTCTAGCAAGGCATGGCAACTCCTATGCATACGCAAAGATCATATCAGACAAACCACTACGACCACGTATAAGTTATTCTCTTTGCCACTGATATATGGTTCAACTCGTGGGTTAACACTTAACCCAAGCACGGGCCATACATTTGTTGATCCAATCACTTGAGCGATCTAGTGATATCTTTCTCATACAGAGAGGGGCAAATTCCATCTTGACCGTCTATGTCTCATAGCATGTTTCCCGACCACCCGAAGACCACCTTTATAACTACCCAGTTACGGAGCAGTGTTTGATAATCCCTAAGTAGGCCGTTTCATATCTTGAGTACATACCACAATCTCAGGTCTAAGGACATAACGTACATGACGTGAATAGAGACAATCTCAAGTCGGGTCAGTCTAGACTACATGTTTCACATGTGCCCACATTATTAGTTCGACATCTCCATGTCCATGACTCGTAAAACATAGCCATCAACTAATACATGTGCTGGTCTAATATTGAAGTGTGTTCTCACAAAAACGCCGACCAGGGACAACTTTAGAATAACCATTCAAGTGATTGAGTTCCACAGACAATTCATATAATTGCCAATCAACATAAGTTGTCTATAATGGATATTCAATAAACACTTAATATATGTCATAGATACAATCGAAATATCATCATCTCTATGATTACCTCTAGTGCATATTTTCAACACTGCTATGACACAGAGTTGGTTACTAGAAGATCGATGTATTATTTACGATAACAGGAACTAAGTTACAATATATTAGTGATCAGGTGGGCATGAATGGGGACTGCGGTTGGGGGATTTCCTCCATTTGTTGAACAATCAGTCATTCATGGAATGAAAGCAGCCAAATCACAGTCAGACAACTCGCTTTGCTCCAATTAACAGAATGCAAGGTCTAGCATGGCTAAATTGCTACTGCGTCAAGCAAAACAAAAAGAAACAATAAAACACATGGCGATTTTATTGTTGCCAGTTTGCCACTATGGACTATCTGAACTGGATATATTGATCTGTTCCCTTGCACATGCATGGAGACAAAGTTCTACATCAGGAGAAATAATAAAGCACATGGCAATTATCATTGACATTTGTCGCCTTTCTCGCATAACCGATTTAACAGTAGTGGCTAACTATATGATTTATTAGAAATAATTATAAGAATTATGTGGTATGATATAACAGTAGTAGCTCGTGTAGGAAATTACAGAAGGCATAGTGACCCGAAAGAACAATTGCTTTTGCATACAGTATAATATAGTGTATGATTTACGAGAAACACAATTTTCTATTTATTCAGTAGCGTCAGTTGAGGCTATTTTCAGAATGAGTGCAGATTAGTTAAGAGAGACAAAAAATTGCAACAGGTACAAGGATAGTTGACAGATTGAAATTCAGATATGCATAACTGCCCCAAAGAACACCTGATGCACATCAACATTGCCGTCTTCCCCAAACACCAGATCGACAATATGCAGTAAATACAACCATATAATTCTACGGGGTTCGGATCTTAATCCACTAGTGAAAGTTGGGATTTCTAGTTACTGCCGCTACTCGCCTCGCTGCGTACGGACGTACCTGAGCCAGCGAACACTGGACTCCACGGAGACGATTGGGACTAAAACAAGTCCTGTGCACACATGCCCTCCCGAACGGAACTACGACCCCTGACAGCAGCGTCGCCGAGGAAGAATCCTGAGGTCCTCCGCGTCGAAGAGAAGCGCGCTACAGGAACCACGGACGCAGATCTGCGCGGCGAGGTGGAGGGCCGGCCGCCGTCGCCGCCGGTAAGGTGGAGTGGCTGATCTGCCACTGAGAGGTGGATGGCCGGAGCAGCGAAGCGCCGAGCGCGGTGGGACGGGGAGGGGGCGACGCCGATGTGCGCGTGGGGTGTGGGCAGAACGCAGTTAGACTATCTCCAACGATGGATAGGCAAAAACGAAACCGATTCCTTGTTTTGGGTGATGCACAACGAATTGGTCGTACCCCAAAAGCTTAGCTTCTCCAACAGCCAACGCACTAGCCTCCAGTTTTTTTTCCTGTCACGGGCCCCGCCCTGCCTCTTCTCCGTATGCTCTGTCTTCTCCTTCGCTCTCTCCACCGACGCCGCTCGTCCAACCCCTTCCCTGTAGCGGCGGCCGCCGTCGCGTCCCGTATGCCTCCAGACAGCGCCGTCCAGCCGCAGACAGTGTGCCGCCCGCCCGGGCGTTCTCGGCCGCCGTTCCCCAGCGTCCCGCACCCCCGCGGGGGCCGAGCAGCAGCTGCAGGTGGGCGGATCCTCCTCGTCGAGCGCCGTCGCCGCCGTAGCACTCGGCAAGCTTCGCCAACGCCATGCCCGGAGGCGGAAGCGAGCAGCGTCGGTGGCTCTGGCGGCGCAGGCGCCGGCGGCGCGAGCTCCTCTCTCGCTTCGATTCTCCATGGCCGGCTGTGAATGCGACCTCACCTGTCCCGGCGTGGGCTTCGGCGGCGGTCCCGACGCGGGATCCATCAGCAGCACCGGTGCTGGAGCCCCGACCCCACCGCCGTACTTACCGCAGCCTCCTCTTCCCTTCCTCTCACAGGCAGCAAAAGTGGGCTGCCGCCCCTGCCAAGCTGCGCCCCTGGAGCAGAATTGTAACACTCTGGTGTTAAGCATGCATAATCACTTGCATTCTTAAGCATAAGCATCATTATGCATGGCATTAATGAAAAGATTGATTGTCATTTCATGTATCATGCTTGATTATTCAAACTATGCTTGCCTTTCACATGAATTAGATAGTGGTATGAGTGTTTGATGTTTGATGACCCCTAAGGTAACCTAGACCTGATTAGGACACTAAATGAACCTAGGTTTATGTTCATGGTTTTGGCTAATTAAGCTTTGTTGTCATGGTTGACCAAGGTGGACCATTAAAGTAGTTTTGTTTGACTAAATTGAAAGTGGTAGCTAGAATGCTTGCATGTGTGTGCACCCTAAATAAAGTTTGTAGAGAATTTCATAAGGAACAAAAGTTGTAATTACCACTTTTCATGAAAATGCTTGGAAGGTGTTCAAAAATGTTGAAAAAGGGCAGAATTGGAGGCTGTTTTTCTATTTTAGAGAATTTTAAGGGGTATTTTCTTTGATTTTTGTATTTCAAAATATATGCATAATCTGGCCAAACTTTGTACAGATGAAATGTTCTACTCTTCAAAATCTACATTTCATCTATTTGGAGTTTTTGCTAATTCGGCCTAGTTCAAGAGTTATTAAGCAGCAAAGTTTGTTTTACATCCATGAAAATAGCTTTTTGGTGACGGCTGTGTCCTGGCCGTCAGGGAAATGGCCAGCCACCGCCCATGTCGCCCAGCCCGCGCGCTCCGCGTGGCGCGCGTCCACCGGCGGTCCGGGGCGGCAGCGGCCGTTCGGACAGCATTAAAACGCCGCGCCCGCTCCCTCTCGCTGTCCCCCCTCTCAATTTCACTCTCCCTGCCTCTTTCCCGCAGCTCCGCGAGCCGCCGTCGCCGCCGCGTCGCCCGAGCTCACCTCGTCGCCGTCCAAAAATCCACCGCCATCAGCAGCGCATCCTCTCAATTGACCCCGCAATCGAGCGTGCCTGAGCTCGCTCCACCATCCTCCACCCTCGCCTCGGCCTGTTGCATCAAGGTATACCCGAATCGACTCATTTTCTCCCCGTCCGCCATGGCCGCACCTCGACCTCACCGTGGTCCCGCCGCTCTGGCCATCCTCTCTCGTCATTCTGGTGCGCCTCAAACGCGCCGTGGGGTGTAGGTGCTAGGACGCTAGTCCATGGGATCGATTAGGGTTCCGAAGGGCCGGATTTTGTCGGACCGCCGTGCGGATTGACGCCGGTCCGCCGCGCGCACATGTCTGAGCCGCCGTAGTCAAGCTCTAGCCGCTTTGAATAGCCGATAGGGTGCGCCGTGGTCCACTCGAGTTAAAGCCCTAGCCTTTGCCGCCGGTCAAGCCCTCCTTCGCCGGACATCGAGCTCGCCGGAGTCGGGGAAGACCGCCGCTCCGCTATGCTCGTGCCCTGACCACGCCGCAGCCGCTCCCCTCCCTCTTTAACACCCTCAATCGACTCGCCTAGACGCGCTCGTGTTTTTCCTCTGCTCAATTTGGTCGGAGAACCCCGACAACGGCCGGCAAGCCCGCGCCGACGCCGTCGTCCTCTCCCTTCCCTGTGCAGGGCCATCGGGTTAGAATGTAGGAAACTCTAAGGGCCTTGGTGCAAGATTGCCAGACATAGAGTATTTCTTTTCAGGGCTCGGTTATTTTCTAAAAACCTCAGGGTCCCCGGTGCAAAGTGTTTTTCCTTTTTCTTTTTCAAAACTGTTTCCAGATTTTTGTTAAACCTTTGAAAATTCATAACTTGCTCATTTTTCATCCAAATGAGTTGGTTCAACTTGCAGTATTTTTCTTATGAGATGATCTATGCATGAAAAATATGAAATGTGAAATTTGTGAAACTTTTCTGTATAGCTTTATTTATCTCTATTAATTGCTTTTATCTTAGAAAATGCATAAGTAATTCTCTGTTGCTCAGAAAAATGTGAGACCAAGTTTGTTAGTCTTCTTAGGTCATGCTCTATCTGTGAAAAATGTTATGAGGTTATGTCATGTGGAAAGTTTGATCTGTCTAGTTATGGTGCCTATTTTTATGTGATGATAAATAATTCATAATAAATAATATATAAGGAATTTGTGCATGAAACTTTTTGGAGAATGTTTTTATGTCAATCTAGAGCTAATGATATTCTGAGATCTGTTGTTTGACATACTTTTGTGTACAAAGTATTTTATGCCCCTGAAATTGTGCTGCCTTGTCATTTTTGTGTAGGATAAAGTACTTACTGTTTTGACTTGAAATTTTATGGTAGTCTTCATTTGGTATGATTAAGCTTCTGTAATTTTTACAGAATTTTCTGAGTAGTCTAAAGTCATTTGTAGTTATACCCTGATTTCTTTTAATTATAAATAATGCTTTAGAGTTATCATTTCATGTGTGTAAAAATGCTTTTTATGCTCTTTGTGATATGTGTGATCTACTATTGGTTTTGGTTCAGTAGAGTATAGTGTGCGAAACAATGGCTGTTTATAATTCCTTATAGTGTGCGAGTAAATTGTAATGCAAGGCCTATTTGGAGAATTGTCGGTAGAAGAGAATGCAGATGACATGTGCTTATCTCATATGTTTCGAAATCATATCATTCATCTTAGCTGAGCATTCATTCACCATCAGCATGAGCATTGTATTTCTATATATATATACATGGTATTCATACGCACTATGCATCATACAGGATCGTCAGAGCTCGAAACAGTAGTTTCCGGAGCACAAGCAGAGGAAGGCCAGCAGGAAGCTTTGGTGCGGGAAGCAGCAGCAGAAGAGGATCCCGAAGTTGATCTTCTGGAGTGTCCCGACCACCAGCCAAGCTCTTTCCTAAAAGGCAAGCCCCGGAGCATTCTCCCTGTGGTTTGCAAAATATCTAACTTGAGTCCTTTACTTGTTTGATGCATTAAGTTATAGGCGTTGTTTTATACCGTTGCTGCATTACTTATATTCCTTGCCACTGTTTATACTTCAACCCTGTTAGGTTCAGGTACGAATATATGCTTAGCCCTGCTTAACTAGATCGGTAGAAGTCGGGTGATTTCCTGTCATCCGCGAGTTATAGGTGATGACTCGGAATGGTTGAATACATTGTTATCTTGGATAACCATGTGGAGATAATAAATCGAGACCGGGCGGGATTGGTGTTAGGACTGAACTGGAGGTTCGGTGTGGTTATCCCGTCTGTGTCGAACTAGGACCCCGTCTGTTGTAGGTCCTCAAGTCATATTGAATTTATGCCTCACATTTAGCTGGAAGGATGATAAGTCGTTCCGACTGCGAAGCCTAATTTTGATTTGGGCCGGGAGTCGACCTGCTGTACACATCGTATTGGTGAAGATGGGGGACCACAGGTTACGCGGAGAGTAAGTCCGAGGTCAGGGTCGCCCTGAATAAGGCAGCCGGGCGGTTCCTGGATATGATGGTACCTGTTGATCCCGCGCTTTTCCTGAATTGAATGTCGGTGATCTGTAGCTCACCTTAGCGGGTGAGTGTGGTTTGTGTGAGGAGTACCCGCTAGCTGGTTAGTAATCGATTATAATCGCCATCGTTCCTGGACAGTGAACACTTGACTTGAGCAGCGGCATCGTAGTAAGAACTTGAACCAGAGATGAGATGGGTGAGCTGTTGAGATTGAAGATACTCAACCGAATATGGTTACTTTCTTGTTGAATAATTATTACCATCTTGTTTAGTACAGGTGCTAATGTAGCATGATACGGATAATCAGATTAAAATACATTGCTAGAAGGTTCTTATTAATTGTTTCTTAATGCAAGCTTTTTCGCAATTAAATAAGTCGGCTATCCTACTTATACAGCCTTGCATACTCCTTGGAGTCACTTTATTTTAGTTTATGACGGGTAAGTCTAGCTGAGTACATTCTCGTACTCAGGGTTTTATTTCCCATGTTTTTGCAGATGGTGAGATGTTTTATGGCTATTGTCAGAACTGCTTCTATCCCGCTTTGGGAGATGACTAGACCTTGGGCATGGTCACTCCTCTCTACTTGATGCTTTTGCTGGATGTTGACCAAGGGACTGGCACTGTATTTAAACTAAGTGCGTGTGTGGATTTGAACTTAATCGCTTCCGCTTATTTTCAAATTTGAACTTGGGTTGTAATAACTTTATTCGTACTCCGATGATTTAAACTATGTGCGAACTATGTACTTGTGAATGGGAACGCTAAACTATTACGATCTTGGTCGTGCCGGAAAAGTTTGAAATCCTTCAAGATTTCGGTATGACTACCGGGTTTATTAGGTCTCAATCATGTAGTTTGCCGCACTAATGGTGAATTATGTGCTTGTGCTCTAATAAATTGGTCGGTTCTGTCACAAGAATCCCGGAGGCGGAGGCGAGTAGCGTCGGTGGCCATGCCCGCGCCGGCGGCTCCCCACGGTCCCGTCAGGGTGCGCCGGTGGCTCCACGTTCTGTCCCAACAGGCCACGCCGTCAGATCCCCGTTGCGGGCCCACCATTGACGATGGCACAGTTTAGGTCGAGGAGAGAGAACGACCCAGTTTTCGGTTTCCTTTCTCCTCCGATGCAAAATGGATGCTCCCGTTGGGTTCTCTGTTGGAGACCACTTTTCTACTGTGTACCAGGCATTTTGTGTATGGGTGGCCTTTTAGGTTTTTTGTTGGAGACAGCCTTATCGGGGGAGAATCAACGTGAGACTGTGTAGCCAGCTATAGAGCAATAGTTATGTGTGTGTATATATATATATATATATGCATAATTATTATAGGTTTGGTTAGTTTGTGACCGGGGACTCGAGCAAGACATAGATTGTTGAACAAAATAAGTTGCAGTTGAAATAATATTGCGTAGAAAATGATAGATATCGATGCAAGCTGAAATTTGCCTTTCACCAGCAAAGGAAAGGTGGTTCCGACGATATTGCAGTAATTCTCAGTTTCATAGTATTCGGAATTAACTGGGCTGAGATATTGTTATTCCATTATTAAAAAAAGGTTTCCAGGTCCTAGAATACTGTAATTTATATAAATTCAAATGTAAATTCCCATTGAGCTTGTAAATGATCTGAAATCCGAATGGAGTGACACCTGGTGCTGATGTCATGATCTAGAACTTGGTTAAACTTGGATGCCTGAATCTTCACACGGTACTAAGTTAGCTAAAACAGCTAGCCCCATAAAGTGCTCAAGGATAAATTAAGACAAGCAAGTGACCAACCAATTCCACGAAGGGAAGAAAGATCTGCAAACCAAATAAGCGAAATGAAAGCTGACAAAGCATATTTGTGTTGTCAAATTTACTTGCATACAACCAGGGATGCTTTAAATAGGCAAATATTGGACTAGTTTCGCCAGACTGCTGTTTTACCTACTGTCCCTGTTGAAACTAGAAACAAGAAACCAGTACCTGCACACTTTGTATTCAAGTGACCGACATCATTCCACTTCAAATCGAGTTTAATCTTCAAACATAGAGTTAAACAAATAATATCTCATTATCATCATGGCAAAGCTTACTTCATGAAAAAAATAAATTTATATAAATGCTAAGTTTAATTTCAAACATAGAGTTATATTTTCCACATCACATGGCCTACATTAAGAAATGCTAAGTCACATACTGAAGAAAGCATGGATAATGTCAAAACTGTTGAAGAATTTAGCAGGCAAAATAAATTGATTAAATGTTTCAAAGGAAAAAAGAGATAATTGGTACTGCAAAAAGCTTTCACGTGTTCTATATTGCTGACAGCTATATTTTATTGAATATGAACCTGTTCAGAACATCTATTATCAAACTGGATCATGAAAGGAGTCAATTAATAAACATGTGCATATCTAGCAATTTTCTAGCTAAGATGAGCATAACTGTGGTGTCGATATATTTTTAATACTTGGCACTTGACAGCATATAAACCAGATATTCCCATACAGTAATACATTCACTACCATACCCAAGGAGAAAAATAAAATATTTAACTACACACAGAGACCACAATGCTCAAAAAGGAAAAGACAACACAGGAGAAATTATATTTGAGTGCATAGTAAGTCAGAATGCAAGACAATGTACTGTAAAGAGAAGGTATAAGAAGGGAGATTAACATGCATATTACGCATTAATCATGGTTCAGGCTCCATAAAATGGTGATAGCATATACTGTCAAGTACTACAAGCAGTTGCCAATGCCACTTTATACACAAATGAGTAGATAAAGGCAAGTAGAATTTCTAAGTTAACTGATACAGCTAGCCAAATGAAGTGAGGGCATATCAGTGTACTTAAGGATGAACCAAAAGTACAACATCAGAAAGATGTATACAAGCAGTAGCTGCTGGAGTGACTGAAGACCATGCTCTGAGACATCAGCAGAGGTTGAGCGGACTGACAAAGTCAGCTTACTGTTTCGTAGCATCTGGCAATGACTTTGAATATCAGGGAACATATGGTATCATATGTCAGATTTGGCATTAATTTGTCCAAGATTACGGATGACATGCTCAAGGATGAAGCAAAAGTACAACAACATAAGGAAGATGTATACAAGTAGTAGCTGCTGCAGCGACTGAAAACCACATCAGCAACGGTCGAGCGGTGCTGAGAAAGTCAGCTTACAGTTTCACGGCATCTGGAAATGATTCTAAATGTAATGGAACATATGGTAGAAAAAATTCACTGTCAGAGTTAATGTGTCCAAGATTACGGATAACATGCACACTCCCTCTATCCATGTCATAAGACATTAGTGTTTTTTCATCACGACCGTAAACAAAGAATACCATGTTGCGGTCTGGGTGGATAGCAACGATAATAAACTCGTAAAATCCCAATTGGACATACTTCTTTCCGACCAGATGCTTATATATGGCAGAACCTCCTAAATAATATGACCCACAGGCACCAATTATTGTCTTAACAGACCTCTGATAGACATGCATGTGTTCCATAATACTTAAAAGTTCTGTCGGTTAAATCCTGAATTATCCACGATTCTCCGAGCAAGATCAATCATTACAAAGAGACATTGTAGTATTATAATAGTTTATACAAAATAATACACATCAGAGTAAAAGAGTGAAATGATTACAATAACATAGATTTACAAACCATTTAGTTCAAATCTTACAAACCATAAGTTTAGTTATTACACACCACAATAGTAGTGGAGTAGCGATAGATAACTTATTTACAATACCCAGACGTTACGCTCTGCCCAAGAGCCAAACATCCTACTCGTCGTCACTCTCCGCAACGACTGTCATGCAACAGGATGCAAAGCAAACCTACCAATGGGGCTCACTTGCAACAAGGGTTCAACAAACCCTGAGTACAAAAGTACTTAACAAGACTGACCCGACGAAAAAGAGGGGAGAAACTCAGGAATGCAGGCCAGAGGGACAAGGTAAGGCTCGCAAGAAGCAAAGACTTTTGCAGAAAATCTCTTGTAGATCAAGTTTTAACTCATCATTAGTTGTAACAAAAAATAAAGTTGTTTTGCTCTAACTCAAGATCACCAACCAACTTCATTCTTAATCCTTAACCATCATTCAAGTTGTTACTACGATGATGAATAGAGATCGAGTCTTCTTCTCCGAGAAGCAACGGCGATTCGAATCGATTGTACCTAGCTGGAACCTAGATCACCGATATACAGGAGACTCTAACTCCTAAGCATATCGGATTATATGATATATTGGGATAACAACCGCAGCCATATATCAACCACATGATACACATGGGACCTCTGACCCACAGTGTATCGATATACGTAGGACTCAAACCCATGGTATACCACACCATTGTATGTGGATTTTCTAGTCTCGATACACACAATTCACCAACTGACGAGACCTAGGGCATCAACAGACGAAAACACTACAGAGAGACTCCTTTTCCAATGCAAGTTACCTATCCGGACTCGATTTATTACTATCGTCATGATTTCATCAAGAAAAGTCAACCTCATCTTTTTTATTCTTTTATTTTTTTAAAACCTAGCTAATTAAGCAGGGCTAAGCATTACTACGCATTTTTCAAATAAACATGTAACAAGGAATATGAAAGCAAGACAAGTAATGCACTTGGTGGGTTATCACTCAACTCCTATTAATTAATGCAAAATTTCATAGCTGAAGTGATAAAAACTATATAAAACAATGATAGGGTTTAAATGCATCCGAGACTTGCCTTGGTGGTCGGGGTAAATGGTCTCGGGTTCTAGATCAACACCCAACTCCTAATTTTTCTCTTCCTCGGGATCTGGTTCGGCAACATTCAACTCTTCGTTAACGGAAGATACATGATAACATGATATGTTTCAACATGATGGAATAATAAACATGATGCTTGATGGATGCATAACCAGATTAAGAACTTGAGTACAACTTTCCTTCATGATAAAGTTGCAAGCCAATAAAACTTACTTAGTAAGTTCAATAGGGTTAACTACTTTATTAGTGAAGTTCATTAAACACATGAAACAACGTTGATTAAGCCCTAATGACATAATTAAAAAAAACTCAAACAATTAAATAAAGTGCCAAAGGTCATTAAGGTTAATGAACTAAGGTCATCAGTCAATCCCAAAGTCAAACAAATCCTAAAATGATTAAACAGGATTAAAAGGGTTAATTAATTATTTAAAAAGCATAAATTAAGGCATAAAATTAAAGTTGTCTAATGAAACTCAAATTTTTTTTGAAAAGATCTTGGTCTAATTAGATGGCAAAAAAATTTTAGAGTTAAAAGACAATTATTTTATTTACTAAAAATCATAGAAGATGCCTTTTTCAATTAAAAGGGCTAATTCTAAATTATGCAAAAAAACTCAAAAAAGGCATATTATATTTTTCCTAGGTAGAGGACCTCATAAAGAGCATACACATAAATTTTTAGAATTTTTAGAGCTATACGTGAATTACTATGAATTATGGAAGAAAATAGCATTTAAATCATTTTCTAAAAATAGAGAAAGAAAAGGGAACAGTGTTCCCGGCGCTGACCATCGACCCGCCGGCGCTGACCGGCGATTTCTCGCTGGCGGCGAGGTCTCTGGCGATGGGGCTTGGCCCTATAGGCTCAGCTCGACAAGACGAACAAGCTAGGCTAACTAATAAAGCGGTGGAGCGGCACCAGCACCCACGCCGGCGGCCATGGTGGCACGACGGAGCTCCGACGCGACGGCAAAGCTCACCGGAGGCTTCTCCGGCGACGGTGAGCGCATGAGCACATGCGACGCACCAACGCGAACGCGATATGCCAAAAGATGAAAGCCATTCCAGGTCCCTAGCATAAGAGGCTACACGCGCGGCGGCGCTAGCAAATTCGTGCTGGCGGCGAGCCACGGCGGCCGGCCACTACGGTGCGATAGAGGTGAATCTAAGGGCACGGACAGGTGCAGGAGCTTACCGTGGGGCTGATGCGCACGTTGGTTGGCTGAAAGTTGAGGCAGAGGTCGAATTTCATCGGCGGCAAAGATGGCGGCGGCGCGCTCCGGTGGCAAGGTTGGTGTCACGACGACGTAGGGGCTCGGCTGCAGAAATTAGCAAGCCGATCATGAGCACGACATCAATGTGAAGAGAAAGAGCGAAGAAAAGCAAGCCGAAGTTCACCGGAGAGGGAAGGCGACGGTGGCGAGCTCACGGCGGTGGGATTGCTAGTCGCGAAGAAGATGACGAAGCACGGGCGATTCCGACGGCAAGAGCTGGCGCGAGTAAGCTCAAATGGAGAGCAAGTATGTGGCGGAGCTACTGGCAAGATGGTATGGCGAGAGGTGGAAGGATGACGACGAGTTTTGCCGATGGATGGAGAACGGCGGCGATGGCGAGCAAGAGAGAAAAGAGGAAGAAAAGCGGCGGCTGGCTAGCTATTTATACAACGACGACAACGAGCAGGCGGCCAACACGTCCACGGTGAAGTTTCGCACGCGAGGGGCAAGCTGGCGGTGGCGGCAGGCCGGTATGGCGCCGGCGGCCATGACGACGCCATGAATAGGGGGAAGAATTGAAGACGCTAACGTCAGCGCTACAGTGCTTACTGATGTCACCCGGTAAAAATCTCAAATTACTCCAGATTTTTCATAGTAACTTGAAAATATCCCAAAATATTATTTGTATAATTTTTCAAGAGCTATATTTTTCATTTAACAAATATTTTCAAATTCTGCTTAGTTTTTGAAATATGAGTTCAAATTCAAAAGGGAAATAAAACCCTAGAAACAAATATTTGAAATTACTTTTGATTTTTCAATAAAACATGAAAACCTTCAAACTATGGAATGCTCAACTTTTCAAACCAAACATTTTTCATATACAAAGTTTCCCCAAATAATACATAAATTTTGAATTATGGGTTTAAAATCAAAAGGGGACAAATGCTAGAAAACTGTATTTTTAAATTTATTTGAAATTCTTTTTGGAAACTTAAAAAAGTTTGAATACTTTAGTTGTAGCTCTTATCAAGATCTACAGACCATATTTTGAGAGTATCTCAAAATTCTTTATAGATTTTGAAATAGAGAACAGGGGATAAAACAAGCTTTTGAAATAAAGGGTTTTTGAAACCGAAATCAAACTCGATTTGGTTTCTAAGATAATTGGTTGGTCATTAGTGATCACAAACATCATCCAAGGATATTTTTAGGTCATTGACCCAATGACACCCTTGGTTGACCAAGTTGACTTTTGAAAACATTTTATAGCTTTCCAATTTGAATTTAAATTTGAATTGCAAGACTTGGGAATAAGTCTCGAAATCCAAATTCAACTTCAAATATGAAATTCATTTTAAGGGTTGTACTTATATTTATACATTATGCTTGACACTAGTGTAAACACGGTTTACACCTCAAGTACATAGAATATAAAATAAGTAGTTGAGATGACATTCGACATTAGAGTTTTATGATTTTATGTGACACAACATTTGAGAAACACAAGCAACCTATGAAATATAAACTTGTTTTAGTCGATGCTGTTGATGCAAAATTTTATCTGCAAACACACCGGGCTAATACCCAAAATCGATATCCGAAGCATGCCAGTCGATTTGACCTGTTAATCGACAAGGATGATAAAATTGAATAAAATCCGAACGAGACGACAGCGATACGCCCGGACGTCAAAGCTCAGAAGGTATTCGATAACTGTTGAACAGATCAGACGAGACAACAGCGATACGCTCGGAAGTCAAAGCCTGAATCGTGCTCGGTAGACGCGGAACCTGCAAGGTCGCCGGAGATCAAGTTGATGCAGCCCGTCGATTCTTGAAAGAACTCGTTGAAAGAAAAGGTACTTGGCGAAGTCGCCGAAAAGTAAAGTACTGGTAAAGGTAAATAAAAAGTAGATTTGTTTATTGATGCTTGGATATCCATTACAATGCCCTTCGGCATATATTTATACTCTACTAATCAAAAGAGTCCTAATTTAATACGTAAAGCTCAAATATAGAAGAAATAAACTAATTCCTTATACGAACTCTATTCCTTGAAAAAGAAATAAAACTTGTATAGGAGTTGGATTTAAACTATAATACTAAAAATCATAAGCTTCGTGTTGCTGATCCGCTGTCCGCTCCCATCACAATGAAGTCATCTTCTTATCGGCGCATCCCTGGCATCGGCAACAACCTTCTAGCCTTCCTACCTATCTTATCGGCAACAGCCCTCTGGCTTCATCAACAATGTACGAGATCAACATCTCCTTTATCGGCAATCACCCATCGGCAACTCAGAAGCAATGCTGGAGAGCAACCACCTTCTTGCCGATTTAGTTTAGTCTCCCGATCCTTATTGACATGTGCCGAAAAACGGTGTCAACACATGCCCCCCAATTTTGGAGTATAAAATACTTTATGCACCGAAATTTCCCCTGGTCATGATCACCCAAACCGCTTGAACTTCTCCTCGAGAGTTACGCGCGCGGTAGTGGAAATCCTGTACCTACAGGCCCATATAATGCTTTCTCTGCCGCGGCCCATTTTTCATCTGCGATTCAAACCCTAGCTTTTCTCTCTCCAGCGGCGACATCAACAGGCGATCCTTCGACGAACTCGATCGTCAGCACTCTTGACGGCGATCCTTAGCCTCCATTAGCATTCTTTGTCTTCTCCAATCTTCGTCGCGGCCATGGCTATCCGCTTTGACGTACCCAAGGTTAATCTTCTTCTTTACCCGTCCTCCGACGTTTTTCCTTTTCTGCGTAGTTCATGATTCCTCTTTATTTTAATCTTTAATCTCAGGAACTTTGCAATAATCTCCTTATCCCAACACATCAAAATCAATTTGTCTGCCTAGGCCCAATGGGAAATCCAGACCCAATCGATATTATAAACGTAGAAACCAATCGAATCCCTTTTAGAGCTCAGAATTTTGATTTAGGATTCTGGACTGATACCTTTCGATCTTGGTCGAAAACTTCTAAGGGATGGAAGGACTGGTATTTGAGGGTCGCAAGGCCAATGGAGCTATATTGGGCAGAACGCAGATTAGAACAGTACATTAGACTATCTATTGCCGATATGGAGAGGAATGAGTCACTGTTAATCGCCGCCTCCTATTTACTGGAATCTCATTGATTTCGATCACGCCATCCCTGCCGATGTGGTAAGTTTGACCCTCTGTACTTCTTTCAACTCCCTTTTAATCCATCAGCAACTAACCTCTTTTTAACACGTCGATGACCCAGTTCCAACACTAAGAGCAGCAAGGTCATACGGCTGCAGCCTATCTCCCCAATATCCATCATTGGCTATAAAGCTCCTTCGCTAGACACTGTGATGGGCCGTGGTCGTTCCAAGAAGAGCACCAAATCGATTGCATCCTCGGCACAGACATCTAAGGTAATCACCTCACTTTCTTTTGTAGATGTCGATTGCTGTGATTTACTGATTTCACATTTCAGGGCGCGAGTTCTACACCAATGGAATCTTCATCGGTAACCCGACCTTCGTCTCCAGGTATTCTCTATTTAAACCTTGATCATTGGATCGGCACTTTTACTCATCTGTTTCTCTTGCAGCACCAAGTAATTGCATCGGCAACCGTCCCAAGTGTACCGATTCCTCAGCCTTCCATTGCCGATGCCCCCAACCATCCGATGTCGATATTTTACAGCACAAGCGTAAGGCTTCATCAGGAGAAGAATCACAATCAAAGCGAGCAAGACTTACACCATCGGCATCCCCGCCTCGCCAGATATCGCCTGACGTACCTGTGCAGATTTCTCCATCAGCAACTGCTCTTCCATCGGCCATTGTACCCATACAAGAATCTTCATCGGCACTGGTGTCGCTGCAGCAATCGATCGAGGTGCCAACACAAGAAACGTCATCGGCAATTGTACCTGAGGTTGTTTCTTCGAGCCAAAGGCGAGAGATTGCCTTGAAACAGGTAAGTTAACTCCCTTAGATAACCTTTAACACTTGGGTCCTTCTGCTGACATCACCTTTTCCTTTTAAGGAGCAAGATTCCCCCGATAGTCTGTTTTCCTTCTCTATTAGTGGGATTGTTCCCGATGATGAAGAGCCTGAAGAAAGCTCTGCTCCAGCCCTTGAAGTTCTGTCATCTGAAACCAAGTCAAAGCTGGAGACGCTATTATCCTTGCTGCAACAGGAGACCTTTTTGCTGATCCAGGATTCTGATTCCGCAAGAGCAACTTTTAAAAGAATTCGAGGTCATATTCCTGCTGATGTCGAGGAAGCACTCTTCCATGCTGCACATCTGGAGAGTCGGCAATTGCAGTATCAGAGGGCTGCCCAGCGGATTGCCGATAGAGCCACTCAGGCAAAACTCCAAGAGGATATGATGATGCACAAGCAATTTGCCGATGAGAAGCACAAAGACATCGGTAAACTAGAAGCCTCCTGTGCAGATCTGGAGAACAAGATTGCTCAACTATCGGCAAGAAGAGAAGCCCTGCTAGTGGAGCTGATACAGATTGAAGGAGCCTTGGACGCAGCAAATCAGGAGAAGGCCCAAATGCCTGAAGCTGTCAAGACTCTTCAGCAAGAAAGGGACAATCAAGTCCTCAAGACGCTGGCGCTTAAGAAGAAGATCAAGCCAGTTGAGGGCAATGCCGATGAAGACGCAAAGATACTGGGGGAAGCTGACCAAATTCGCCTGCGTGCGATATCAACCATCCGTTTATTGTTGAACTTGTGAACCTTCTTCCTCATCGGCAATGTAATGCATCGGTAATTTGTAAAACTTCACATTAACGTAGCGCCGATACACTCTTTTTGAACGAGCACTTTATCTATTTTTTCTTTTTTATTGGCAAGTGCTAAGAATCTCATCGGCAATAGGAAAACCATGTTGATGTCTGCCGATGGACCTTCACTTTTGCGCTTCAGCCGTCATACTTGAGTTTTTGCTCCATGGGAATTTTCCTCTTTGTGCTCACGTTGCATCTTCCTCTTTTGAGTCTTCGTTAGACCTTTAGGGCACCATTGAGGAAGCTTCGTCTTCCAGACGGGTTGATAAATTTTTGCACTTGAACCTGGGCAATTTGTATTGGGATCCCTGCAGAGTACTGTTTCATCAGGGACTCCTGCATTGGTCATCTCCTCGAGCTCCTCTTGATTTATCAGCAAACAGTCAGCATGCTTGCCCAATCTTTCATGCACATTAGTTCTGCTCCCCAGCCGATCATGTACCGATGCCCTCTCTCTGATCAGCTTACCGATGTATCTGCTCCGATCACCATAGCGCGGTCTTCTTTCTGCGCGATCGGCTCGATCATAACCATTGCACTCGGGGCAATTATCAACAGTAGGCAATTTAATGCCTTCTTCCCAACAATAGATGAAGAAGGGGCATCTCCAATGGTCTTCGTGCCGATGCCACGCTTCCCAACGCAACTCCTCTTGCTGATGCCGATAGCGATCACTTGGAATTCTGTACGGAGCTGGTCTAGGAGGCCTTCTTGAACTACTGCTTTCTTCAACTATCTCTTCCCCTTCAAGTCATCGGTACTTGTTTGATTTCTAGGATCCACCGATGCTCTCCTCTTAGCGCTTACCGATGTCAACACTTTGGTCTTGTTTACGGCCTCCACTATGTTTGCTGGGAAAGGATGTTGATCAATCTTCATTGGCCTCTGAGCTTTAGAGTTGTCAAACTTGATCCTCCCAGATTCAATTGCCGATTGCAACTGCTGTCTGAAAACCTTGCAGTCATTGGTACTGTGCGAAGTTGCATTATGAAATTTACAGTACCTTATCTTCTTCAGCTCATCTGCCGATGAAATCACATGATTGGGTGACAGCTTGATTTGGCCCTCTTGAAGCAGCAGATCAAATATTCTATCGGCCTTTGTGACGTCAAACGTGAATTTCTCTGGCTCTTTCTGACCAAAAGGACAAGATAAAGGTTTTTTACCTTTTACCCACTCAGCCAAGCCAATAGTTGGTTCTTCATCTGAATCTGATTCCTCTGCCTCTTCTACAAAGGACACCTTCTTGTTCTAGCTCTTCCAATATTTTGGGGCTTGAGCACCTTGATCAGAGATCCTCTGCACAATATGGCTTAAGCTTTCAAACTCCTGAGAATCGTATTTGTCCCTGAGATGCGGCAACAAACCCTGAAATGCCAAACCAGCTAACTGGTGGTCATCAAGCACTAGGCTGTAGCACTTGTTCTTCATGTCTCGTACCCTTTGCACAAAACTCTCTACCGATTCGTCGCTTCGCTGTCTTAATTTCATCAAATCGGTAAGCTTCTTTTCATGGACACCAGCAAAGAAGTACTTATGAAATTGTCTTTCTAGATTGGTCCAAGTAAGAATAGAGTTCGGTGGCAATGATATAAACCACGCGAATGCTGATCCAGACAAAGAGGACGAGAATAAACGGATCCTCAGCTCATCCCTGTTCTCTACTTCCCCGCACTGGATGATGAACCGGTTTATGTGCTCCATTGTTGACGTATCATCTTGCCCTAAAAACTTAGTGAAATCTAGCACCTTGTACTGATTTGGGAAAGGAATTGAATCATAAGATGAAGGGTATGGAGTCCGATAAGAGTAAGTATCGCTCTTGGGCTGAATCCCAAATTGTTCTTTCATCACTTCTGCAATCTTATCGGTCAAGAGTGCATCCTGATCTTGCCGATGCACTGGCTGGATCTCTACTGAAGGCGTTGGCTGATATGCTTCTACATACCCCTGTGGCATTTGGCTTGGATGAATCGGCATATTCACGGCACCAATCTGCGGAGTAAAGTTCATCGACTGTTTTGCCGATGCTTGTTCCTGGAAAGTTGTCTGTGGACTATACCGTTGAGTCCCCATTGCTTGGTAGCTTGGCTAAATAGCAGATTGCTGAACTGGCGCTTGCCCTGACCAATTGAGATTGTAACTCATCGGCACCTGACTTGCCGATGGCTGATAGCTTGCAGACAATTGATGCTCTTGTATAGATGGATGATAGCCAGCATAATTGCCCTGAATTGCAGGTAATCCAGACTGAGATATGAATGGTACTACGGGCTGCTCTGCAGTGGAAGCTCTCTGTTGAACTGGTGGAGGATTAGTCAATAGATTCGCATAAGATATCTGTTGCGGAGGCGCGTAGAATCCCATTGATAATGGCTGTATAGCAGGAGGTACAGTAGAATAATGCGGCACTTGAGCCACCGGCCGAATTGGAGTAGCCGATGTCATTGGACCCTTCCCTGCTACATCATGCACTTGAGGCAGTCCAGAGTTGGCAGTAGATGGACCTGGAGGCATACCGTATCCCCACCAATTAGCAGCAGTTTGACTATGTTGACCTGAAGGACCTGACATTGCCGATGCCGATAGATCTGTGCTCAACTGAGTACTAGGCCTCTCCTGAGACATTAGATCTGATCCTATCGGTGTGACTTCAATGATGGATGGTCCTGATATAGCTGGAAGAGTAGGCGCTTCCATACTCTCAACGGCTGGAGTTGCCGATGGAGTACTGGTAGATGCCGATCCTGGCTGATGATATGCCGGCCCGACATACCCTGGTGCTTGTCCGTCCCTTAACGTTTGCACAACAGCATTGTAGACAGTATTGGACAGCACGGTGGAGTGGTTGATCAAAGCTTGATTTAATGCAGAATTAACCATCTCCTATAATTTACCAGGGTTAGAGTCAAAGGTTACATGCTGAGGCAACGGCAGATCTTGCTTCTGGATGACTTCTCCGCCCCTGTTCTTGCTGAAAGACTTCAAGCAGAGCTGCCTGTAATCCTCCATAGCTTTTTCCATGGCTTGCTTCTGATCCTCCTTGAGATCTGACTCTGATATCTCGATGATGTTTTCTGGATTGATATCAGTAGGATTCTTCATGATAGATCTGTTGACTTGGTCCCACCGGGCGTGCCAAAAGATGTGTTGATGCAAAATTTTATCTGCAAACACACCGGGCTAATACCCAAAATCGATATCCGAAGCGTGCCAGTCGATTTGACCTGTTAATCGACAAGGATGATAAAATTGAATAAAATCCGAACGAGACGACAGTGATACGCCCGGACGTCAAAGCTCAGAAGGTATTCAATAACTGTTGAACAGATCAGACGAGACAACAGCGATACGTCCGGAAGTCAAAGCCTGAATCATGCTCGGTAGACGCGGAACCTGCAAGGTCGCCGGAGATCAAGTTGATGCAGCCCGTCGATTCTTGAAAGAACTCATTGAAAGAAAAGGTACTTGGCGAAGTCGCCGAAAAGTAAAGTACTGGTAAAGGTAAATAAAAAGTAGATTTGTTTATTGATGCTTGGATATCCATTACAATGCCCTTCGGCATATATTTATACTCTACTAATCAAAAGAGTCCTAATTTAATACGTAAAGCTCAAATATAGAAGAAATAAACTAATTCCTTATACGAACTCTATTCCTTAAAAAAGAAATAAAACTTGTATAGGAGTTGGATTTAAACTACAATACTAAAATCCGCTGTCCGCTCCCGTCACGATGAAGTCATCTTCTTATCGGCACATCCCTGGCATCGGCAACAACCTTCTAGCCTTCCTGCCTATCTTATCGGCAACAGCCCTCTGGCTTCATCAGCAATGTACGAGATCAACATGTCCTTTATCGGCAATCACCCATCGGCAACTCAGAAGCAATGCTGGAGAACAACCACCTTCTTGCCGATTTAGTTTAGTCTCCCGATCCTTATTGACACGTGCCGAAAAACGGTGTCAACAGATGCACATCAAGGTTGACCTAAATATGAATACTTTGCAATGCATATGATGACATAACATGTTTTAGTTAATATAACACCAGGGGTGTTACATTACAAGAGACTGTGTGCTTTAAGGTCCATTCATCGCTGTCTTTATCCTTGAGGACCCAGATTGCCAGCTTATTCGTGACCATATCATCATCATTTGCAAGAAACAATCTCCCCTGGGACAGATCAATGAATCCAGGACCAGTATCATGGAATGGTGAATCCTTGGAACGTGGAAAATCAGTGATCCTCCAAGTTTCTCCCTTCACATCCACGGCCCCAATTACGCAATCAGTGGCAATCGCATACAACACACCATTGACAAATACACACTTCAAAACATATTGCGGTATAAACTCAAAGTCCCAGGCACTCTGCCTGTGGCACCACACTCTGGTTTCAGATGAGTATATCCCCCAGCATCATAATCTTCATCATCCACATCCAACTGAAACACAAAGATGTAGAAGTGGGAGGAGAATGCCAGGTCGAACCCGAAGCGAACCATCTGCACCTTACTCGACCAGCACCATGAGAATGGCACGGCAACCCACTTCTTGGTAGCAGGATTGAGGACGAGGTAGTCGAACAAGCCCTCGTGAATGTTTCTGAAGCTGCGGCAGAGGAGGAGGCCGTTGCAGCTGTCCAACAGGTCCAGGTCCTCCGGCTCGCGGTCAGGCAGGAAAGGGAATGAAGGGTTGATGAGAGGGCGGCCGGTCCCGGACATGTTGGTGAAACAGTAGGACGTCGATTCCGAGGAACCGCCGCCATTAAGGTCGATGGGGCTTTCGTGGAAGATGCCAGCAAGTGTCTGGGGGAGCCTCCTTCGGTAGTCAGGGTCGGAGATTAGTGCACGCCAGCGCGTGGAGACGCACCGGAAGCGGCAGAGAGACCTGTACGGCACACGCGAGAGGATCTCGACGAGGATGTCGTCGGTGAGCTGCGTCGCGGGGTTCGGCTTCCGCTGCCGCTTCCGCTTCCTCCTGGTCCTCTTCTTCGAGCTGGATCCACCCGTCATCGCCGCCGCCGGAGACGAGGAGGGCCGAAGGGGGATCTGCGCTAGCTGCAAACAGAGGCGCAGAGGTTGAGTCAATGAAACTTAAGGTAGTCCTTGTAAGAAAGTTTCAAAACAATACTGCAAAGCACAATAAAAAATCAATAACACGGACTGGCTAAGGAAGGGAACACCTCAATTTCATGGATTTGTCATGTAGTTTTCTGGTTTTTGTCTTATTGCATAGCTTCAAATAGATGGTGTATCTTAAAATGTTCGTTTTTTCATTGAAAGGTTAGTACCACAGTTGCTTCTTTGGCATAGAGTTAATCCGCAAGTGTGCAATGTTATTTTAAAAGTATATATATATGTACTCAGGATATGCCCTTTCAGGTTCATCAGCAAGTGTGAAATATTCTACCTTGGAGTAAAAGCTTTTCACGTCCCTTCCTCCGTATATGATTCAGAAATCATTTAAATTTCCGCAGCAACACAAGACGAAATCATTCAGTATACACAATTCCTAAGCCCCAATTCTACAGTCCAATGCCCACTGTCCACTTATGTAACAACCCTAGAAATCCGGATACTAAAAATACGGGCTTTCAAAATTTTTTTTAAAGTTTACCAGTGTATGGTGGATGTCATGTAGGAAACCCGCCAATAGTTACACAAATAGCACTCAACGTTAGCCCAAGCATTGCATTTAATTACCAGAGTTTGATTCGCCTCTTATTCGATTTTATGTGATGTTAATAAAAATCGAATAACCTTTTAATACAGATGTATATATATATGTGCCTGCTACCGACCCCCGCTCTGGCCCAGCCAGCGGCCCAGCCCCGTCACGCGCTCGACCGCCGGCGCACACGCGCTCGCTCGCACGCGCACGCGCATGCATGCCGAGCCGCCCGCTCGAGCTCGAGGCCCAGCTCGGCCTGCTGCGCTGCTGCCTGCCCGAGCTCGAGGCCCAGCTCGGCCTGCGCCCGCGCGCTGCCGCGTTTCGCTAGCGCGCGCTCGACCGTCTGTCGACCACCGGCCCAACAAGGCGGCCCACCAAGGGCCTGCCGCCGGATGCGCCCGCGCCCCTCCCCTTTCTCTCGCTGACGCGTGGGACCGTGCTGTCAGCTTCCACCTTTTACCATTTCTGTTCACCGCGCGTCGCGTCCGTCGCACCATTTTTGTGCACCGCGCGCCTCCGTCGTCCGCCCGAGTACGGCCGCGTCCCGCGCCGTCCATCTAACCGCCTGCTTGCACCGCGCTTCACCGAACCCTAACCCTAATCGTGGCCGCGCACAGCCGCCCGATGGGCATCTTCTGCCTCCGCCGTCCATGGCTGGCCGCCGTTCCTATTTAAAGAGGAGCACCCTAGCCTCTAGGGTTTCCCCATCGCCCCGCCGTCTTTGTGGAGACCCGCCGCCAGAACAGTCGAGCGAGGGAGAGAGAGAGAAGAAGGGAGGAGCAGGAAGGAGGCGGAGCTAGAGCGCTGCTGCCACCTCCGCCGTCCGCATCCGTGCGCCGGAGAAGCCCGACGGACCGCTCGGCCTCGACTTGCCCCTCCGACGCTACGGCACTGCTACTCCCCCACCAGGCCGTCGCTTCGACCTCAGCCGCGAGCCACCGGGACAGCCCCGTGCAGGTAAGCTGCCATACCCCACCCATGGCCGTTACCAGTACACCGTCGACGTTCTTGCTCCCCTTACCCTGTTTCCTTTCCTTACCGCGACCGATAGCTTCGCTGTAGTCTAGAGCACGTTTTTGGCAACCTCTAGGAGCCGGCACGGGCCACAGATGGAGCCACGCACTTTTGCAGCTCTGGCCTCCCTGGACTCTGGCCGCCGGAGCGTCCGCCGTGGCCGCCGAGCCACGCACGCCCCGCCGTGCCTCGACTAGCCCGGTAGTTAGCTCGTGGAGATCCTAGCTTCTCCAATCGAAGGGCCAGAAGGAAGATGGAGACCAACGCCCGGCTTCGCCGGCAAATTTGGCCTCGCCGTCGCCAGACGCCGCTGCCGCGCCTCGCTGACCACCACCGGCTCGAGGGTCGATTTCCCCGAGCTAGAGCACCTAGCCGACCAGCCACGTAGCCCAGCTAATGCTCCGACCGACGAAGTCGAGGGTCCGCCCGACATTCGTCGAGGGTCCACCCGACAAGTCGAGGGTCCACCCGACAAGTCGAGGGTCCGCCCGACGAAGTCGAGGGTTCACCCGACGAGTCGAGGGTCCGACCGACGGAGTCAAGGGTCCGACCGACGGAGTCGAGGTCCTGGCTCTAATCGAGGTCCTGCCCGAGTCGAGGACCCAGCTCGAAACCAGAGGTCAAGTCTCGAGGGGCGCACTGTTCTCGAGGGCTGCCCCTTTCATGCGAACAAGTCCGTCTTCGAGGGCATGCCCGTTCGCCGGGCGAGGCTTCGTTCTCGAGGCCAGTCCGTTCGCCCGAGCGAAGTTCCGTCCTCGAGGGGTCGCCCGATCGCACCCTCGAGTGTACGGCGGCCGACCGCCCCCTCGAGTGTACGGTGCCGACCCAACCCGACCGCACCTTTCCCAGATCCAGGCCCTTCGAGGCCCAGTCGAGAACTGTCGACATCGACCGTTGACCTGGCCCCACCTGTCAGTGGCCAGAACCGTGGTCCCCACCTGTCAGCCACTAAATGGACCCGTCGACACTGACGTCAGCATAACGTCAGCATGACGTCAGCACAT
Source organism: Bothriochloa decipiens (assembly GCA_023333625.1). Classification (NCBI taxonomy): domain Eukaryota; kingdom Viridiplantae; phylum Streptophyta; class Magnoliopsida; order Poales; family Poaceae; genus Bothriochloa; species Bothriochloa decipiens. The sequence continues at coordinate 18,926,210 of CM041646.1, read as the reverse complement.
CCCCAGCTGCACTATTCCTGCGCGCCACGTGGCCCAATCAGGAGCTGCCACGTGTCAGCTCCAGGTTAATCTGCCCTTTTTCTTTTTTCGAAAATAGAATAAACTTCGGAAATTCATAACTTCTTCATACGAACTCCGAAAAATATGAACCAAGTGTCCAAATTTTCATAAAAATAAGCTCTACATCATAGGCTTGTGTATGAGTGCATTTGGAGTTATTGAATTTTATTGCTTCTTTGTGTTGACTCTATAGGAGCCGCTAACGCGGCTATTATATCTCGTTTCAGAGGAGGATCAGCTTGAGGAGGACAACTACGAGTACGAGGAGGAGCTCGGTGACGATTTCACAGGTGCCACACCCCACCCAACCTCGTAGATCCTATTACGCATGGCATAATATCTAGTTGCTAGTGCTTTAATTATGAATATCACCTGATGATAGGTTGCATGGTAGAACTGCCTGATGAGCC
>CM041646.1:18837871-18910740 GCA_023333625.1 Bothriochloa decipiens | reverse complement strand
AACTAGATATTATGTCATGCGTAATGGGATCTACGAGGTTGGGTGGGGTGTGGCACCTGTGAAGTCGTCTCCGAGCTCCTCCTCGTACTTGTAGTCGTCCTCCTCAAGCTGCTCCTCCTCTGAAACGAGACATAATAGCCGCGTCAGCGGCTCCTATAGAGTCAACACAAAGAAGCAATAAAATTCAATAACTCCAAATGCACACATACACAAGCCTATGACGTAGAGCTTATTTTTATGAAAATTTGGACACTCGGTTCATATTTTTCGGAGTTCGTATGAAGAAGTTATGAATTTCCGAAGTTTATTCTATTTTTTGAAAAAGAAAAAGGGCAGATTAACCTGGTGCTGACACGTGGCAGCTCCTAATTGGGCCACGTGGCGTGCAGGAACAGTGCAGCTGGGGATGTGCTGACGTCATGCTGACATCAGCACTGACGGGGGACCCAGTCAGCGGCTGACAGGTGGGGTCCACGGATCTGGTCACTGACAGGTGGGGCTAGGTCAACGGTCAACGTTGACGGGTCTCGACTGGGCCTCGGAAGGCCTGGACAGGGCTGGATCTAGGCCAGGTCAGGTCGGCTACTATACAATCGAGGGTGCGATCCGGGCGACCCCTCGAGGACGGAGTTCGCTCGGGCGAACGGGCTGGCCTCGAGAGCTAGGCCTCGAGCTCGGGCAGGCAGGCCGGCGTGCATGTGCGTGCGCGCGCGAGCGAGTGCGTGCGCCGGCGGTCGAGCGCGCTGCTGGGCTGGGCCGGCGCGGGGAGTCGGTAGCAGGCATATATATATACATGCATTAAAAGGTTATTCGATTTTTATTAACATCACATAAAATCGAATAAGAGGCGAATCAAACTCTGGTTATTTAAATGCAATGCTCGGGCTAACGTCGGGTGCTATTTGTGCATCTATTGGCGGGTTTGATATCCACCATACACTGGTAAACTTTTAGAAAAATTTTTGAAAGTCCGTATTTTTGGTGACCGAATTTCTAGGCACACCGTGGGAGGCTGGGAGCGGCAGGCCTTCTCGAGGGAAGGGTCATAGTAGAAGTTGAATCTTTGAATGCCCACGAACCCATCACCGCTCTTGCAGAGCGCCAAGGAGCAGTGCGTGCCCACCAAGCCGGCGGCGCCAGTGACGAGTACGGACAGCCCGGCGCCCTCGATCGACCCTGGGGGCCGCCGCTGCCGCCGCCGGACGCGCCGCTCTCCTTTTCGGAGTTCGCGTTGTCGCTCCTGACGTCGTCCCTGGTCTCCGCGCACCCGTTTCTCCTCGACGCCGCCACCGGCGAGGCCATGCTGTTCCCGGCGTTCCTGTCCCTGGTGCGTGCGTTTGCTGGGGCGCTGCATTCCATGGTCCGGTTCTGCCGCGACGACGTCGCGTTCGTACTCATGCCTACGCGGCTTGACGTCCCGGTGGTCTACTTGGCGCTGCTCTCGTTCGGCGCCGTCGTGTCGCCGCGCTCACCGCGGACGAGATTGCGCACCTCGTGGCGCTGTTGGGCGCGTCTGTCGCCTTTGCTGTGTAGGCGACCGCCGCAGAGCTGCCGGCTAGCCTTGCCACCATCCTCCTCGATGCTGGGCGGCAGTCAAGTAGAGCTGGGCAGCAGTCAAGCGGCGGGCGAAGCTGAGCAGCAAACTGCGCGAATACGGACGGAGCTCAGTAGAAGACGCGTGGGCTGGATCGCGGCTGGGACAGCGGCGGCGCGGACGAAATCCCGTGCGCCGTCATATATCTGCATCTTGTTTATTTCCAGCGGCGGCATGCAAACCCGAGCTGGGCCTTACTTGGGCCACGAAACGGTATTGGGCTGTGTTTTAGGAGGTGGGGAAGGAGCTCTCTTATCAACCGTTGGATAGCAAATGTACAGCATCGGGCGGGGGGCAAGTCCTACTGTAAGTTAGACAATCCAGATCGCGACACTAGCACTAGAAGTCCAATAGGAAGGATTCTAACGCGTGCCTCAACGCATTGCTCACATCGGCTGATGTCTCGTGTCACAAATTTGACTCGATTTATATAAAATACGTGTAATATTTATAAATTTAAATAAATTTATTAAAAAATTAGACTTTAAGATCTTTCCGATGATACTAATTACTTAACATAAATCTTTATATATTTTAATATAAAATTGTCGGCAGTTGTTTTCTCAGGAAGCGAGAATGACATCTATTTTGAGACGGAGGAACTACACCAGAGACGCAGGGGAGTGATTCATGGACAACGGGTTTATTTTGTGAGACTCCATCTCGATGGCCCTCAACTACTCCGTGCAATTACCATTGACAATGTAACTAGTGCTACTTGGTAACTTGAATTATTTTTTTTTGTTCACATTGCGAATATGGATTGTGAATTGTTTTAAATACTAGAAAAATTGCCCGTGCGTTGCCACAGGTGTTGGTGACGGCAGAAACACGACAACAATAAATTCTATTTTAGGAGATGACAATTCTTGAGCGAAAATATTAGCGTCCACAGGCATATTATACCCATGGAGCTTGGTTTCCACAGATGCATGACAACGCGAGGGTAAGTGAGAAGCACATACAATACGTGGGTGAGTGGGTGCTTTGTTTGGAATTTCTTCACTAAGATCTAATCTCTGGATGTACGACACGTGGTTGTCGTATTATTCTTCTCGAAAATTGTTATGAGTTGGTCGAGCCATGAGCCAATTGAGAGCAGACAATGTTGGATTTTAAGTCTACGTTCCACAGCGGTATCAACTGGGAGCGTGTACTCATGGCTGCACATATACATATTGCCTTATCTATTTTTTTCCTTATTGGTTCTATCAAGTCAAACGTTAAGTTTCAATTATATTATTATTTTTTCCAACTCATTTGCCCAATAAAATAGGTGCTCTAGAATTCCGGTTCATCTAGAACTCTATTGACACTTAGAATCTGTCTGTTATCTCTCATATGTGTAGATATGTACACCTCGTATCGATTTATTTATATTTTCTACTTATGGGTCCGTAATTAAAAATAATTTATTGGCCAAAAATCTTAGCGCTCTTTTTTACTTCCTTTGCGTTTTCGAACCTATATGTATACGGCATATGCAAGGATAATTTAACACATTATAGACAAAGCATAACCTAACGAGGTTTATAAAATATATGATAGATGATATTTTTATGAAACTAATAAAATTGGTTTGATATTTTTCTGATTTTTCTATGATTTTTAGTAAATTTTAGAAAAATCTCCACCATTTTGCATCGAAAGCCCCGATCTATTTCAAAAACTATCAATACCCTTCCACCTTTTATTCTCTCTTAAACTTTTACATTTAGAACCCTGTATTTTTTACTATTTTCTTCCCCACTCTGTTTTAGTATTTTTACTTTTCCCACCGTATGGTATATGGAGCCGATGGCTGGGTGCGGGGCGGAAGAACATGTGGGCAGATAGAAATTTTGATCGTAGGTATAGATAACGAGAACAGAATAGGAAATGATACAATATTCTTTCTCACTTTAACAGAACAAAAGGTTACAAATATAAATTATAACAATAACACTTTTGCAAATAACAAAATGAAAACAATAAAGTGAGGATGATCGATGGTGTAGAATTTCTGATGAGACACTCGTTGGTTATTCAATTATATTACGATTACGATGTTACATTTAGGGCGAACACGTCTAGAATACGTATATTGATTGCTGTATTAAAAGGGGGCTTTTTCCTGTGTATCATTATGAAAGATTCACCTGACCCTCATGTCCTTTAAAAGTTTGATCCGACCTGTGTGTCCAACGTCATCTTCGTTTTTTTGTGCATGCCATTCCGTTCATGTCCTCTGAGTTCGACCGTTCTGACATGTGGGGCCTCACAGGTGCTGATGTCTAAAATACCCTTTCCTCACAATCCTTCCTCTCACTTATTTTTTTCATTTTTTCTCCCTTCTCTGCACAATTGGTTGGGCAGCACGACATGGTCGCGTGCGCTCCTGCGGCCGCGCCCGAGCCGTCCTCCTCCACGCCGGTCAAGCCCGCGCCGCAATTGTCGTCCTCCGCGGGCACGGGCGTGTCGGCCAGGCCACGGTGGGGCTGCCCTCGCATGCCGTCCAGGTTGCGGTGGGGCTGCCCCTGAGCGCCGGCGAGGCGGCCGCGACAGGGCTGCTCCCGCGCGCCGGCGAGGCCGCGGCGGGGCTACTAGCGCGCCCAGGCCGCGACGGGGCTGCTCCCGCGCGCCGGCTCTGGCACATGCCCGAGCCCACCTGGTCGCCGAAACGGTGTTGGAACGCGTCCGTCTACATGGAAAAAAAGAGAGGAAGGTTCGAGGGGCTGACAAGTGGGACCCATTAAAGAGTAAAATGGTCATGATTGACACCGATAGAGGTAAAACTGGACGAAATGATATGGGGCAAAACGAAAATAAGGTTAGACATACAGATCGGGTTAAACTTTTTAGTGGCATAGAGGTTGGATGCATCTTTTGTAACGGCACCTAGGTAAAAGTCTCATTAAAAGGAGGGAAACCTTTTCTACCTCTACCTCTAACCTGTTGAACGCGTCAAAGAATTTCAACCCATCGTGTAAGAAAAATAGAAACGCTTGTTCCCCGGCCCTGTACTCCCTCTCCCAACCCTTGGACACCTCCGAACCCTAGCGGCGATGGCGTCCGCGGCGGCGGGCGCGCCGAAGCGCTGCTACTACGAGGTCCTGGGCGTACCACGCGACTGCTCCCCGACCGACATCAAGCTCGCCTTCCGCCGCCTCGCGCTGTCGCTCCACCCCGACAAGCAGCCCCCCGGCTCCGACGTCGCCGCCGCCACCGCCGCCTTCCAGGAGCTCCAGCACGCGCACTCGGTCCTCTCCGACCCGCAGGAGCGCGCCTACTACGACTCCCACCGCTCCCAGATCCTCTTCTCCGACCAAGCCTCCGCCGGCGCCAAATCCGCCTCCCCGGTCCCGGACCTCTTCGCCTTCTTCTCCTCATCCGCGTTCTCCGGCTTCTCCGACACTGGCCGCGGCTTCTACAAGGTCTACGGGGACGTCTTCGACCGGGTCTTCGCGCAGGAGCTCGCCTACGCACGCCGGATGGGGGTCCCTGAGCCCGCCGCCCCGCCAGTCATCGGGAACCTCGATTCCCCCTATGCGCAGATCACTGCTTTCTACAGTTACTGGCTTGGGTTCGGCTCGGTCATGGACTTTGGGTGGGCGGCTGAGTGGGACGCCGCTCGCGGGGAGAACCGCCGGGTGCGGAGGCTCATGGAGGAGGACAACAAGAAGGCGATGCGCAAGGCGAGGCGGGAGTACAATGACGCTGTCAGGGGCCTCGCCGCCTTCTGCAAGAAGAGGGATAAGAGGGTGGTGGACATGGCCCTTAAGAAGAAGGCGGAGGAGGAGAAGAGGAAGGCGGAGGAGAAGGAGAGGAAGAAGCAGGAGGAGAAGAGGAAGAAGGAGCGAGCCATGGCGTATCAGGAGCCTGACTGGGCGAGGGCGGACGAGGAAGAGGATGTGTTGTATGATGAAGACGAAGAAGAGGAGATGAGGGCAAAGAAGAATGAGGAGCTGTACTGCGTGGCATGCAATAAGAAGTTCAAATCAGACAAACAGTGGAAGAACCATGAGCAATCGAAGAAGCATAGGGATAAGATCGCTGAGCTGAGGATGGCGTTTAAGGAGGAGTCTTTGAAAGAGGCAGAGGAGGAGGGGGAAGGTGATTGGAATGAAGCTGATGTGGGGTTTGATTTTAAGCCTACACAGGAGTCAGATGATGAGACTGCATTTTCAGATGCTGCAGAAGAGTTAGCTGAAGAATTTGAGGAAGGTTTGGAGGTGCATGATAAAGAGGATGGTGATAAGGATTTCGATAATGCAGAGCAGGAGGTCGGGTCGTATGATGAGGCAAGTGTATTGGAGGCAATGCTATCAAGCCACAAGAACAAAAAGGGTGGTTATGTGGCTCCTCCAGAGGAGGCTTTGTCTGGTGCTGCTGAGGATGATGATGATCATAGAAGTTCTGAAGTTAATAATGCAAAAAAGAAAGGACGCAGGCGACGGACAGCAAAGAAGGAACAAGATGAAGGTAATTATGCTGACAATGAGCATCGTGGTAAAAGTGAGGTTGAGCCTGAGGGATTTGGCCATGGTAATGATGTTGATGATATGATGGAAGGGCCATCTTCTTCTAAGGAGGACAATGGTTCAGTAAGCAAAGGAGATAAGCAGAATGACGAAAACATGAATCCTAAAAAGAACAAGAAAACCACAGAAAAGAAAACTGTTTCTACTGATCAGAAGAGAACATCAAAGGCTGACCAGAAGAACACATCAAAGGGGAAGAAACAAAAGGTACATATACTTTGTTTCCTTCAAGCCAATACTTCACTCATATTTAGTCTCTCATGGTTTACAACAAGATCATTGAGTTGGGAATTGAAACTGTCTATAGCATGCCTTCACTGTACTTGTAATTTGAACGACATGTTTGTCTGCTTGCAGTATAAGATTACCACTTCCAGAACACAGTCCGACTGTTTATACTTTGAAAACTTATAGGACATTTGCTGGTTCAGAACCAATTTTTATAGCACGGCATAAAGCATATGCAAGATGTTTTGAACAAGGCATCATTTGAGGGCCATTAGTTAACTCCTATGAGTTACAATATATTGGTAATGTAGTAACTGATAATAGAATAGGACATCACATTTGATTGGTTCCTAGACAGGTGGACCTGGGGGAAGTTATTTTGATATATCTTGGAAGTTTGTTACATTGTTCTACCTTTTTTTGTTATCTCAGTGTGTGCTTCAAACATTTCAAAACTCATGCATTTGGATAATACAGATACAGAATAATGTGTGCTGGACAAGTGGCTAGAATGCCGTCTGGTATATTGAGAAGATGATACTGAAAACTGAACTAGGCAGTTTACTTGCACACTTAGTAAAGACAACCTTGGCTCTGGTAGTCTTTTACATACCTTTGATGTAGTACCACTGTTGCTGCTTTAAAAAATCTGGTCGCAACATTATTTTAATTTAGGCTGTGCCATTTAGCAGTGGCTTGCTCAAACCACTATGGCAGCTATAGCGGTGAGTGGACGCTAAGGCATTTAGTGTTTTGGGAAAATACATGGAATTTATAGGCCTGAAAGCCATTGTTCCAGCAAAAATTCAAATGATTGTTCACGTAACATAAGAGATAAGTAGGTACAGGATAAGGTATATATATCTCTTATTAAGCTAATCCCCACTACAAGTCTATCTCAACATCCAATGCAAGCCATCCACGTTATTGTCCACTAACTATCCACATCATCTCCTTGTAATAGCCATGTCATCTCACTAAACTTCATCCTCCTAATTGCAAGTTGTCCACATCATCTCCACTTAATTTCATTTCCAATTCTTCACAATCCCCACAGCAACGTGCGGGGTATCTTCTAGTATAACATCAATACTTGTCCAGCAGCCTAAAAAATAAGTAAACACCAATCAGACAATCAAATGCCGGTTGCTTGAGTTCTTAACTTCACAGAACATATGGAATCTGTTTAGTGCTGCTAAATAAATGGCCCGCTAAGTTGTTTAGCACCGCTATTGCCTGATATAGCGCTGATAGCAGATGTACCACAGAAAAGAGCAAATGCGTAGTGGGGAGAGGCTGTAGCCACTATAGTGGTGCAGCAAGCTATTTTCAACATCGATTTTTAAACAAAATGAATAAGATTATAAAGTTTTAAAAAGGGAACAATCTTGGTTAAATGTGCTATATGTTTTATCATATTAAGATGTCCTGTGATTTCTGTTTAACTTATAAGGTGTATGTTGACTTTGGCTCATTGCAGTTTTACTCCCCTAGCTAAACCTGCACACATTTGTGCATTCATACAAAATTTTGGGGATAACTGTGTTTTCACTGTTTTGTGCTGTGTATTATGACAATGTACTACTGGAAACATGTTCATTACCTTGTGGCATGGAACTCAAAGCTGATTGCTTTTCATTTTATTATTATGTGTCTGTACTTCATTTGAAAGCTAAAATATCATGAGTTTGTGGAACTTCATTTGATAACATCCAATTGGAATTGCATATATTCAAAATTCACACAACTTTAATAGCTGCTATTACTGTATGTGGTTGTGGTATGATAGTTGATAACCTTTATATTGAATTATAGTTATAGTATATATACTACAAAAAAGCTTTATCTGTAGATTTGACTGCACATGCCCAGATTTGATAACACTTGTTATATATGTATCAGGAGGTCTCAAAGGCACCCACGAGTAATGATTGTGAAACTTGTGGAGGAACTTTTGAGTCAAGGTATTGCAGCTACCATTTCCACCCTCTTTACCGCTCCCAGTACTATGTTGCCATCATACCTTGGAATTTGAAAAAAAAATATGGTTAAGTTGAAAATGGTCTCCTTGTAGGAACAAATTGTTTTCTCACTTGGAAGAAACAGGTCACGCAATGCTGAAGACGCGGCAGAAAAGCCGTCGATGAGGGAACTAATTTGACCTTCCAAGCACTTTGTCACATGTTGATTCTGCTTGTTGCAACATAACAGCATGATTCTCTTAATTTTTGGCCCAATTTTGATATGTCGTAGAACAAAATTTTCCCCTAGCTTCTGTATGTGTAGTGTGGAATGTTTTGGTTACAAGCCATATATGGTACAGGTTGAGAGGACACTGATAATTACAATAATAACATTATTTTTGCGACCTGTGCCATCCTTACAACCCTAACTGTTATAATGGCTGCTGCATCTGCATCTCAGGTGTAATGGCTTCATATTTTTATCTCTCTCTTCTTATTATTTTGAACTTGTGATGTTGTTAGTTCTCTTAGGCCATAATGGCTGCTGCATCTGCATTATAGTAGGCATTATAAGAGCTGGACACCAAATTACATCCACCAGTTTTCTCTTGAACAAAGTTGCCTCGATCTTGTTTTGAAAACACTGGGAGCCCTGATACCATTCTGAATTTTGGTCATACTAGCCACAAGCTACATCTTTCTGAACATAGCTTTTACCCTGTTCATAATGATAAGAGATTTTTTTTTTCTGGAACAGCTTTAGTGTTCCTATATGATGTTGGGAGACTATGATGCTGGGACTGATGTTGGGAGACTATATGTTGTTGGGACACTGATGTTGGGAGACTTATTGGATATAGACCGTGTAACTTGTTGCTTCTATTTAGCATCGTGAACTGTACTTTCTATTGCACATTTGGATTACTATTCCAAGCTACCGGTTAAAGTGTTTGCTAATTCTGAACTTCTTTTTTTGAAATCAGGCAAACTTTATTGATTCAATAAGATAGGACATCGTTTACGAGCAATTGAAGGATAGAATTAGGTGGATCATCTACCCATACAAAGGAATTTTTCTCTAACAAAGCTTGCCTTGCTAATTCATCAGCTACTGAATTGCATTCCCGGTTGCAATGACTAATGGAAATAGCAGTGAAATCCAACCAATATTGACGACATTCATCATAGGCAGGAGCTGCTGCCGTGGCTCAGAAGCCTCCTTCATTCACCGTGTTAACAACTTCCAGGCATTCAGCTTGTATTTCAACTCGGTTGCAGCCAATCTGTTGAGCCAGCAAGAGACCATCTCTCAGGGCAAAGCTTCTGTTATAGCAGCATCCACCACGTGCGGGATGTAGCTGTGCGGATGTAGCTGTGCGCCGCAGCTATAAAGCTCCCTGCTGTATCTCTAATTACTGCACCCGTGCTTCCTACCCCCTTTGTGGCATCATAGGAAGCATCAACATTGATTATTAGAAAAGCCTTCTGCAGGATTCTTCCAATTCTTGTTCATCACAGCTGTCTTATTTGCTGCAAGAGCAAAGTTAGTAGCAGTAGCAGCAATTGAAACAGCCAATCTTGACGGATTCTGAATTTCCTCTCCATGAACAAGTTATCTTCGCAGCCACCAAATATACCAACATCCTGTAAGTATAATTTTAGCAATGCCAACATTAGCTAGACCCGTGGCCAATCCTCGCCTGCTAATAATTTCCTGAATCAACACTGAGCCTAGACAATAATTTTTCAATCATACCCCAAATACCAAGGGCACACCATACCTCCCTTGCCCCAGTTGCAGAAGAATAGAGCATGCTTTATATCCGCTGCACCTGACTGACACATTGGACAGGTTCCAGTATTTGAGATATGCTTATTGGCCAAAATCACCGAGCACGGTATACATCCATGAAGCACTCGCCAAGCAAATATGTTGATCTTGCTCGATAATGACAGTTTCCATAGCTCTTTCCATACTGAACTTGAGCTTATGCCACCCGTAACAATAGCATTATTTCTAGCACGGTATCTTTGATTCCATTGGCAATGATAGGCCGATTTAACAGTAAACAACCCATTCCGATTATGGTGCCAAGCTACCATTTCCTCACGACCATTACGAATAGGGATTTGGAGAATACGATGAACGGCGGTCGACCAAAATAAGGAACGGATCAGCTGTACATCCCATTTTCCATCAACTAGGCTAATTTCGACTGTGGAAACCAGGATATTGACTCTCCATGTTTGAACCTTCATATTGTGGCTATTGGGAATCCATTGATCATGCCAAATATTATTTTGTGATCCATCGCCAACACGCCAAATATAGTCTTGTTTAAAACGTTCAAGCCCTGCCAGCACGCTTTGCCACGTGTATGAACCGCCTCTTTTCATTTTCACTTCGAGGAGTTTCCCGTTTGTCCCCGACTCTCCCTTCCCTTCCCGACCGTGATGCCCCACTCGGCGGCGCCGGTGTCTCCTAGCCCCGTCTCCACCTTCCCCTCCTCCCCCTCCCCCTCCCCTTCCCCTTCCATCCCCACTCCTCGCGCGGAGGCTGATGTCACCGTAACCCTAGGCTCTATGGCCCCGCCGCCAGCCGCATCCTCGGCCGCCTTCACCGACGCCACCATAGCCTCTGGCGTTGGTCCATCGCCGCCATGGACACCGCCTTCGTCCTCGCTGGAGAAGGCCGGCCAGCTGCGGCCCCCGCTCTTGGATGCCGCGCCCAGATCTGGCGCAGGCCCAACACTGACAACGGTGGCCGGTGCGTCGCCGCCTGCGTCGGCCTCCCCCACTTCCTCCACCACTCCCACGCTGGCCCCTGCTCCTGCCCTGGCCGTTGGGGGCAGCGCCTTGGGGGTGGAGGCCAAGACGCTCCGCTGCGGGCTAGAGGTCGTCCATGTCGAGCATGGGCCGCCGTTGCTGCCCGCGACATCGCTAGCGCCGCCGCCGTGCGGCTCGTCCTCCACATGTGCAGTCAGGTCGATCGTTGAGGGGTCTCCACGGGCCCCCTCCATGGCTGCGCCGCCAATGGGGCTGGTGGACGAGATGTTAGTGGTCGTCGAGGACGTCCCAGAAGGGGTGGGCGAGGCAGATGATGCAGGCACCGCTGGCCTAGACGCCTTTCTCGTCAACCCGTCCGCGCCTGCTCCGAGCCCGTCGTCCACTCTGTCTCCTCTTGCCATGCCTTTTCTACTCAGGAGGCTGCACGGGGGGACGCCCCAAGGCCCGTCGCTGGGCAGACGACGACACCATCGAAGACTCTGATGCGGAGATGAGGCCTACCTCTTCCGTCACCCCTACTTAGATGCGGTTCTCCGTGAGCCGGGGCGGCCGCGGGCATCGGTGAGACCTGCGACTTCCCTGCCGCACTCTCGACCTCTGTCGGGGCGTGGCGGAACAGCGGCAGCTCGGCAGGATACTGGGTGGAGGCGGGGAAGACACGGTCGGCCGCGTCCACAGCTGGTGCATGGTATTCCGGCCCATCCAGCAGAGGGCCGCATACCAGTGCCCCAACGACTTGGGCGCCATGGACGGGTCTCCGCCCCCAACGCCGAGGGGTGGCGGGACATACTTCACTGACAGGAGATGCGACAAGTGGCCGCCACGTCTGCGCCGTGGGGTCCGACCGCTGGGGCCAGCCCGTAGGCCGTCGACCGTCGCGGCGCATCCCGGTCGATCTGTTCGGCAAGTGCCTCAATTGCCTCTCCTCCACACATCGGGTGGCCACTTGCAGGCTACCCCAACGGTGTCTGCGGTGCAAGGGTCTTCGTCACATCGCGCACGACTGCAAGCAGCCAAGGTGCGCGGGTATTCGGGGCTCAGGCGGTGAATAGTCCTTTAGTCGTTCTGCTGTGCCGGAGCCTCAAGTCCCCTTGACTTTGGACTCGGGCGCAGGAGGTTTGGTGGGCCCAGGCGAGACTGCGCCGGACGCGGATGGCACACCGACGAGGGACGACGACAATGACGACGACGCCCACGACGACGACGGAGGCGCCATGGTCATTTGGCTGGTGCCGACCTTACGCTAGGCATCACTCTTAATGACGTGGCCGACAGTGCGCTGGTCATCATTGAGCTCGACCCGCTCACGTTGACAATGCACACGGACACCACAGTTGACCGTGGCTTGGCGGAGGACCTGATGTTGGTGGATCTCACTGCTTCACTCAGTGTCACTCACGCCGTCTCGAGATCGCCTCTAGTCTCCCAGACGGAGGACGAGGGTCCTGTGGTGGTCACCAGTGCTTGCACGCCGACCTTGCCCCAGTAGATGTTGCGGACACCCCCGGTGTCGCCCCAGCTGGTGCAGTCAAGGGCCACACCTAAGCGCTTGGTGTTCCACGAACCCTCGGGCATCATCACGGCCACGGAGCCGCCTCCGTTATCGCCAGTGCGGGAGGAGTTGCCGGTGCCATCCGCCGCCAACGACATGACGCCCACACCACGCGAAGCTGCTCGTCGTCTCGCTCGATTCGTCGAGGAGGTGCAATACAAGCGAGCCCCATCTTTGATTGCCAGCCCCCCAAAGCAGGAGTGCTCGGATCGCTGCTCAGCCGTTGTTGCACCTACCGATATCCAAGCGAGGCGAGGTGCTGCTCAACATGAGGATAGGCATCGCGCCGCCAGCGGCTATAGCTTCTCCGGCTCCCAAGAGCTTACGCGATGCCATTCTTAGCGGGAGCTTGACGGAAAGCCAGATTGAAGTTCTGGACACGCAGTTCCCGACGACCAAACGCTGGGGCGGATGAGAGTTCCTCTCAGATGTCGGAGAGGACTTGCCCAGTGCCGCTCCGTAGGTTGCAATGCCACCCCTTCCCGGTTATTGTCCTTTATGTAGTATTGAACCTTACTCTTGTAAGCTAGGACGGTCCGGCCGACGGCCGTTAGACCTCCGGTTGTGCTTGTCATAAGTGCGTTGTTGTAATTTTTCTTCATTCTTCTTAATACAATGATACGTAAATCTTTTGTGTATTTGAGAAAAAAGGAGTGTCCCGTTTGAATAATACTTCGCCTTCAATACTCTTGCACGTAACGAGTCTGGCTCGCAGAGTAGCCTCCACACCTGTTTTGCATGTAATGCTAGGTTGAAGATCAGAAAATCTCTTAAACCCATACCCCCTTTATCCTTCGGTAAACATAATTTCCACCATGCCTGCCAGTGGATCCTTCTCTTTCCATCATCATCACCCCACCAATATTGCAATATTATGTCTTTCATCCCTTTACAGATTTTCTTCGGGATTCTAAACACCATCCCTGAGCAATAGATTTGATTAGGACCTCCTTACCTCCTGAGCTCAATAGTTTCTCCTTCCAGCCATTTCTCTCAGGCTTATTCTATCAATGAGATATTGCTAATTCTGAGCTTTGACGTTCAGTCATTGACTTTTGATATAAAAAATGCTACACAAGATTTCTTGGAGATGTCAAACTCAAGTGTATGGACCATTTACATCTTTTTTTAGGAAATCAACCATTATGCTTCCACTATTAGTCCCAATTTTTTATGAATTAAAGCTGTGGAAGACAAGTCACAACAGTAAGAACTGGACAGCGAATTGCATCCACCAGTTTTCTCTTGAACAGAATTGCCTCCTTTTTGGGTTGTGTCCGAAGACATGGAAAGGGATGTTTTTATGTTAGCAGACGAAGCCAAAGCTTATGGACTTGTCGATATTGTAGGGGATGAAATGATTGACGAGCACTGTGATACTGATCCAGTGTGGTTTCCAGAAATGTTTAAGGATTGGTAGTGGGTGGATTTCTTGTAAATTTATTTCAAACCTAAATTCGGGTTTTATGCTATAGAAAATAGAAATACTTCATGATGATGAATCATCAGGTTAAGATCGATCTAAATCAATCCATTTTATATATACATACGATATGCCAACGGTTAAACAACTTATTAGAAATGCAAGACAGCCAATACGAAATGCTAGAAAATCAGCCGAGCTTAAGGGATGTCCTCAGCGTCGAGGAACATGCGCTAGGGTGTATGTGCGACTCGTTCAGATCATGAGTTCAAACAAATAATAAAATTTATTAGGTATCCATGATCGGTACCAATGAATTGTTGTGAAAACATTGGAAGCACTGATACCATTCTGCTTATTTGTCTACAAGTTTCATCATTTTTCTGAACATAACTTTTACCCTGTTAATAATGAAGATTTTTTTCTGTTCCTATCCTACTATCAGTCAATTGTCTCTGAAAAGAATATAAATAGCTTTTATACGGTTCTGTGTACTTGATCAATCACACCACAAACATTTTTATGTACATCTCCATTCCATTCTACTGAAATTTTCAAGGAATGAACTTTCCCCTGCTTCCTTCCCGAAGCAGGGGCTCTTGCCTTGCTGCTGGATCGATTCAATTGCAAGAAGAGGGATTTTGCCTGCTGTTTGCGCTTGCAAACACAAAGAGCGCGAACAACAGTTCAAACTTGAAAAAAAAGAGCGCGTGGCAGGATCATCAGGATCACTCGGTGGTCCTGTGCCCCGACGAAGCCATGAGCACGGCGACGGCGGCGACGAACATGAAGAGCATGAAGCCGAGGAACATGTAGGTCCGGCTCGTCGACTTGCGGTACTCGCCGAAGAACAGGATGCCCCAGAAGGTGCTGACGAGCGGCAGCGCCTGGACGGCGTCGGCGGCTGCGTACCCCGCGGCCTGCCCGCCCATGAACTGGAACCCGTTGCCGAAGCCGCAGAGAAGGCCGGCGAGCAGCGCCCAGGGCCGGCCGTTCCAGTCCCTGAGGTAGGCGCAGAAGGAGGACTTTGGCACGCCGGCCATGGGGCGGTAGAGGAAGAGGATGTTGAGCCCCACGCCGATGACGAAGCACGAGACGGAGAAGTAGAAGAAGGCCGTGTACACCACCAGGTGCGGCACGCCGTCCTTGAGCGTGTGCCACTGGTCGTTTGTCGCCAGGTTGAACGCCGGCGAGAAGAGCGAGAAGCACACCCCCGCGAAGAAGACGATGCCCAGCCCGATCAAGGTGTTCGAACCGAAGACCTGGTAATACAATTATCATGAAAAGATCAAACCCCACAGCGTTGTGGCATGGATGTTCCAGTTTTGAGAGAGTTGTTTGTGCAGAACAAAGTGTTTACCTTGATTGATCGCCGTTCTTCGAGTTCAATGAGGTATTCTGCAGTGCCTGCCTCAGCTCTGTCAGCTTGCTTGGTTCCAGAGGCTCCATTCTCCAAGTCTTTGGGAGCATCTGAAATTACATCTTATTTCTTTAATAATGATCATCTGAAACTTGATATAGAATTACTAAAAGAATCTGCAACAAATCAGCAGCAGCAGTAGTTTTCACACATTGTTACACTTTACCTTTGTCTAGGACTTGTTTGCTTGGTTCCACAGTTCCATTTGTCCTGTAACGTTACGCGAAAGAACAATCAGAACTAGAGAAGATGTAAACAAATGTCCTAACATTAGGAGCTACTCAAATTAGGAGGTCATAGATACGGTGCAAAATTTGTAAGACCAGATCCTTGTCAAAGAGCGAAAAAGCGGAAGGAAAACAGTAATTACCCAAGTTTGTTGGCATTTGTGGAGCCACTGAGTTTCTTCTCATTGTCGGCTGCATTGGAGGCATGGACAGCAGAGCCAAGGATGACAGCGATAAGGAAGCATCCCACACCGGGGAACAGAATCTCTGCCCTGTTGATGCGGTTGTCCAGGAAGTAGTTCAGTGTCGTGCCTGAAAAACGTAAGGGATGATGGCATATATGAATTATTATTCATGTATGAACAATGAAAAATCAGGAATTCAAGTAAGACATCTGTCCAACACATTGACATTTTTGTCCAAGGACTATTCCAAGGATGCTCGTTAATAGACTAAACTACATGCTGTTCTTTTTCAAAGCTGACAGTAACATTTCTTCAGCTACACATATTGCCCTGACATAACACAATGAGCTTGCTTACAAGTTACAACTAATAGGGCAATTTGCTCAAGAAACTTGTCCTGTCAGACTACCACTGCATGATTTACTTGCATCTCAAAAGAAAATGTAGACATTTTATTTTTTTTCCTTGTCAGCAAGCAAGATCCTTTTTCTTGATATTCCTTGATTTCATATCAAAACAAATCTCATTTTTATGGGAAAATAAGCAAATTTCCATGATAATTGAGGTCCATGTGATTAACAACGATGGTGACATGATGGAGCTTGGAGAATGAGCTGTCTTAATGATTACCCATCCAAACCCAAACCCCCATGGTGACATGATCTTAGAGACAGATTGACAGAACACAGAAGTCATGGAGATGACCAACATACCAATGACCACGACCATGCTGGAGCTGATGACCTCAGTGACGGAGAGCCCGACATACGCCCAGGCATACTGCGTGGAGAGGTTGCCGACGCTGAGCACGACGCCGCCGGCCATGGCGAAGAGCACGGACGGCCAGTTGTCCTGGCTCAGCTGCGTAAAGAAGTTGGGCATGCCGCGCTTGCTGTCCCCGAGCTGGCCGAAGGTGAGCGCGATGAGCACGGCGGCGAGCAGGTTGGTGAGGGAGTAGTCCAGGTACGTGTGCTGCGGCAGCCGGCCCCGCCGTTCCAACAGCGTGAGCACCGCCGGCCAGGTGCCCAAGAAGAATAGCGAGGCCAGCATCAGCGCGATGGCGCCGCCCTTGTCCTCGATCACGAACATGCTGAGCCTGCCTCTGATGGACGACAGCAGTAGTTGAGGGCCTCCTTCTTGGAGGAACACCTGCAGCAGGCACGGAGGAGCAAATTACTGTATGCAAACTGTAAATGGCTCTCCAAACAACAAAGTGATCAATCATGCAGTTTTTTCTTCTGATGAGATATGTTTTGGTAAAACTGAAACTGAAGATTCGAATGTTGTTGTACCAAGTCTTGAGTGTATTTTCAGTTACTGTACACATGTTGCATCCTAAATCTTCATTTTTTTTCCTTGTTTTGAGAAGAAGGTAATAGACAAACACCAGAGAGATACAAAGAGGATTGGCGTAGAAAATCCAATTGGGTTAAAAAGGGAACCACCAAACATGATGAACAAGAAAGTGGGCCTCCAGCTACCGTCCCCAGGGATGAGATTCAGATTCAGATTCATCAGAGCAGGGGCAGGGACAGGGAAGGGGAAGATCCACCCCAATATCTCAACCAAGAACCAACCGGAGAAAGGAAAGCATGTCCATGGACACGGCGAAGAAGATGAACAAGAGCACAGAGCAGAAAGCTCCTACCTTGTGGCAAGTGAGCAGAGAAGACGCACATGCAAGAACATGTTCCATGGCCGTTTTATATCAGCGGCCACTGACTGAAAAGTCCAACTTGCTCTGCATCAGTTTGACTGACGCCGCGAACGCGAGTTTGCGGCGTCTGTCAGTCTATCTCCTTGAGATTCTCTTCGCCAATGGCGTTGGAGCTTTATGGGGATGGGAAAGGAGGACTGGAGGAGGAGGGACGAAGAAATCGACAAGGGATGCACTCATCGGCGTAGAAATAATTGGACCGGTGACAGTGACCCTCCGGTCTTTTGCCTCCAAGCAATGCCAACAAAGAGAAACACGTAGAGAGAGCTCTCTGTTCGTTGCAGGCTCCAAGACTTTCTGAACATTTTCTTCTTCTTTTGATTGGATTGGATTCCCCCCTCCATCCAATCAGGGAGCAGAGGAGACATGGATTAAAAGGTACTACTGCTGAATTGGTCCAGTGAACTAGTAGACACATAAAAGAGAAAGGTAGTGGATTTAGTGCAGCGTGTACTAATCACTCATGGTCGGAGAGATTGTGCACAAAACCATGGATGTCTCTTTCAGTGAGATCGTCATCCAAGACCAAGAACAAACAAACAAAATGCATGTGTGAGTGTGAACTCAACCCAACGAAGAGAAGAAGGGTTCGTTGACCCATGTCCTGCTTCCTCCAGCAAGAACGAGATAGTAGAATAGGAATCTTGGGCCTCATTCGCCCTTCATTTTGTTTCGTTCTGACAAAATGGACAACAGAA
Organism: Bothriochloa decipiens; assembly: GCA_023333625.1. Taxonomy (NCBI): domain Eukaryota; kingdom Viridiplantae; phylum Streptophyta; class Magnoliopsida; order Poales; family Poaceae; genus Bothriochloa; species Bothriochloa decipiens. The sequence continues at coordinate 18,892,425 of CM041646.1, read as the reverse complement.
CAGAAGAGAAAGAGGCTTCCGCCGCCGATCGATGCGGATCCAATCCAACTGGCCATCCGTACCATATAAGCGCCGCGTGCAGCACGGCTCAGGCTGACACGCGTACGATGCGCGCGACGTCGCCGGCAATCGATCGAGCTCCCCTCCTCGGCGGTGGAACGGAGCTCCATAACATTATCGTCCCAGGAATGATGACCTCAGGCTCAGTACGGTAAAGGAACAAGACAAGGCCAGGAGAAAGGTACCTGAGAGATGAGGTAGGTCGCACGCACGCGCAGGAGACGAAGAAGACAGAGGAAGAAGAGCCAATTCGTCTGTCTGTCCTCCTCCTTGAAGGAGAGATGCCTAGAAGAACCAATAACTGGCGTCTCTCTCTCAGCTATTGCTGATACTGAAGTTGATCCACGGGGGATTTCGTGGTATAAAATATCTCTACAGGTGGTTATATTCTATTGATGCAGGTGTATACGCATGGCGATGATTTCGCTGAAGACAGTTGTCTAAAGATTCTCGGAGGAGGGGAGCTCTATTGTAAATAGGAGGATTAGTGTACAGTAGTTACGCACAGTATGCTTTGACCCCGGATCTGGACTCTGGAGAGCGGTTGGACAGATTCCCGGTTCCAGGCCGATCAACCAGGAAGATTCGCGCGCCATTCGGGTTAGTTTGTTTCTCCACTCTCCCGTCTCACCACCGCCACCGTGCGTCGTGGCCTCGTGGGCGTCGTGCATGCGGATGCGGTTGGTTTGCGCGCGTGCGGTGCCTCAGTGCTGACGAAATTAAAGGCCCTTTCTTAGCCATTTCAATTTACTTCTTTTTTATATTTATATATAAGCGCAAAAAGATCACGAACCCCTAGATAGATTGAGCTGATTATGTTCTCCTACACGAGTTGATGGATGCATTATATAATACAAACCATTTCCAAAACTTAGTTTTAAGGAACGGTTGTCCTAATAAAACTACCCTTGAAAAATAGATCTTTAAAGATGGCATTTTTATGTCAACAGCTTCTGAAAATAGGGTAATTTGTAGGATTCAAGTGTCATTACAAATGGATTTTTTTCCTGGTTCAACGACTCTTGAAAGTAGTTGTTGAACAAAGGTTAGGCAACTGTGAATATAGGAAAACTTTTCAGGACCAAGACACATGTAGATACCGGATGGAGGGAGTTGATTTGAGATCTAAAACGTTACAGTCGACAACTTTTATATCAAGATCATTTAGGGATCCAAATATAATTTAAAATTCTTTGATTTAGAAATTCAAAAAAAATTGTAGGCAACATCGTATTGAGACAGATTCTATATTAAAGCTGTAATATAATGCTTGATAATATCTAAAATTTTGAATTTGATATTTTTCATTTAAAATCATTTAGGCGCCAAAATATTACATACAAGATTCAATCAAATCAACACAAAATATATTATTCCATACTTTGTCACAAGTGATTGCCTTGTCTGGTGGTTAAATGCACATTGTTAAAAAAAAACTGAGAAACGAACTTTGCAATAGCTGTGACCATCCGTTGGGCACACAAATATTTTTTTTCTTTTTCTTTTGTAATATAAAATTCTAAAAAATTCTTAGAGTTGGTTGACCTCTTAAAATTGGTTCTTAGCACTGATTTACTTATTGACCTCTTAAAATTGAATCTTAGGACTGATTTACTTAATAATGATTTTTAGGATTGATTTACTTAATAAAATGACTTCTGAGAATTCATCTTCAGAAGCTGTTTTAAAACAATCCCTAAAAAATGTCACATTTCTATAAAGATGGCATAGTGGCTCTAGATTTTACTGTTTCAAAAAATATTTATGTGGTAACGATGTATGTAAGCATACAAAAAAGATTAGCTACAGACATGGGAGCTAGTGCCTTTACCAGAGACACCATGTGACAAATAGTTAAACTGTCATACCAAAGATTGAACGATGTAGGGAAGCACATCTCAAGAAGTGACCATGTCTCAATGGGTGAAAACTTGTAAGAGCACACAATTCACCGTGATCAATCACCATGTGAAATCTTGTTCAAGTAGAACGATCATGTGATTACTATCTTGACAAATATCGTGATGAGGACATGACACATCTACCGATGCACCCATGAAAGTTGACAAGGTGACCTCATTTCTATGTTGGCACAACGACATAAGTAAGAATTTGTTGGTATCCAATGTCAGTACTTTCAATGTGTTTAGGGAACTACTTGAGGATGCTTTGAACCTTGAAGGGACCTTTTACATGGCCTCTACAACTCATGGGACGTGATGCGGTGCTCCACACCCATCTTGGGGGTGCAAGACCATCAAAGCACAACATTTGGTTTGTCGACAGCCTGTGGCAGAACCTCCTAAACCATATGGCCCACACGTATAATTATTGTCTAAACAGACTCCAAATAACCATGAATATGCTCCATATGACTTAGAAGGTCTGTCGGGCAAATCTCGAATCATCCATGATTCTTCGAGTAGGATCAATCATTACAAAGAGACATTGCAGTATTACAACAGTTTTATACAAATAAGATATATCGGAGCGAAACAGCGAAAGGATTACAATAACATAATTTTATAAACGTTTAGTTTCAAACCTTACAAACCATAAGTTTAAATTGTACAAACCATAATAGTAGTGGAGTAGCGATAGATAACTTTATTACAATACCAGACGATAAGCTCTGCCCAAGAGCGTGTCAGCCTATTCGTCGTCACTCTTCGTAACGACTGTCATGCAGCAGGATGCAAAGCATTCCTGCTCATGGGGCTCACCTGCAACAAGGGTTCAATAAACCCTGAGTACAAAAGTACTCAACAAGACTGACCCGATGAAAAAAAGGGTGAAGACTCAGGAAATACAGGCTAGAGGGACAAGGTAAGGCTTGCAGGAGATAAGAAATTTTTGTAGAAAAGCTTGAAAGAAGGAAAAGTTGTCTTGCTCTAGATCAAGATTACCAACCAACTTCATTCTTAGCCTTAAACATCATTCAAGTTGTTACTACGATGATGAACACCGATCGAGTCTTCTTCTCCGAGAAGCAACGGCGATTCGAATTCATTTTTATACCCAGCTGGGACCTAGATCATGATATGCATGAGGCTCCAACCAAAATGCATACCAGACCAAAGATATATTGGGATAACAACCGCAGCCATATATCACCACATGATACACGTGAGCACTCAGACCCAGTGTATCGATATGCATGGGAACTTAAACCCACGGTATACCACAATATGACATATGTGGGGACTCTGGCCCACTATATATCACTCCATGACATACCTGGGCTCCAACCCTTAGTATGCCACTTCATGCATGTGGATTTCTAGTTCTCGATATCACCGATTCACCATCGACACGGGACCTAGGGCATCAACAGACGCAAGCACTATAGAGGAACTCCTTTTCCAATGCAAGTTAGCCATCCGGACTCAATTTATTAACTATCATCATGATTCCAACAGATAAAGACATCCTAATCTTTTTCATTCTTTTACTTTTTAAAAACCTACTTATTAAGCAGGGCTAAGCATTACTACGCATCTTCCAGTAACAGGTAACAAGGAATATGGAAGTAAGACAGGTAATGCAATTGGTGGGTTTTCACTCAACTCCTATCACTTAATGCAACATTTCATAACTGAAGCGATAAAACTTTTTATAAAATAGAATAGAGTTTGAATGCATCCGGGGCTTGCCTTGGTGGTCGGGGTAGACGGTCTCGAGTTCTTGATCAACTCCCGACTCCTGAATCTGCTCTTCCTTGGGATCTGGTGCGACAACGTTAAACTCTCCGTTAACGGAAACTATACGATAAAATGATATGCTTCAACATGATGGAATAGTAAACATGATGCTTGATGGATGGATGAACAGATTAAGGGTTTGAGTACAACTTTCCTTCATGATAAAGTTACAAGCCAACCAAAACTTACTTACTAAATTCATTAGGGTTAATTACGTCGTTTAAAAAGTTCATTAAACACATAAAACAACGTTGATTAGACCCTAATGACATGATCCAGATAAGCGCAAACAAGTAATTAAAGTGCCAAAGGTCATTAGGGTTAATGACCCAGGGTCATCAATCAATCCCAAAGTCAAACAAACCCTATAATGATTAAACTTAATTAAAGAGATTAATTAATTAATTAAAAATATTTAAATAAAGGCATAAAATTAAAGTTGCCTAATTAAGCTCAAAATTTTATTTTGAAAATCTCTTGGTCTAATTAGATGGTAAAACAATTTTCAGAAATAAAAGCCAATTATTTTATTTATTAAAAATCATTGAATGTGCATTTTTCAATTAAAAGGACTAATTTTAACATATGCAAAATTACTCCAATTTGATATTTCATATTTTTCCTAGGTAGAGGACATCAAAAAGGGCATACATATAAATTTTCAAAATTTTTAGAGCTATACATGAATTACTATGATTTTTCAAAGAAAATAGCATTTAAATCATTTTTTGAAATAAATAAAAGAAAAAGGAAATTCGGCCCCCGACGTTGACCGGCGGCAGGGCGACCTTGACCGGTGATTACTTGCCGGCGTTGGGGTCTCCGGCGATGGGCTTGGCACCTACGGGCTCTGCTCGGCATGGCGAGTTGATTGGACTAGCTAATGGAGCGGCGGGGGCATGGTGGCGCACTGGCCGGCGGTCATGGCAGCACGGCGGCGTGGCGGCGCGGCTGCCGAGCTCACCAGAACTTCTCTGGCAATGGCAAACACACAGGCACACGCACGACCTTCACGCGAACACGATAGGCAACAAGATGAAGTCGTTCCCGACCCCTAGCCCCGACGGCTAAGCGCACGGCGGTGCTGCCAAGGTCGCGCCGACGGCTAGCTACGGTGACCGGACACTACGGTGTGGGAAAGGTGAAATTGAGGACAAGGGTAGGTGCAGGAGCTCACCGCGGGTCTGGTGCGCACGCTATCGGGCTTGGTGGTGAACGGAGACGAGCTACAGACGGCGGCGGTGATGGCGGCGGCGGTGCTTCGGCGGCAAGGATGGCGTCACCACGGTTCCTGTGCACCAACGAATGAACCAAGGTGCGCATGAGGAGGAGTAGATGATGTCGAACATGACGGTGAAAAAAATGATAGAAAATAACCGGTGGTGGCGGCTGGCGTCGTTAAAGTAGCCCGCGGCGGCGCGGTTGCCGTGCGCGGGGAAGACGATGGCGCATGGGCGATTTCGACGGCGAGAGCGGGAACGAGCTGGCTTAGAAGAAGTGCAAGGTTGAGGAAGAACTACTGGCAAGAGCAAGCGGGCAAAGATGGAGCGACGGTGGCGAATTTTTGGCCGCGGAGCAAGGTCATCGGCGGTGAGCAGAAGGAAGAAAAGAAGATGACGGCGGCAGCCGACCTATATTTATAGGCCAACGGCGAGGAATGGACGGGCGACACGATGACGATGAAACTTCAAGCATCTGGGGGTGAGCTGGCGGCGGCAGCACGCCGGCATGTGCGCAACGGCCACGGCGGCGGCGATGAACAGAGGGGAAATTGAAGGCGATGACGTGAGCAACTACAGTAACCAGTGATGTCACCCAGAAAAATCTAAAATTACTCTAGATTTTTCATAGCAACATGAAAATCTCCAAAAATAAGGTTTGCATAACTTTTCAAGAGGTACATTTTTCATTTAACAAATATTTTTAAATTCTAATTAGTTTTTGAAATATGAATTCAAATTCAAAAGAGGAATAAAACCCTAGAAACAAATATTTGAAATTACTTTTGATTTTTCAATAAAACTTGAAAATCTATGAAATGTTCAAATTTTAAAACCAAACATTTTTAATATATAAAGTTTTCCAAAATTATGCATAATTTTTGAATTATGGTTTTAGAATCAAAAAGGGACAAATGCTGAAAAACTGTATTTTCAAATTCATTTGAAATTCTTTTTGGAAACTTGAAAAACTTTATATACCATTATTGTAGCTCTTGTCATGATCTACAAATCAGATTTTGAGAGTATATCCAAATTCCTTATAGATTTTGAATTATACAAAAGGGGATGAAACCAGCCTTTGAAATAAAGGGTTTTCGAAACCGAATTCAAACTCGATTTGGTTTCTAAATTTATTGGTTGGTCATTAGTGATCACAAACATCATCCAAGGATATTTTTAGGTCCATGACCCAATGACACCCTTGGTTGACCAAGTTGACTTTTGAAAAACATTTTATAGCTTTCCAATTTGAATTTAAATTTGAATTGCAAGACTTGGGAATAAGCTTTGAAATCCAAATTCAACTTCAAATATGGAAATCATTTTTAAGAGTTGGACTTAGATTTATATACTATGCTTGACACTAGTGTAAACACAGTTTACACCTCAAGTACATAGGATATAAACTAAATATTTGAGATGACATTCGAAAGTAGAGTTTTATGATTTCATGTGACAAAACATTTCAGAAGCACAATCAACCTATGAAATATAAACTTGTTTTAGTTAATGCACATCAAGGTTGACCTAAACATGAATGTTTTGCAGTGCATATGATGACATGGCAGGTTTTCGTTAATATAACACCAGAGGTGTTACACAGCCCGGCTATACTTTGTTGGGAAACCATAACTCATATCCATACCGTGTGCGGTTGTGGGCAATGGGCAATTATTGGAAAGCTTGTTTGATAATATTTGAAATAGCTTTGTCTCACCTTAATAATACCATGTTGAAAAAGGACTTCAAATCATCTTGACAAGCTGCTACTGTTTTTTGTGGAGGGTTGTGACATCATCTTGGGCTTGGCATTCACCCTTGGCATCTTGCCCCCAGTTGGAGCATGCCCAAATCATATGGAGAAATCTCAAAGATGTCCTCCCCTTGGCCAGCATCTTAGAGGGTCTCTGTCAGCGCGTAAACTAAAGTTGAGGGCCCAAATCATATAAAGTTCGAGTCCATCCCGGATTCTAGTAGGCCACACTAAAACGGACATCTAGGACGCATACAAACTTTATTTGTGATCTTCTACTATACGTGGAAAGATAAAAAAAATCCTAACCAATGACTTTGTTTTCACATCAAAATTGCACCAGAGTAAATAAAAATAATCGAAACTGCAGTATTGTTTAGGTTTATACCACCAATTGTCTTTGACTCTCCATTAGTGTAAATATGAGTACTTGTAGTGGCCGTCGCCTTAAAAACCCGCCAGTGCTATCACAGCCATGGGCTCACAACAATTTGATTTGTATAAATCGCCAGTGCAAAAAAAAGAGCAGAATTATATTAAATATTAGGGAATTGGAGAAAAGTGCCAACTGACACACTGACACACCTCTGCGCCATTCGGCTTGATTTGCGGTTTACTCGGAATTTATAATTTGATACGGAGTATAATATCCAGGGTTCGGGTCACGCTTGATCTGCTGTTTGGATCCGTATACGTACCCGATCCTTGTTTTTTTATACAGGAATGGCCTTCACGTGGTGGATCGGAGCGAGATCCATATCGAGCTGTTCATGTGCCTCCCATTCAATTTGCCGCAAATAAAGCTTCGTCGTACGTGCTCTACATAAAGAAGAAGTACTGTTGGTACAGCAAATGAAGTAAGCCTTGCTTGACCTAATTCATTTTTCTTCATCCATATCCACATTCTACCTTTGCCAACCGGCTCTGATCCTGTTGTAAATAATTAATTGATATATTCTCTCCCAATGTTGAAGGTTAGTAAAAGAAGTAGTTTTGGTAGTTTTGGATGACGACACGGTTTCAAAAGCATGACTTTGAGTTTATTTTTTTTAAAAAATATTTATTAAAAAGTGATATATGTATACCTTTATTTATAAAAAATATTTCAAGACAAATCCATCCATATAGTTTTTATATTTTAAATCTTATAATTACTAAAAAATTATTCATGATTTATATTTCTAATGTTTCGTTCAAACCTTTTCTAAAATGACCTTTTTTTACCAATTTGGAGCGTATATAAAAATCAAAAAATGAAGAAAACTTTTAAACTTCGACCAATGAAGAGAGCGTGATGCCTAAGAGAGTTAAATTGATCAGGCTTCTTAAAAAAATACTTGTACTATGTTCTAATTAACAAAAAAAAGAAAGCAGACAAGGTCAAAAATAAGATATCAATAGCTTATTTTAAGTGACGTATTCATGTTGGGAACACCGAGCAAGGATAAAACGAGAGTATACAAACCTCACTAAATGTTAAGCTTAAGCCTATAGAATAAAGCGGCAACATGATGATCTAACTAGCATAAACACTTCGTAAAGCACTATGCTAATCACCTAATAATTTCTTAGTCACTTTTTAGTGGTTATGGCACTTGGAATATAGCCTCAAACTCTCTTATACGTTTAGCCTCAAGCCAAGACACAGCCAAGATCTATGACATGAATTTCGCATTCCAAGTGCTAGAAGGATAGAATAAAGACATGTAGGCGGAGTCTTGCACCTGGTCCTTTAATTTGGACCCATGCCAAAATAAGAACGTGTTTTGGCTTTTGTTTCGTATACCGCTACTCCAGCATGCTCAACGCCAGCTTGCATGCATGCCGCTCCTCACATGGAAACACCTTTTTTTCTACAACAGTGAGATATCATTTTAAAAGTACGACAAAATCTATATTATGCCTTCAAGGCGGGCATGTTGCAGCTGCTGCATCGATATTTTTGGGGACCAAAATCGATGAGGCAGGGCCCACAGCTTGCTGATAAGCTCTGCAATGCTTGATCGTGGAAAACAATATGCTGTTTCCGTGGAGAGGGCTGGGCTGCTTTTTCTCTTTTGCATATTAAGAAATTGATGGACAATCACATTTTTCGTATACAGGAACAACCTTTTCCACACATCCAGTTCTAATTAATTCCAGACGTCAATGGCAATTAGCTTGGCATTTACTAAATCGCCAAATTTTCACCTTTCCTCTTTCTTCAATTAGGGTTCTTTTACTTAAACAAACTGTGAAATATTATGTAGCAAAAAAACTTTGAATATTAAATGAGTCGCGAAAATAATATGGTGCAAACGAAATACAAATTAGTTTTTTTTACGAAAGCGAAATGCAAATTAGTTGTGGCCGATGGAATATACATTGAACAATTCATCGATAACCATGGGTTAGAAAAAGATGCACACCAGGGTAGGACGTGCTGGGCCCCATGTGTCACTTATTCTTTAGTAGTATAAAAATATAGTAGTTAATATTGATCATATTTTGTAGATAAAATTTGTATAAATAATATGACGCAAACAAAATGCAAATTAGTTTGCGGTTTAAGAAATAATATGAATCAAACAACTAGTCTTCTCACATGCATTCAATGGGAGAAACAAGCTTGTTGATGTGGTCCCCTGGCAAAAGTGCATGGCAGCCTCACTACGTTGAGCCAAAAAAGGAGCGAGAGGGAGGTTGCGGGACCACTGGTATAGCAACCAGTTCGCCCCTGGTTTCTGGGAAAAACCTGGCGGGCAGTGTTGCAATTGAGCCAATGACAGGCGTGCCCTTCTCTAAGCACCTGACCTTGCAGGCACGGTTGTTGTCCACTACGTACATCACAAAACAGGAAAGTCTCGTCCACTCTATACATGTGTCAGCGCTTGTATGTTCAATTTTGGGAGATGGTAGCTAGCACCCGTGGGTGGTAGAATACCCGGGTTGTAGCAGAATATTTCCGATATATATATATATATATATATATATATATATATATATATATATAGGACAAGTTTTTCCTACACGTACCACGTACGTGTAGTTACTCCGACCTGGAGCATACGCACGCGAGGAAGCCAGTCTCGCGCTATCGGGCCGGTGATGTCGTGGGTGCCTCAAGCTAGTGGAGCTAACGGGTTTGAATAAAATCCAATTATATTTCTATGCGGATGACGTACTTTAATAATGAGGCGTTTATCACGGGATTGGTTGCGTAGGTTTTGCATGACCGCAGTTACCTTTTCAAAATTTAAATATATGTAGGTATGTGTATATCCCTATTTTTTAAAGTATGTATATATACTTTTTACGGCCATTGGTATGTATTCAAACTTTGTTTATTCCAAACAAGCGGCACTCATTAGCATATTTCTACGAACATACATGGTGAGTATAATATGTAGTATATCCGTGTACTTATGGATGGAAGTATGTGCACATACATAAACATAGGAAGTATTTGTTAATACATGAGCACATGTAGTATATATTTATACACCAGTACTTATACGCAGAAAAAGTATGAACAAATGCTAGAAAATCTGAGGAAGTATGAACTGCGAAATTAAGTATGAGATGATACTCAAAACTGAAAAAAGTGTCCAATGATACTCTTCTGATCTAAAAAGTATCATATGATACTCTCATCTAGAAGACTATGCAACTGCAGGACTATGGAACTGCAGGCGCTGGCGCGCTGCAGTAAAAGAATCAGATCAGGCACGCACATATACATATACTACCATCGATAATCGATCGGAGGGGTTTGAAAAGATTCGCATGCAAATGATATTACCTATTCACCGTTTACTTGCTAACCAGCAAGATTGGCGAGGACTCGAGGATTTGTATAGTTGAACAGCGACTTGCCAGATATACAGCCGACCTGCCGGATAAGCTCGCCGCCGCCACCTCTGAATGTCGGAAGGCTTGACGCTGCAACTGGATGTAGGGGTCCCCACCGCTGCGGCTGGATGCAGGGAGGAAAGGTGTGGTGGCCACTGCCGTCAGGCGTCATCCACCGGAGGCAGGGGAAGGACGTCGCGGCCGTCCCGATCTGCCACGGGACGAATAGCTGCCGCCGCCCACTGCTCGCATCGGGACAGTAGGAAGTCACGACGGCACCATCGCGACAGAGGTGGGTGGAAGGGGCTCGAGCGGTCGCGCCGCTACGGTGTGGGTTGCCGCCGTCGCCATCGGATGGGGACGGACGCGGTACTGACGTCGAAGCTGCAGACCTTGATGTGGAGGCTGCGTGCAAATTCAAGGTCGTGGCGTCGGCCGTGCGCCGCCGGCCGTGGAGGAACTCGCCGTGCAGATCCAGGTTGGAAAGCCTCGACCACCCCTGCGCGAAGGCCTGCAGTGGGGGATGGGGCGAGGGGGCGCCGTACGCCGCCGCCGGTTGCAGGGTCGCGAACCACCACGGGGGGAGGAGGAGCCCGTCGCCCCGTCGTCGCCATCGATGGGGAGGGCACAGACACGGGCGGGGGTCGCAGCCACTGAATGCGGAAGGAGAGAGGGGCGGCTGAAATATCTAAATTTTATCGGCAGGAAAATCGGACGGGTGACGCTTACCCCTTACCGGGTCTTCTCATTTGTTGACCCGCTAAGCGAGAGCCTGGCTCGAGGCCGGCACTCGCGTGCGTAGTTTGCAGGTGCGAGCAGCTACACGTACGTGTACAAAGGAATTTTCCTATATATATAATACTCATAAATAAATAATGATGATTTAAGGTAAACACGGCATAGCCAACGATCGACGAAGTGTGTTTCTGTGTATAGTATACCCATTGAGTCAGAATGCTGATCTTACTGCCGTGTCGACAACGTACTCTTCCACAAGCAGAATGTCAAAGCACGAGCCGCCTTCTTTGCATTTTCTTATCATTATTGAGCCTAGCTAGGCACTACACCATCTACCATCCATTCTCTCTACTCTACCAAACGAGACTGATTTTTCCCATTTTGAGTTGAGATGCATACATGTCGAGCTCAATGCCTTAATCAGAAAAGGTCAGTCAACCACTTCCTGCAGCAGCGGTTGTGTGGTGTGGTGTGCGTGCTCTGGACGTATCTCGAGAGTGGAGTGGAGATGTAGACACAGGAACAGGATCGGTCGAGTAAATTGTGAACAGAATATGTGCACGAAAAATGTCCTGCGCTTCAAAGGCCTTCCTGCGAGCCCTATATTTTGTGAAGTTGGGGCCGCATTGACGTACTAAATTTTACCGGTCGAGTAAAACTCAAATCTCCAAACGGTGGCATATATCATAATGTACAAGGCACTATGTAAATCACAAGAAGACGTGCATATATATCGTCACCGGCTAGTTTACTGATCATTTCAGTGTTCTTAGGCTCTGTTTAGATGCACCAACTAAATTTTAGATGGCTGAGTTTAGCTATGGTACGGTACATCCAAAACATCCTAGCTAATTAGCAGTTAAAAGTTACCCAGAGCTAATTTCATTAGCTGTTGCAACCTAGCTACTCACTAATCTCAGCTAATTAGCTGGCTAAAACTTAGCTCTAGTAATTAGCTAGCTAAACTTTAGCTGGGGCGCATCCACTGCCCCTTATGTGATCACGAAGATTAGACGGTCCAACATCTGCTTACTACATGTGTCCCCACTTGTGAATTTTGGTCACAAATATTGGCTGCTTCGGGACTGCAAGATTAGACTCCCACATGGTGAGAGAAATCATTCGCACATTGATCACGTAAAACAACCAAGAGAATTTCGAAGGAGAAGAAGAAGCGAACATATTGATCATTCTAGGTTCCTAGATCCTTCGGAAGCACCGTAATGCTTGCATTTTTTAAGGATCACATCCTGGCATCTCTAGGTTGCTCAAAGAGTTCAGAGACAAAGTATCACCTTTGGTGCTTGGCGGGAGACACACTAGGTCACGGTGTTGGGCTAGGATAGCTTATCTTGGCCTAGATGGTTTGTGTTTTTTTGGTCAGGCCTCGCACTTTTCTCACTTGTTTTAGCTTAAATTCTTTGATGTGAAAATCCTTCTTTCATGTAGAAAGAACCTTGTCCTGGTTTTCTTTTCTCAAAGTAGTTATGGGACATTTAATTTGGTGTTACATACAAAGTCCTCATTTTCTCAAAGGATACTACTACAACATCAACTGCTAATATATAAAAATGATTTTCATAGGTTAATAGTCTGCTTCAGTTATTCCTGCACCTGGGGATAGCTATCAAGTTTCAAAACTGTTTTGTCGGTGTTTCGACCCCCGGGGGCTAACACCAATGAGTAAATTCGTAATTTCGTGCTCCCTTAATCCGGTGGGTGATGCAAGAAGGACACAGCGATTTATCCTGGTTTAGGCAAAGAAGGCCCTACGTCCAGCGAAGGGGGAGGATAGTTCATGTTATCTTGCATCGAAGCGCTAGTACAGGGGTGAATACAAGCGGGTGTGAGAAGTGTGGGCTTGGGCTCGAGCGTTTCGGGCGCTTAGCTCTCTACATTGTCTCACGGTGTTGTTCTGTGATCTAAGCCTTAGCGTATGAAGCTCTAGGATCTCTTCTATCTCGGATTCCCTGTCCTAAGCCCTGGCGCCTCCTTTTATAGGCGAAGGAGAGGCACATGAGTACATATTTTTAGTGCTAACTTGGTCAGAGACGTATGACGTTGATGCCGATCATGTCGGTGCCACTGTAGAGGCGTACGTCGGTATGGGAAGCCCTGCGGCCGTCGCGTCGATAGTTGTTGAAGTGTTGACCGAAGTTGTTGAAGTCCCGCTCGAGGGTCGGCGTGACGGTGTCAAGGGGCGACGGTCGAGGCCTTGGGTCGAGGCTCATCGGATAAGGTCGAATCTCGGATTATGCGGGGAATATGCGTCTCGAGGGGGTGCCGGACGGGGCACAGTGCTGGGTATGGGGCGGCAGTGAGGTACGATCCGCGGGATTCCTAGGTATGGGCGGTAAAAGCAGGATTTGACTGCCATACCTGTAACTGTTTCGGTAACTGTGGCCATACGGTTAGGCAGGAGCAGGTAAAATGCATTGAGTGCGCCTGGATCCGTACTGGGAGTAGGTAGCCGAGGGTTTTACCACGCTCGAGGGCTGCCCATTCACAGGGGCGAAGTTTCGTCCTCAAGGCCGGCCCGTTCGCTCGGGCGGAGTTCCGTCCTCGAGGGGTCGCCCGAGTCACACCCTTGAGAGTACGGTCTCGGTCCATGCGGTGGTCCATCGAGTAGGTTGTGGCTTTAGGCTGTTGACGCCCGTTCGTGGGCTAGTCTAGCATGCTTTAGTTTGTGGATTCTGAGAGGTAATGAGGGATGTCGTTGGAGGGCTTGCGTTGCTGACTTCGGGGATCCGCCTAGTTAAACGAGGGCTTAGGGTACCCCTTTCCCAGGTAACCGACAGTAGCCCCCGAGCCTCTGCGCGAGTGTTGGCACTCGGGCAGGGGGTCAGGAACCGGGAGCGAAGTGTGGCTCAGATTTTTCTGTGGGGGGCGCGCAAGCGTTCCCCATGGGGGTAGCCCCCAAGGCCTCGGAGGAGTCGGGGGACTCCTTTGAGGGCTTTATTTGTCTTCGGTCGAGGGGTGCTCGTCCTGTCGAGTGTGGACCTGAGCTGGAGTCGTGGCGCTTTGTCGAGGGGTACGTAGGAACGTCGAGCCCCTGGGGATTTTTGACCCTCTTTCGTCGAGGGGTGCCGGGCACGGTCGAGCCTCCGAGCCTCGTGCGACTGGGGCATTGCCGGCCTCGGCGTTCATCTCATGAGTCCTTTCGATCGGACGTGAGGCAAGAAGCATCGGACTACCCTCGATAGGGCGAGCCTCAAAGTTCTCAATGAGCTGGTAACGAGAGAATCCAAGTGAGAGCCCGATCCTCGTTCGATAGAGGTCGACAGGAGGCCCGGAGGTGGTCTCATTAAAGCAAAACACAATGGACCTACGAATACCGATTCCATTCGATAGGTCTCAGTGGCTCGATGCCTCCCTCCGGGGGGATTCCATAGAAGTCCTAGCATTTCGCCTTGGATGTGTCTAAAGGGGTCTCGACGGTTCATTCTCGAGCGGGGCCTCATGTTGGCTCCCCCTTGGAAACCCCTGACTCGGGTGCTCGAGGGCGCCTATCGAAACCTGGTCGAGGGCCAGCCTTCACTCCCTCGAGGCTTGTTGTGGGGCCGGAGCCTCTTTACCTTCTCCTGGAGGAATCCGCCGATAAGTAACATTTGTTTTTCTTACCATCAGACGCGTCTTTTGAGGAGGAATGTTAAACGGTGCGGTGGTGGAGATCGTGGCGGGCCCGGGCAACAGCTAATTGCCTAAGGTGTAACACATGTATCCGGCCGAGAATCGAGGGGGAACGATTAGGTAACCACATTAACTGTGGGGAGTTACCTTTTTCTTTCACCGGATTCCACCCGTTGCTCTTCCTGGATATAAGACCAGAGGGGACAGGCGCTGTTCGCCCCTACCTTTGCCACATTACGTTTACCGCCGCTAGTGCTCCTGAGTCCCTGCTTTCCTGGGCGCGAGGGTAGGAACTTAGAGCAAGAAATCATGATTGGGAACCTTCTCGGTCACCCGTCCACCGAGGAGATCCGCATCGTCGCCGCCGCTACCGCACCCATCGAACAGATCTGTGCCGCTACTGCTGCCATGGCCCCCATCTTCCAGCCTGCTGAACCTTGGCGCCCATTGACCATGACGCGAAAGAGGCTGAACGAGTTGGTGAGGGAAGGACTCCTCTGCCCCATCATCAATTCGACTCAGCCAGAGTGGATCACGCCACCAAAGAGCCACCCCGAGCCAAAGCCGCCGGAGGGCTATGTGGTGAGCTTCCTCAAGTACCACCGGCACGGGCTCTGAGCGCCCTTGAGCGAGTTCATGCGGGGGCTGACAAACTTTTATGGTGTCCAGCTCCAACACTTCTCCCCCAATGCCATCTCAATGCCGCCATCTTCGCGGCCGTCTGCGAGGGCTACTTGGGGATGGTGCCCCATTGGGAGCTGTGGCTCCATCTCTATAAGGGGGAGTGGTTCACCTCTCTGGTGGGGTCAGGCGTGAGGCGGATTGTCAGAGCGGACTGCCTCAACTTCGTGTTGAATTTAGGCAAGTCGGAGGTGCCACACGAGTACATCCCCATCGGGTTGATGTCCAACCACTCTCGGTGGGACGAGCAATGGTTCTACCTCTGCAATGATGGAGGCTACTTCCCGCCGTACACCGGGCGGCTCATCACCGAGCGGCCATTCAACTGGATGTGACGGGGGATCTCCAACCTCAACTTCGACCCCTCGTCGCCGCTATGAAGACCCTTCAAGAGGTGGGCCTAACGGCGGGTGTGGTGGTCTCGGCCTTCCATCGTCGACGGGTGCTCCCCTTGATGGAGCGCCCGCTACGGTTGGACGAGATGCTTCCCGTGGTTGCGCCCGAGGTGCTCGAGAGGTGCTGGATGTTCATCAAGGGGATGTCCACTACAGAGGTCGTAGCGCGGGTGAAGGGGATGGTGGCGGGTTCATTCAGGGCAGAGGATGTTAATCGCCTCCCCATACGGCCGGAGGAGGGGGTACCTCGACCTGGTGAGTGCCTCCACCCATGCCTTTCGTGTTTACATTTCATCCCTTTTTTCCTTACCCTTGTCCTTACAGTTGAGTGTTTTCGTGCAGAGAGGAATCGATTATTGAAGATCGAGGCCCCCGTTGAGGGAGAATGCTCCCGACCGTCAGGTGAGACACTTTGCCGCCCAATAGGAAAAGAAGCGCAAGGATGAAGGGAAGAAGAAAAAGGACAAGAAGCTCTGGGAGCGCGAAAAGCACAAGAAGCGCCGTGCGGAGCAGAGGCGCGATGGGCTCCCGGGGGAGGAGTCTACCTCAGAGGATGAGGGAGACGAAGATGACGATGACGATGATGTCGAAGGGGTGGCGGGGGTGTCTCGAGTCCCTTCTGTCTAGTCTCTCCCGTACTGACCATCTTCCGGTACAGGAGGATGCGCCCGAGCAACGCGCCCCTCAGCCGGCGACGTCCGCCTCGGAGCACAGGAGAGGGAAAAGGTCAGCTGACCCCTCGACTCGAGGGGTTTGCCCTCCTCCTGTCGTACTCGTGGCGGAACCCCGCCCACTTCGACTCGGGAAACCCGGTCCCGGTCATTGGTGTGGGCGGAGCAGAGTCGAGCCCAGGAGACCTCGTCAGAGCAGGGAGGCACGACGACCCCACCGACAGCCCCCAGCTACCTTAGCGCTCGAAAGAGCTCAGCTTTGGGTGGGGCCTCGAGATCTGCTGGTGACTCGAGGGGGACACGAAAGGCCTCTATCCCCTTTGGGTAAGTGTTGTCGATTTAAGTCTCTTCTCTCTGCTTCCCCATTCTGTGGTTCATTAACTTCTCTACTATCCTGCTTCCCATCCAGGCGAAAACACCGTATCGAGGAGGTGACCCTTGCGCCAGCTAAGCGGCTCAAGGTGGACATGGCCGCAAAGACGAGGGCCCCGGTCACAGGTGCGATGTCAAGGCCCTTGGCACCGTGGGAGGCGAAGAGGCTATCCTCAGCCCTCGGGGCTATGGCTCGTGGTAGGCTGACGGGTTCTGCACTTGCTGCAGGGTCGAGCGACTCGGGGACCGCGACGGGTGGTGACTCTAAGCCGGGGAAGACGTAGGAGGGAAGGAGCGCCTCCTTGATGTTGACGTCCGTGGTCCCCGAGCTCGGCCCGGCACCAGGGAGCGGAGTCCCGACGTCAGGAGCTCCTGACCTGGGCCAACCCAAGGCTTCTGTTTCCATGCTCGAGGTGGGAGTCCTCGAGGGCCATGAGCCGAGAACGGAGGTAGCCCCCATCAACCTCGAGGGTGAGGAGGCCGTCGAGGGTGAGGAGGTCATCGCACCACCCTCCTCGACGGGAAGCGAAAGTCGTGCCCGGCGGGGCTACACGAGCTGGAGAGCCAGCGGAAGCAGGAGCAAGAGGCCCTGCAGGAAGAGGAGCTGTCGCAGATGTAGCAGGAGGAGAAGAGGGAGCTGCAGGAGCGGCAGGAGGAGGTGGGGCTGACCGGGGGCCGTCCCCCGCATCAGCAGGAGCAACAGACGTCGCAGGGGGAACCGATGTTGCCAGACTTGTCAGCACAGGAGCTGCCCCAACCATAGGAGGCAGGGGAGGTCTCGGGACTCCTGAAATAGTGGGTGTCCATGGTCACCCTCGACGAGCTGCTTCAAGAAGCGACGCTGAAACCCTCGACGCAGCTCGAGGAGGAGACCTCGGCACCAAGCCCGTCGGCAGATGTGTCGATGGTGGACCTGCCGGCGCCACAGGACGTGGCATTGGAGGAAGCAACGGCCTCATCCCCTCCGCCGCCTCAGGAGGCGCCTGAGCCAATTGAGCCAGCCACCGTAGCCGTCAGCCGCGTCGTTGGAGGAGCCAGCGGTTTTTGGTCCGCAGGCGAAGCGGTCGGAGGAGACTGCGGCTACCATCGCGTTGGGGGCTCCTGGCCTGTTGAGGTGGAGGTCGACATCTGACCCCGGGCTGGGAGGCACCGGCGCCGTGTCGGAGTTCCCCACCTTGGCCAAGTTAGCGGAGCACCACGGCGCCCCACACGAGAGTCCTTGGCGCGAACCAAGGTCAAGACGCTCTTCTCTCATTGGGGCAAGGAGCGTGTCTTGCTCCAAGAGCTCGATGACTCCAGCACTCCCAGGATCGAGATGGATGACCCGGCGGAGGTCGAGTGCTGGGAGGGCGTGGAGCAGTCCCAGGCGTGGCTACAGCCTTTCCTCAAGCTAGGTGTCGAGCTCGTTGGGGATCTCGACCAGAGTCTCACGGTAAGTCCTTGTTTGGATCACGTACGGTTTTTGGCTTTTCCGGTATGGATCGCCTTAACCCTCGATTTCCCATTTCCAGGACTTGTGGAGGCGTTCCCACTCCAAGTCATACTTCCTCCATGAAATGCATAACAACTGGGAGGAAGTGCTTCGCCAACTCGAGGCCGGTCATTCTGCACAGAGCAGGGTGGCCGAGGTCGAGGAGGAGGTGAAGCGGGCCAGGGAGGAGGCCGCCAGGGCCAAGGAGGGGGCCGCCCAGGCGAAGGAGGACACCGAGGCAGCTCGAGGCGAAGCCGCCCGAGTCAAGGAGGAGCTCCGGTGGGTCAAGGAGGAGGTCGACACGGCCAGGGGCGAAGCAGAGGAGGCCAAAAGCGATGGCGCTCGCGCTCAAGAGAACGTCAAGCTGCTCGCGGAGGAGGCCCAAGGCTTCATGGAGAGTATCCGCTCGCTCGAGGCCAGTCTGGCTCAGGTCTCCACAGCACGCGACACGCTCTCCGCCTTAGTCAAGGAGCAGAAGGGTCGAGCCGATAGCCTGGATGCCAAGCTCGAGGTGATGAAGGCTACCCTTCAAGAGAAGGAGCAAGCCATCATCTTGGCTGGTGGCGCCCTCGAGACCCTCCGGTGCGAGAAGATTGATTTGACTTGGGCTTTCAAGGAGGCCCAGCGGGAGCGAGACGAGGCTCGGGAGGAGTGTGACGCCATGCTGGAGGACCACAGCGCCTTCCAGACCTGCTGTGCTAGTGAGTTTCTTAGTGGGCTTTGACCTTTTTCTTTCCGTGTGACTTATTTAACTCTTGTTTTGTCTTTCAAGCCTTGAGTCCGAGGTGCTCTCCACTCAGACCGTTGCCAAGGCACTACAGGAGGGCCTCATGGCGGAGGGGGCGCTTATCGGCAGGTTCCGGGTTGCCATCAACAGGCTCTGTACCTCCTGGGAGGTCGTCGAGGTGGCTGAAGAAGATGTCCTGGGGGCCGCGCTCGTCGACCGGCTCTACCACCTTGATGCCACCCTTCGGGATCGGGTGTGAGAGGAGCTCCACACCGGTGTGAAGCGCGCACTGGCGGTGGTTTCCTCCGGCTTTGTCTTTGACATGGACGTCGTTGCCCAAGGCTTCGTCCCTGACATCTCGAAGACCGATGCTGAGAACGAGGAGCAGTGCCAGGGGCTGATCCGAGATGCCGAGAGGCCGGGGGAAGCGCTGGCGAAGCTGTTCGAGGATGAAGTCCTCCCCCCGAAGATGAAGGGGACACCGTCGAGGAGGGCGGCGATGGAGACGGCGGAGCGGGCCTGTAAAACTGGGCAAAGGTGCCCATGTAAATAAGTTAGTTTTTGTAACTTATATTCAGTATGGCCTCGGGGGCCTTTAAAACATCTATTCATCTATCATAATGGATTTGGATATTTCAAGTTCGAGTCTTCTCTGTTTTCTTTCGCCTAGATTTTGCTTTTTTGACTAAGTGTTCGATGCGTGCTCGTATCCCTTGAGGGGGGAGCAAGTGGAGGTACTGTAGCCCAAAGGCGTAGGAGAGGTCCTAGCTCGACAGCCCTCGACCCTTAGGGAATTCGAGGCATTTTCCTCTTAGTCGCGAAGTGCGTCCAAGCGAAGGAAAGAAGAGACGCTCAAGCTTTGATCATCTGACCTTTGCTTTTTGACTAAGTGTTTAACGCATGCTCGTATCCCTCGAAGGGGAGTGAGTGGAGGTACCGTAGTCCTGGGGCGTAGGAGCGCTCTCGGCTCGACAGCCCTCATCGACCTCGAGGGAGTTCGAGGCGTTTTCTACTTAGTTACGAAGCAAAAGGAGACGCTCGATTTTTTGAAAAAATCGTTTGTATTTTTAGGAACTTAGGGGGTTCCCCTTGTTAGCCTCCGAGGGAGGCTCGACTCTGGCGAGACAGGGTCGAGGCTACCTCTTGCATGTATAATAATAAGTTTGAACTTATAATCAAAAGTACTTCTTATATTTGTCATGCGAAAATGTACGAAACATGCGAGAATGTACAAGGGCATTGGTGCCCTAGGGGTAGAAACAACGTAGCTGTTCGATGTTCCATGCATTGGTGAAGGTTTCACCCTTGTTATTTGCCAGCTTGTACGTTCCGGGCTTCAGCACCTCAGCTATGGTGTATGGACCTTCCCATGGTGGAGTCAGCTTGTGACGCCCCTTGTTGGTCTATCGTCGACGTAGAACTAGGTCTCCAACTTGGAAGTCCCTCGAGCGCATGTGTTTGTCGTGGTAGCGTCGAAGTTTCTGCTGATACCTCACGGAGTGAATCAGTGCCATGTCTTGAGCCTCCTCGAGCTGGTCGACGGCATTTGCAAGGGCTTCTTCATTGGTTTGCTCATTGTAGGCCTTTAGTCGAGGGGAACCATACTCGAGATCAGTAGGGAGGACGGCCTTGGACCCATAGACCAAGAAGAATGGTGTGAACCTCGTGGCTTGACTAGGTGTTGTCCTTAAGCTCCACAGGACCGAAGGCAGCTCTGCGGCCCATTTCTTTCCATGGTTGTTAAGGCGGTTGAAGATTCTCGGCTTGAGGCCCTACAAAATCATGCCATTGGCGTGCTTGACCTGGCTGTTAGTTCAGGGATGAGCAACCGCGGACCAGTTCACACAGATGTGATGGTGATCATAGAAATCCAAGAATTTTTTGCCAGTGAACTGTGTGCCATTGTCAGTGATGATGACATTCGGGACCTCGAAGCGATGGATGATGTCGGTGAAGAACTCGACCGCCCGCTCGGAGCGGATGTTGCCGATAGGCCGGGCCTCGATCCACTTGGTAAACTTATCGATAGCAACAAGTAGGTGCGTGTACCCCTTGGTGGTCCTCTTGAGAGGCCCCACGATGTTGAGCCCCTAGACCGTGAACGGCCAAGTGATGGGGATCATCTGTAGGGCGTGAGCTGGGAGGTGCGTCTGCTTGGCGTAGAATTGACACCCCTTGCATGAGCGGACAATGTTGATGGCGTTGGAAACGGCGGTCGGCCAGTAGAAACCCTGTCAAAAGGCGTTGTCGACGAGGGTCCTCGGCGCTGCGTGGTGGCCGCAAGCCCCTGAGTGTATGTCCTCGAGGAGCCTCTTGCCTTCTTCGATAGTGATGCAGCGCTGGAGGATGCCTGATGGGCTTCGCCTGTAGAGTTCCCTGCCATCACCATAGATGATGTAGGACTTGGCCCATCGTGCGATCCAATGAGCCTCGGTCCGGTCTTCCGAGAGTTCCCCTCGAATGAGGCAGTCGAGGAAAGGGACTCGCCAATCCGGAGGTGTCCCCTTGATCTCTATGACCTCGGCCCTAGTCGAGGGGGCCTCAGTCAAGGCTGCGGTGTTGAGTTTCGAGGGTGTGGTGCCAGCCCCCGAGCCCAGGTTGATAGAGGGCTCGAAGAGGTCCCTCGAGAATACATCCGGAGGGATAGTACTTCGAGTTGATGTGATCTTTGTGAGCTTGTTTGCAGCTTCATTGTAGCATCAAGCAATATGATTGAGCTCAAGGCCATGGAATTTGTCTTCCAGTTTGCACACTTCATTGCAGTAGGCTTCCATCTTAGCATTGTGGCAGCTCAAGGCCTTCATCACTTGGTCGATGATAAGTTGCGAGTCACCTCAAACATCAGGGCGAATACACAACCCATTGACAAGAGCCTCATACCCTACAACGTTATTAGAAGCAGCAAAGTGGATGTGGATGACGTAGCACATGTGGACTCCGAGGGGTGAGATGAAGAGCAAGCCTGCACCTGCTCCTGTCTTCATGAGCGACCCGTCGAAGTACATCGTCCACAGCTCGGCTTGAATTTGAACTGGCGGCAACTGGGTGTTGGTCCACTCAGCGATGAAATCCACCAGCACATGAGATTTGATGGCCTTCCATGGTGCATAGGTGATGGTCTCGCCCGTGAGCTCGACCGACCACTTAGCAATTCTTCCAGCAGCCTCCCGATTTTGGATGATCTTCCCCAAGGGGAAAGAAGACACCACGGTAACCGGGTGGCTGAGGAAGTAATGCTGGAGCTTGCGACGCATAAGGACGATGGCGTAGAGTAGCTTTTGCACCTGCGGGTAGCGAATCTTGGTTTCCGAAAGCACTTCACTAATGAAGTAGACCGATCGCTGGACAGAAAAGGCGTGCCCTTCCTCTTGCCTCTCGACCACTATGGCCACGCTTACCACCTGAGTGGTCCCGGCGACGTAGAGGAGGAGGGGCTCGGGCGTTTTAGTTGACGTCGCTGATCGAGGTGGAACGAGGATCAGGCCAGAGGTCAGCATGCTCTTGAGTTTATCGAGGGCCTCCTCGGCCTTCGTGGTCCATATGAAGCGTTCGGATTTTTGCAAGAGGCGGTATAGGGGCAGGGCCTTTTCCCCCAATCGTGAGATGAAAGGGTTGAGAGCTGTGAGGCAGCCCATGACCTTCTGTACGCCCTTGAGATCTCGAATTGGACCCATTCGCATGATGGCTGCGACCTTCTCGGGGTTGGCCTCGATCCCGCGCTGGGAGATGATGTATCCGAGGAGCATGCCCCGAGGCACTCCAAAGACACATTTCTCAGGGTTGAGTTTTATGTTCTTGGCTCAAAGGTATCTGAATGCGATTTCTAGGTCATGGATGAGGTTGTCGACTTTCTTGGATTTGACCATGATGTCATCGACATAGGCCTCGACCGTGTTGCCTATGTGTTCGCCAAAGACATGGAGCATCCATCACTGATACGTCACCCTGGCGTTTTGAAGGCCGAAGGGCATGGTCACGTAGCAGTACATGCCGAAAGGTGTGATGAAGGAAGTCGCGAGCTGGCCAGACTCTTTCGTCTTGATTTGGTGGTAGCCGGAATAAGCATCAAGGAATGAGAGGGTTTCACATCCTATAGTAGAGTCAACAATCTGATCAATGCGCGGTAAAGGAAATGGAACTTTGGGACATGCTTTGTTTAAACTAGTATAGTCAACACATATTCACATTTTTCCATTCTTTTTCTTAACTAACACGGGATTAGCTAACAATTCAGGGTGATGAACCTCCTTGATGAATCCAGCCGCCAAAAGCCTGTGTACCTCCTCGTCGATGATTCTGCACTTCTCCTCATCGAAGCGGCGTAGGCGTTGCTTCACCGGTCTAGATCCAGCTCGGATCTCCAAGGCGTGCTCGGTGACTTTCCTCGGTATGCCCGGCATGTCCGAAGGACTCCATGCAAACATATCGGCGTTCGTGCGGAGAAAGTCGATGAGCACTGCTTCCTATTTGCTCCCGAGGTTGGCACCGATCGTTAGCACCCTCTCGCTGGAGCAGCTCGGGTCGAGGGGGGATTTTCTTGGTGTCTTGCGCTGGCTCGAAGCTGCCGGCATGATGCTTAGGTTCGGGCACCTCTTTAGCAAGGTGCTCGAGGGTCGAGGTTATCATCGCATTTTGCTCGACGGCCTCTTCGTACTCGATGCATTCGACGTTGCAGTCGTACGCATGCTCGTAGGAGGAGTCGATGGTGATGACGCCTCTGGGTCCTGGCATCTTGAGCTTGAGGTAGGTGTAGTTTGGGATCGCCATGAATTGCACGTAGCCCAGTTGGCTGATGATGGCGTGATAGGTTCCGTGAAACCCGACCACCTCAAAGGTGAGGGTTTCTTTCCTGAAGTTGACGGGGGTGCCAAAGCAGATGGGAAGGTCGATGCGGCCGATGGGAAGAGCCTTCTTCCCTGGTACAACGCCATGGAAGCCCTCGGTGTTGGGTTGGAGTCGGCACCTCTTGACCCCCACGAGGTCAAGTGTTTCAAGGTAGATGATGTTCAGGCTGCTGCCGCCGTCCATGAGGACCTTCAAGAGGTGGGTGTTGACGATGATTGGGTCAACGATGAGCGGATAGGCCCCAGGGTTGGGGACGCGATCCGGATGGTCATCACAGTCGAACGTGATGGGTGCATCGGACCAGTCAAGGTAGTGGGGTGTCGCGACTCGGACGGAGAAGACTTCTCGACCCTCCCTCTTGCGCTATCGAGGTGTGAGCTAGGTCGAGGGGCCTCCGTAGATCATGTAGCAGTCATAGACTTTGGGGAAGTTTCCATCTCCCTGTTGTCTCCCTCATTGCCACCCTAGTCTTTCTTGTCGTCACCTTTCTTGATGCCCAGTTGCTCGAAGTGCTTTCAAAGCATGCGGCAGTCCTTGAGTTTGTGTTTCGCCCCGTCCTTGTGATAAGGGCAGGGCTCCTCGAGCATCCTGTCGAAGATGGCCCCTTCGGGGGGACATCGAGGTTTTCTACGCTCGGCTGCTGTGACGAGATCGTCGTCTGCAACCTCACACTTGCCTTGTTGATTCTTCTTCTTCCTCTTGTTCTTCTTCTTCGAACCTTTGTTCGAGCCCCCGGCATTGACTGTCGGTGCCTTTCTCTTGTCTTTTTTGTTGTCAAAGAAGGCTCTGACCGCCTCCTCACTAGCTGCATAGTTGGCGACCACGTCCATGAGTTCATCAACGGTGTTGGGGCGGTTGCGCCCCAACTCACGAACTAGGTCCTTGCAGGTTGTACCCGCAACAAACGCTAGAATCACGTCGAGGTCAGAGATGTGGGGGAGTTCGTTTCGAAGCTTGGAGAAACACCGAGTGAAGTCACGCAGAGACCCCTAGTTTCTGCTTGCAGTTGCAGAGTTCCCAGGAGTTTCCAGGACGCACGTGGGTGCCCTTGAAGTTCCCCTCGAAGATCCGGACCAGGTCGACCCAGTCGTGAATCTAGTCAGGGGGAAGCTCCTCGAGCCACCTACACGTGGTGTCAGATAGGAACAGGGGAAGGTGACGTATGATTGCGTGATCATCATGCGCTCCGCCTACCTGACAAGCCAGTCAAAAATCAGCTAGCCAGAGCTCGGGTTTGGTTTCACCGTTGTACTTAACGATGCTCGTGGGGGGTCAAAACTTGTCGGGTAGCCGGGCGTTGCGGATCGTCCTGCTAAAAACTCGGGGGCCCGGTGGCTCTGGGGCCCGTTGGTCTTCATCGCTATCGTAACATCCCCCATGATGGGCGCTGTACCCTCAATCCTCAGTGTCCCCGTGTTTGCGCTTGTGGTTCTCGATGATATCGAGGCGCACGTCATGCGGGGCATGGTTATCGATGATACGATCTCGGGCTGGTGTCTTCTTCACTCAGGGGGCCGCCTCTTGATCGACTGAGCCCTCCCATTCAGGCCAGGAGGTCTTGTCCTGTGGTTTAGAAGCTGCCCCTCGACACCTCGAGGCTGAGCTCTCGGCTTGCTGAACAGCAGCAACTTGGAGGAGCCCTCGATCTTGCGTTGTACCCATCGAGCATGCGAGTTGGATGGCGCGGGCATATTGCGAAGAAGCATAGCCGCCGTGACAACGTTCTGGCTTGCTCAAGGGTAACAGTTGATGGGATGTTCGGGTGCCCTGCCCTCATTGATCTGCCGATTGACCTCTCGGGCCCTGGCTCGGGCTCTTCTGCCGGGTGGTGGTCGCTCCTGCTTGATGATTCGCTCGAGCTGGCGCAGTCGTTCCTGGTCGTCGGCGAGGTTAGCCTGTAACTCCCGAATTTGTGCCAGCTGTGCATCCTGCTCATCAAGACGGGGGCACGCCTCTCAGGGTGCGACTGGTTGTCGAACCTCTACTCTGGGGGGAGCCCATCCCGCCATAGCGGCAGCCACGTCGGTCATCAGATCGACAGTGTCCTCCCTAGAGGCAATGTCACCGTCGATGTGGAGACACTCATGGGTAGGGTCCCAATGGTTAGAGCTGGAGTCGGGGTCACCACAGTAGAAGATGGGGAATTGTCCCCGCGCCTCCTCCTGCACCTGCTGTCGGAATGTGCCGACGGTGTACCTTCGGGGGTCGGGTGCTCTCGCGAAGCCCAAGTCCACAGAGGCCAACATGACCGTCCCCACGTCCATCATTGCTTGAAGGAGGGCTCCTGGGCAGTCCCCTATCATGCTCATGTTGGCATGGGTCAAGGTCGAGAATGCCTTGGCGGCATTGTTGAGGCCGAATGGGAACCGTCGACGACGCTCAAACAGTTCGTGCGGAAGTAGGCTTGATGTAGTGGGGGTTGCGCGCATCGGGGAGCTCTGATGGGCTCCCTCAATGAGTGCATTACAAAGGTGAAGTTGAGGTTGTCGTGGAGCCCTGCTGGTCCATCCTCTGCTCCCGAACTCAGGTTAGATAATCCCCCAATAAGGGGCTTCTCATCACTGGTCAGGAGCGAGGGGAATGCAGCGGGCACCAATCTCGACTCAGGTTGATGGCGATGACGACGCTGATCGTGGCTCCTTCTGGTTGGGGTAGCATGTTGGTGAGACCAGCGAGTGCCCCTTCCTGAGCGTGGGGGCACACTACGACCTTCGCTTGGGTCATT
Source organism: Bothriochloa decipiens (assembly GCA_023333625.1). Taxonomy (NCBI): domain Eukaryota; kingdom Viridiplantae; phylum Streptophyta; class Magnoliopsida; order Poales; family Poaceae; genus Bothriochloa; species Bothriochloa decipiens. The sequence goes on along the minus strand of CM041646.1, from coordinate 18,865,602 downwards.
GATCGAGAGCAGGGTCATGTCATAGCCCTGTCCGAGGGACATGAACTCCAGGCTCCCGAACCAGATCACCGTAGCGTGAGGAAGTGGTGAAACAGAGTCGCCCATCCAGAAAGAATGGTGGGAAATCATTGGTAACATGCAGGACCCCTACCTAGCGCGCCAACTGTCGGTGTTTCGACCCCCGGGGGCTAACACCAATGAGGAAATTTGTAATTGAGTGCTCCCTTAATCTGGTGGGTGATGCAAGAAGGACACAGTGATTTATCCTAGTTTGGACAAAGAAGGCCCTACATCCAGTGGGGGGAGGATAGTTCATGTTATCTTGCACCAAAGCGCTAGTACAGGGGTGAATACAAGCGGGTGTGAGAAGTGTGGGCTTGGGCTCGAGCGTTTTGGGCGCTTAGCTCTCTACACTGTCTCACGGTGTTGTTCTGTGATCTAAGCCTTAGCGTATGAAGCTCTAGGATCTCTTCTATCTCAGATCCCCTGTCCCAAGCCCTGGCGCCTCCGTTTATAGGTGAAGGAGAGGCACAGGAATACATATTTTTAGTGCTAACGTGGTCGGTGACGTATGACGTTGATGCCGGTCATGTCGGTGCCGCTGTAGAGGTGTACGCCGGTATGGGAAGCCCTGCGGCCATCGCGTTGGTAGTTGTTGAAGTGTTGACCAAAGTTGTTGAAGTCCTGCTCGAGGGTTAGCATGATGGTGTTGAGGGGCAATGGTCGAGGCCTTGGGTCGAGGCTCATCGGATAAGGTCGAATCTCAGGATTATGCGGGGAATATGCGTCTCGAGGGTGTGCAGGACAGGGCACAGTGCTCGGTATGGCGCGGCAGTAAGGTACGATCCGTGGGATTCCTGGGTATGGGCGGTAAAAGCAGGATTTGACTACCATACCCGTAGCTGTTTCGGTAACTATGGTCATACGGTTAGGCAGAAGCAGGTAAAATGCATTGAGTGCGCCTGGATCCATACTGGGAGTAGGTAGCCAAGGGTTTTACCATGCTCGAGGGCTGCCCATTTACAAGGGCAAAGTTCCATCCTCGAGGCCGGCCCGTTCGCCCGGGCAGAGTTCCGTCCTCGAGGGGTTGCCTGAGTTGCACCCTCGAGAGTACGGTCTCGGTCCGTGCGGTGGTCCGTCGAGTAGGTTGTGGCTTTAGGCTATTGACGCTCGTTCGTGGGCCGGTCCAGCATGCTTTAGTTTGTGAATTTTTGAGCGCTAATGAGGGATGTCGTTGGAGGGCTTGCGTTGCTGACTTCAGGGATCCGCCTAGTTAAACGAGGGCTTAGGGTACCCCTTTCCCAGGTAACTGACATGTTTATAGTGAAACAAAAAAATAACTATATTTAGCAAGAATTGATCACCCTAAGAAACATGTTAGCAACCTAAATACAAAGGTGATGACGTCTACAAGGCAACAGCAGCAAGAGGCCACCTCTGCATCCGGTGAGAACGTCATGAGGAAAGGCGCACGCATCAGGCAATGCAACTGGTTGATCTCTGGACCCCAAAGGGTGTGAGCTGTAGGCGTAACACAGCTGTGTCATTGCAGCTCATGCCGGGCACATGTGCCGTGTATAAGAGAAGAGAGGGAACTAGTGAGAGAGGGTAGAAAACAAGTACAAACCAAACAATTTAATCATTCCTCTTTTCTAGCTTGCGTGTTCTTCCTGCCTTTGCTCCTCCCTACTTCCATCCCTGATTCTCTGCTCCTACCCCAAATTCCCTGCTAACACTTGGTATCAGCCTTGCAATCGATTCCAGTTCATCTCGAATCCGTTCCCCATCGATCAAATAGCAAACGCACTTGGTTGGATCGAGTTCCTCAGCGTTAGTGAGCTGCCACCACCGACGAGCTCTCTGTAATTCCTCGAGCACACGGTTCGATTTGTGGAGGATTCACGGTCCGATCTATCTTCCCCACCACCTCTACCTCCTCTGTTTCCCCCAAAACCACCAATCCTCTTCACCTACTCATGTAAAGGCAAATCCTCCATGAATCTTGACATGAAGCTGTTGCTTAAGGAGATCCGGAAGCTGGCAACAAACACCGAGAAGCAAATTGGCGAGGTCAACGCCAATCTGGATCGCCGCTTCGGGGAGATGGACTCCTCCATGGAGACGCACTTCCAGGAGGTCAACCTCAACATCGAGCATCGCATCATTGAGTCCGAGTCGCGGCAGGATGTGTGCCTCCAGGCCATCGAGAAGGCCGCGAAGGACTTCTCCGAGTGGCGCCAGGAGCATGACGGCCTCATTGACGACCTGCGTCTCTGCATCATGAAGCTTGGCAAGTATAGGACGAGATTGGTGATCGAGGCCAAGGGGGTCCTCCACGAGCTGGCGCTCTACTCCGACGCACCTTCTGTAGCAGCGCTGTACCTGAAACCAACCACAGAGTGGGGGGCATCGGCCGCGCCTTTGACCTCTGCTCCACGGCCACCGCCGCCGCTCGAGCATTAGGCCGTGGCTTCTTCGCCACAACTGATCAAGGTTCAAGCCGCGCCACATCACTTTGACACGCCGTCAACATGGGAGCAGTACGCCATTGCCTCATCTGCATGCTATCAGGCTGCTCAGCCCAGCGGGCACCGCAATGATCAATGCCACCGGGAGAATGAGCATGGGGTTGTTACCTCCCTTGTTCATTCCCCGATCATGGGTATGAACACATCCCACTTCCCTCCTATTAAATTACATGGTACTGCCATGGATCTCATACTCGCTCGTAATTGCCCACCTGATCCCCATCATCACCCACTTAGCAAGGTGCCCAAAATGAATTTCCCCACTTTTGATGGCACAGAGTTGTGTCTGTGGATCGAGTGTGCTGAGGATTATTTTCGCATGAATCACACCGATCCTGAACTCTGGATTCAATGCTCTCGCATGCATTTCTTTGGACCAGCCAAGCGTTGGGTTCAGTCCATTTCTCCAAAAATCAAAACCATGTCCTGGCCTAAATTCTGCGCTGCCTTGCATACACGCTTTGATCGTGATTAGCATTCCTTCCTACTTCGCCAACTGAATAAAATCCGCCAAACAGGCTCGGTCCAACCATATGTCGATAAGTTTGCAGAACTTATTGATCAGCTAACCACCTATGATCCCACTGTCAACCCTCTCAACTATATAACTCGTTTCGTGGATGGGTTGGTACCTGAGATTCGCGCTGTGCTAATGGTTCATCGTCTCGATTCCCTCAATACTGCGTATACTTTGGCTCTTATACAAGAGGAAGCAGGAGAATGGCCAGCGCGGCGTGACTACCGCCGTGGAGATGCCTACGCTGGGCACTGGCAACAGTGCGCTGCTCAAGCTCCGGCCGGCATCGTGGCTGCGGGCGCGGCTGAACCAAGATGGGAGCACCCACCAATAGATCAGAAGCTCACTGACCTCAAGGCTTATCATCGCGCTCAGGGTCTCTGGCCATTGCGGTGAGTAATGGGCCCAGGGCCACAAATGTGCTTAGCAAGTTGGCCTTCATGTTCTGGATGAATTATATGCATTATTCAATCTTGCCACCAATCCTGAACCTCTAGAGTCTGAAGATGAGGAGGAAAATTTGTGTGTGTGTGTGAAACTGCTGAGGCACTACAGGGTGCTACTGGCATCAAGACTCTCCAATTTCAAGGACATTTTCATGTTTGTCTAGTGTTGGTGCTTCTTGATTCTGGCAGTTCCTCTTCATTTGTCGGTGAATCTCTTGTTCAGACCTTGCAGCTGTCTACTATTTCTTGTCAGCATATATCAATCAGAGTGGCTAATGGGCAGTACTTACAGTCTTCTTCAGTCATTCCTTTTGCTGAGTGGGAGATGAGTTCTTATACCTTTCATCATCACTTGAAGGTGTTGCCTCTTTCATCCTATGATATCATACTGGGTTATGATTGGTTAATGAGGTTCAATCCTATGAAAGTTGATTGGGTGGATCACTGGCTCATCATACCTTACCATGGGGTATCTATTAAGCTGCAAGGTATTTCTGCTCCTGACAGTGCTCCTGCTGAAGATATGTTGGTGCAAATTTTTGGTATGACTACTGTTGATAATGCTTCTACACCTAATATACCACCTGAGATTGCTCAGCTACTTCAAGAGTTTGCTTCAGTCACTACACCCCCTTCTGAACTTCCACCTCCAAGGGCATGTTACCATGCTATACCTCTCATTGAAGGGGCACGACCAGTTAGTATTCGAGCTTATCGTTATCCGCCTATACTCAAGGATGAGATTGAGGCTTAGGTCGACATTTTGTTAGAGTAAGGTCTTATTCAGCCCAGTACATCGCCTTTTAGTCCTCCAGTGCTATTGGTGCGCAAGAAGGATAAAACTTGGTGGTTCTATGTGGATTACTGCTATCTCAACACCTTGATAGTCAAGACATCCTTTCCCATACGAGTCTTTGAGCAACTTATGGATGAAATTGCTGGGTCCAAATGATTTTCTACACTTTATCTACTGTCGGGCTACCATCAGATTCATTTGAAACCTGGTGAAGAATACAAGATGGCCTTCTCTACACATGTCGGCCACTTTGGGTTCACTATGGTATCATTTGGCTTGTTAGGGGCACCAGCGACCTTTTAAGGAGCCATAAACTCTACTCTTCAGCTGGTTCTGTGTCACTATGCTATAGTCTTCTTTGATGACATCTTAGTTTTTAGTCAAACTTTCGTTGAGCACCTGGAGCATCTGCGTCAAGTTCTTACTCTTCTGGCCAAGGACTAGTGGCATATCAAGCTATCTAAATGCAAGTTCGCCTAATAGGAAATTGCATACCTCAGGCATGTCATCAGTGGAGCAGGAGTATCTACTGATCCTAGCAAAGTGGCTGATGTCATGGTATGGACTGTTCCACAAAATGTCAGCGAATTGCATGGTTTTCTGGGTCTGTCAGGGTTTTATCGCCGGTTTGTGCGATATTATGCCATCATGGCAAACCTCTGACAGAGTTACTAAAGAAGCATACACTCTTTGTTTGGACATCTGAACATGATACCACCTTTTAGGCCTTGAAGGATCATCTTACTTTAGCACCCGTCCTTGCCCTCCCTGATTTCAGTCAGAAATTCTGCATTGAGACCGATGCATCTCATAAGGGTGTGGGTATAGTGCTACTTCAGAATGGCCATCCTTTGGTGTTTCTCAGTAGAGCTCTTGGGCCCAAGAATCAAGGTCTTTCAGCCTACGAAAAGGAATACATGGTAATTGTCATCGTAGTTCAGCACTAGTGGTGTTATCTGCAGCTTGGTGAGTTCATCATCTACACTGACCAGCATAGCCTCACTCATCTTAATGAGCAGCGCGTCAACACAATGTGGCAACAGAAAGTGTTCACCGAACTACTGGGCTTATAATATCAAATAGTGTATAAGCCAGGGAACGAAAATGTGTGGCTGATGCTTTATCCCGCAGGGTTGATGCACCATAGTTGTTCGCTATCTCTGCTCCTGTTCTAACTTGGATAGATGATATTGTGGCTGGGTATAACAAGGATCCTTGAGCTAAGGAATTGCTGACAAGATTAGCACCGTCTGAGCAATTAGATCCACACTTCACCTTGACCAAAGGCCTTTGACGTTACAAAGGGCGCATCTGGATTACCAATGACTCAGCGTTACAGTGACGGATCATTGAGGCCTTTCATTCTTCAGCTGTTGTCAGCCACTCAGGTTTTCCCACCACATACCACAGAGTGAAGCAACTGTTCGTGTGGACTCAGCTCAGGGCAGCAGTGCATTGGTTTGTGACATCATGTCCAACTTGCTAGTAGGCCAAACCGGACCGAGCACGTTACGCAGGACTTCTTCAACCTCTTCCAGTCCCTTCTATGGCCTGGCAGAGGATTTTGATGGACTTTGTCAAAGGCCTGTTATTGTCCCAGGGCAAGAATTGCATCTTGGTGATGGTGGATCGATTCTCTAAGTACGCTCATTTTCTGCCGCTGTCCCACACATTTACAGCTTCATCAGTGGCCATGGTGTTTCTTGTTGGGAATATGCCCTAGAGGTAATCATAGAGTTGATGATATTCTAGTTGTATCTATGACATGCATTAAATATCCATTATAGACAACTTGTGTTGATTGGCAATTATTTGAATTGTTTGTGGAACTCAACTACTTGAATGGTTATTCTAAAGTTGTCACTGGTCGGCGTTCTTATGAGAACACACTTGAATATTAGACCAGCACATGTATTAGTTGATGGCTATGTTTCACAAGTCATGGGCACGGAGATGTTAAACTAATAATGTGGGCACATGTGAGACATGTAGGCCAGACTGACCCGACATGAGATAGTCTCTATTCATGTCATGTATGTTATGTCCTTAGACCTGAGTTTGTGGTATGTACTCAAGATGTGAAACGACTGCTTAGGGATTACCAAACGCTACTCCGTAACTGGGTAGTTATAAAGGTAGTTTTCAGGTGGTCGAGAAGCATGCTATGAGACATGGACAGTCAAGATGGAATTTGCCCCTCTCTGTAATAGGGAGATATCACTAGATCACTCAAGTGATTGGATCAACAAATGCATTGCCGTGCTTGGGTTAAGTGTTAACCCACGAGTTGAACCATATATCCGTGGCATAGGGAATAACTTGTACGTGGTCGTAGTGGTTCATCTGATATGATCTTTGTGTCCGCATAGGAGTTGTCACGTCTTGCTAGAGGCCACTGTCAACTATTGGGCGAGTAGAGTACTCGGTCCATGTCTATGTGTACGCGAACCCATAGGGTCGCACGTTTAAGGGCTGGAAGCCTAGTTCGGGTTGCACCCGGATTAGACAAGGCTTAGGTTTCCTGATGGGCCTCCAGGTTGGGGTTGCATAGAGACATCTATATAAGAAAGGGGTAGGGGCGAGGCAGATAGATCGAATCTAATTGATTCAGCTGTCGTCGCCCACCCCATGCTTACGCCTAGCAGTTTGGTTGTGCATTGCTTCCTCCCGTACGTGTGTGATACCTCGGAGGTGCTACATCTATGGCACAGGGACAGACCTGGTTAGTCACGGTGGTCGACAACTAGTCGGTGCCCAGTTGGACTGGTCGGCGACTTGCTGAACTGGTCAGGAACATGGTCGGTAACGTGCTCGGGAGATCCCCAAGCAAAGGGTGTACTTGACGTACGACCACACAACTGCACGGCACTGCTATGATGTGTTCGACTACATCAAGTCTTCTGCTGCACCTGTGCGTCTAGTGGTAATCCTGTAACCTATATCTAGCAGTAGATCCTAGTTTATGAGGTAGAAAAGTTTTGTTTTCTGGCTAGCGTAGCACACTCATAACCCTATAGTGGTATCGGAGCCGTAGCTGCTTTGTTATAGGTCCTACTGTGCGCATATGATGATATGCACTGTTTCTCTGATCTTGGTTCATTGTCTTGCCACATTAGTCTTGTAACGATCTACTCGTATCGGTCGGAATTCCGCCATCCGAGTTAAGTGATACATGTAAAACCAGTCATGGTGAGTTTGAGATCAATCAGATTGATCGAATTAAGCCTTAGGTCAAGTGTCGAGCATATGCAATGTGTGGCAGTGGTAGATGGGATCTATTATCGGGCACTGGTTTCCAAGAACAGTTTTAGGTCATGCAACGTTAGACGTCAATATCGGCAAACTCTGTTTTGCAGAAATTAATGTCTGGTATAGCCCCTATGTGTATGAGATGCATGTTTGTAATTAGTTCATTTCTTGCACATCATGAGGAGAATACAGGCAGGAGCCTTAGATGTATTGTCAGTTAATGTAATGGCCTGCATGCCAATCTGTGATAGCTAGTATTGGAGGTTGCACCACAGATGGATGACATACACGGACCATGGAGATGGAGATCACCATGATGAATAGATTGATGCTGAGATGGAGATCTCAAAGTAACAATGGGCTATACCAAGTCATATCTGTGTTTATGTCATTCTTACTATGTTCTGCTTTCATATGCTATAATATTTTGTCTATGTTTGTACGGTAATGAAGTAGGACAATCCCTCAGTAATGTGTAAGTTACATGCTTCCCCAAACCTTGCACTATCACAAGTCTTGTACAATCGGTGGTAGGTCTATGAAATTAGGGTGCCACTGGTTTTCCTTGACTAGACAGGTTTGTATCAGATACTTACTGCAAGAAGGTTTGGTTACTTAAAACAAGATCATCCTAGCGGTTAGGGATCTTGAAGCATGGGAAGGTAGAGTGCTCGGCATAGAGATGCTGGCCCAACAACAAGAGTCATATGAGATATGATTAGCAAGGTGTTGCTTACCAATCTACCATACTGACCAGCGGTGATGCTAAAGCTCACTGGTTAGCATGTTAGTTGTGGGTCTTAAATTACTAAGTATCAATTAAGGGTATTGATTTTAGTGGGAGTAAAGTATATTTGATATGATTTACTCTTCATAGATACATTGTCTTAGTATTTTGTATTACTTTTGTTGTAGATAAATGGCTGCCCACAATCAACCATTTACTTTGCATTCAATTCTTGAGAAAGATATGTTGAATAGAACAAATTACGCAGATTGAATCCACAATTTGAGAATTGTTCTCAGGGCTGAGGAAAAAGAAACAAATTCTGGACACCCCATTACCAGATGAGCCTGATGCAAATGCACCTGCTACTGAAAGAACTGCTTATAGGAGAGCATGTGATGCTGATGTTGAAGTGAGTTGCCTTATGCTTGCTTGCATGGAATCTGATCTGCAGATGCAGTTCGATAACAATCACTCAGCGAATGATATGATCATGGCACTTGAAGAGATGTTCCACACGCAAGCCAAGACTGAAAGGTTCAATGTTTCTAAGGCACTTGTGGAAACCAAGCTTGCGGAGGGTGCAGTAGTAGGACCACACGTAATCAAGATGGTTGGTTAAACTTAGAGGTTAGAGAAGCTAGGCTTCCCCATTAGCCAAGAGTTGGCCACTGATTTTATCCTCTCGTCTCCGCCGCCCAGTTATGGAAACTTCATCTCAAACTACCATATGCATGGGGCGGAGAGAGACTTGAGTGAATTGTGTGGCATGCTGAAAACAGCAGAAGCCGACATCAAGAAAGGTGCCGACAGTAGCCAAGTGTTGTTGGTCCAGAACCGACCTCGATTTAAGAGGAGGGGCAAGAAGAAGGGAAAGGTTAAAGATGAGATCTCTAAGCCAAACCCATCTGCTACCAAGGCTGGACCTTCAGCAAATTCTAATTGCTTTTACTATAAGGGGAAAGGTCACTGGAAAAGAAACTGCAAGGAGTACTTGTCGTCCTTAGAGAAGGATGGCGGCGGTAAAGGTATTACTGCTGCTTGTACCCTTGTCATTCATGTTACGGACATTTTTCTCGCTAACTCCTATGTCAATTCCTGGGTATTTGATACCAGATCGGTTGCTCATATTTGTAATACGATGCAGGGAATGATAAGAAGTAGAAGCGTGGAAAAAGGAGAGGTTGATTTCCGCATGGGCAATAATGCAAGAGTTGCTGCGTTGAATGTCAGGACGATGCAACTTCACCTGTCATCAGGATTCATCATGGAATTGAATAATTGTTATTTCATTCCTAACTTAAGTCAAAACATTGTATCACCTTCATGCTTGATGAAGGATGGTTATTCTTTTGCGAGTAAAGCCAATGGTTGTTTGATCTCCAAGAATGACATGTTTGTGGCTTTTGCATCCATTGTGAATGGATTATTTATTTTAAATCTTGGTGATGCTCCTATCTGTAATGTTACTGCTAAAAGACCTCGGCTTAATGAGTTAAGTCCTACACATATGTGGCACTGTCTTTTGGGTCATATAAGTGAAAATCGCATGAAGAGGCTTCATGATGATGGGCTTCTAACTTCATTTGATTTTGAATCTTACGAGACACGTGAAGCTTGTCTTCTCGGCAGGATGACCAAGGCGCCTTTCACAGGTTTTCCTGAGAGAGCGTCTAGCTTGTTGGAACTCATACATACTCATGCGTGCAAACCACTAAGCACGACAGCGAGAGGTGGATTTCAACACTTTATTACTTTTACTGATGACTTTAGTAGATATGGATATGTCTACCTAATGAAGTATAAGTCTGAAACATTTGAAAAGTTCAAAGAATTTTAGAGTGAAATAGAGAATCAACGTGGCAAGAAAATTAAAGCATTGCGATCTGATCATGGAGGCAAATATTTGAGTCACGAGTTTAGCAATCATCTTAATATTTGCGGAATTGTTCCACAACTTACACCGCCCGGAACACCACAGAGAAACGGTGTGTCCGAGCTTCATAATCGGACTTTGTTGGACTTGGTTTGGTCTATGATGAGCCGGTCAGACCTACCTTTATCATTTTGGGGATACACTCTAGAAACAGTCGCTTTCACACTAAATGGGGTACCATCTAAGTCCCTAGAGAAGACACCATATGAGATGTGGACTGGTCGGCGTCTCAGTTTGTCTTCTCTAAAAGTTTGGGGTTGCGAAGCTTATGTCAAACGGTTGATATCTGATAAGCTAGCACCAAAGTTGGGCAAGTGTTTCTTCATGGGATATCCAAAGGAAACTTTAGGGTATTACTTCTATAACCGACCAGAGGAAAAGTGTTTGTTGCTCGGAACGGTGTATTCCTAGAGAAAGAGTAGGTCAGAAGGTATATCTTGAAGTGATTCAAGATGTGTCATTAGTGAATGACCCAATGAGTGATGCTAATGTAGCAGAACAAGTTGATATACCCGTGGTCGGTACACCACCTGTGGTCGGTGCATCCCAACCACCCATGGTCGATACACCACCCCAACCACCCGTGGTCAGTTCATCCCAACCACCTGTGGTTGGTAATCCGCCCCAACCATGAAGATCAGCAAAACTTTGCGGATTGCGTGGTGATCTATTATTATTAGATGATGACGAACCTACAAATTATGTGGAAGCAATGATGGGCCCAAATTCTAAGAAATGGCAGAGTGCCATGAGATCCGAGATAGATTCCATGGGAGACAATCAAGTTTGGAACTTGGTTGACCCGCCTCAAGGGGTTAGACCCATTGAGTGCAAATTGATCTTCAAGAAGAAGAAGGATATGGACGGAAATGTTCATGTCCATAAAGCTCGACTTGTCGCAAAGGTTTTCGGCAAGTTCAAGGGGTTGACTACGTACATTTAGGAGAAACAACATACATCTTGGGCATTAAGATCTATAGATATAGGTCAAGAAGGCTAATAGGATTAAGCCAAGACACATACATTGACAAGACGTTGAAGCGGTTCAATATGGAACAGTCCAAGAAATTGTTCTTGCCTATTCACATGGTGTGTGCTGTAGTGATAAGCAATGTCCTTCCACTGATGCTGAGTGCGAACGCATGAGTAAGGTTCCATACACTTCGGTAGTTGGTTCCATCATGTACGCCATGATATGTAGTCGCCCAGATGTAGCATATGCTCTAAGTGTTGTGAGCATGTACCAAGCCAATCCTGGTGAGAGTCACTAGACATTGGTTAAAAACATTCTTAAGTATTTGAGAAGGACTAAGGATGTGTTCCTTATCTATGGTGATGAGGAGGAGCTTGTTGTAAATGGTTACACCGATGCTAGCTTCCAAACTGACCAGGATGATTCATTGTCTCAATTAGGTTTTGTATTCACAATAAATGGTGGTGTAGTAAGCTGGAAGAGTTTGAAGCACGAAGCGGTCAGCGATTCTACAGCAGAAGCCGAGTACATTATGGCTAGTGGAGCTGCAAAGGAAGGTGTTTGGTTGAGGAGGTTCCTCTTTAAACTTGGTGTGTTTCCTAATGCGTCGGGCCTATTGAAATTACACTGTGACAACAATGGGGCGATTATATAGGCTAAGCAGCCTAGGGATCACCAGAAGAACAAACATGTACTTTGGAAGTTTTATCTCATTCGACAGTTTGTGAAACTAGAAGAGATCGAACTATGCAAAATACATACGGATTTAAATATAGCAAATCCTTTGACAAAGGTTCTTCCGCAGCCTAAGCATGAGGCGCACATGAGGTCTATGGGGATTAGACATCTTAGAGATTAACTCTAGTGCAAGTGGGAGACTATTGGGAATATGTCCTAGAGGTAATCATAGAGATGATGATATTCCAGTTGTATCTATGACATGCATTAAGTGTTCATTGAATATCCATTATAGACAACTTGTGTTGATTGGAAATTATATGAATTATTTGTGTTACTCAACTACTTGAATGGTTATTCTAAAGTTGTCCTTGGTCGGCGTTCTTGTGAGAACACACTTGAATATTAGACCAGCACATGTATTAGTTGATGGCTATGTTTCACAAGTCATGGGCATGGAGATGTCAACCTAATAATGTGGACACATGTGAGACATGTAGGCTGGACTGACCCAACATGAGATAGTCTCTATTCACATCATGTACGTTATGTCCTTAGACCTGAGATTGTGGTATGTACTCAAGATGTGAAACGACTGCTTGGGTATTACCAAACACTACTCTGTAACTGGATAGTTATAAAGGTAGTCTTCAGGTGGTTGGGAAGCATGCTATGAGACATGGACAATTAAGATGGGATTTGCCCCTTTCTATGTGAGGGAGATATCACTGGTTCACTCAAGTGATTGGATCAACAAATGCATGGCCGTGCTTGGGTTAAGTGTTAACCCACGAGTTGAACCATATATCAGTGGCAAAGAGAATAACTTGTACGTGGTCATAGTGGTTCGTCTGATATGATCTTTGTGTACACATAGGAGTTGTCACGTCTTGCTAGAGGCCACTGTCGACTATTGGGCGAGTAGAGTACTTGGTCCATGTTTATGTGTACGTGAACCCATAGTGTCGCACGCTTAAGGGCTGGAAGCCTAATTCGGGTTGGACCCGGATTAGACTAGGCTTAGGTTTCCCGATGGGCCTCTAGGTCAGGGTCGTATAGAGACGCCTATATAAGAAAGGGGTAGGGGCGAGGCAGATAGATCGGATCTAATCGATTCAGTCGCCGTCGTCCACCCCACGCTTACACCTTTGCTCCTCGTGGACCTAGTAGTCCGGTTGTGCATTGCTTTCTCCCGTACGTGTGTGATACCGTAGAGGTGCTACATCTGTGGCACAGGGATAGACCTGGTCGGTCACAGTGGTCGGCAACTAGTCGGTACCCAGTTGGACTGGTCGACGACTTGCTGAACTGGTCGGGAACATGGTCGGTAGCGTGCTCAGGAGATCCGCAAGCCAAGAGTGTACTTGACGGATGACCACACAACTGTACGGCACTGCTACAATGCGTTCGACTACATCGAGTCTTCTGCTGCACCTGTGCGTCTAGTGGTAATCCTGTAACCTATATCTAGCAGTAGATCCTGGTTTATAAGGTAGAAAAGTTTTGTTTTCTGGCTAGCGTAGCCATGGTGTTTCTCAGGCAAGTTTATCATTTGCATGGTCTGCCAGAGTCCATTGTTTCAGATCACGACCGCATCTTCACCAGTCAACTGTGGCAGGATCTGTTTCGTCGGGCCAAGGTTTCTCTAAAAATGTCAACTGCTTACCACCTGCAAAGGGATGGCCAAACTAAGCGCGTTAATCATTGCTTAGAGATGTTCTTACAGTGCTTCGTTAGTGCTTGCCCAACTAAATGGGTAGATTGGATCTATCTGGCGGAGTACTGGTACAACACCACTCTCCATTCAGCTTTGGGCTTCTCCCCTTTCTATGTGCTTTATGGTTAGCACCCTTGACATTTTGGCATCAGTGTTGAGTCTGCTCCTCCTGACATGCCTCTGTCAGAGTGGATCAATGAGAAGTCCTTGATCACTACACTGGTTCAACGGCACCTGTCCAGAGCTCAAATGCGCATGAATAAACAAGCTGACAAATCCAGATCGGAAAGGCAGTTTGAGATGGGTTCTTGGGTATATCTCAAACTTCAGCCAAACGTTCAAGCATCTGTGGCCCCTCGAGCTAATCAGAAACTTGCTTTTAAGTTCTTTGGCCCTTATCAAGTGGTGGAAAGAATCAGTTCAGTGGCGTATAAGCTTGCCTTGCCATCATCTACATCTATTCATCCTGTGTTTCACGTCTCACAGTTGAAGTTGGCCGTGCCGTTGGACCATATTGCAACACAATTGCCTGCTACTATGGATGGTCTGCAGATACCTCTCAAAGTCCTTCAGCACAGAATCTGTACAACTGTATCGGTGGTCATCAGGTGCTGATTCAGTGGTCAGGACTCCCTCGTGATCTGGCCACATGGGAAGATGCTGAAGCTTTGAAGCAACATTTTCCTGTGCACCCAAGAAGGGGGGTGTAAGCAACCTAAATACAAAGGTGATAACGTCTACAAGGCAACAGCAGCAGGAGGCCACCTCTGCATCCAGTGAGAACGTCACGAGGAAAGGCGCACGCATCAGGCAAAGCAACCGGTTGATCTCTGGACCTGAATGGGCGTGAGCTGTAGGCGTAACACAGCTGTGTCTGTGCAGCTCACACCGGGCACATGTGCCGTGTATAAGAGAAGAGAGGGAACCAGCGAGAGAGGGTAGAAAACAAGTACAAACCAAACAATTTAATCATTCCTCTTAGCTAGCTTGCGTGTTCTTCCTGCCTTTGCTCCTCCCTGCTTCCGTCCCCGATTCGCTGCTCCTATCCCAAATTCCCTGCTAACAAAACAGTTGGATACCAAGGAAACATAATGAAGCAGATCGAGTTTTCATAGCAATGAATAACAGTTTCAATAAATAAATAGACTCATATTGGCTAATACATATGTTTCATCTTAAATGTTTTCATAGGAAAAGGTTAGTACCCGAAGCAGGCCACTCCATATGTTGCATCATAGCAACTATTGCATACAAAAATTAGAAGGTTGACCTTCAATACAAATTAGAAGAATGTGTTTCATGTAAATGGAGCAATACAAAATACAACAAAAGCCCTCTATTTCTCAATATTTGCAGTAAATAAAAAAGATTGACCTGCGGATTGCGTTGCCTTCTAGGTGATGTCCATGCATCTCTGCCTATAGGGACTACTTTTTACTCTCTTTTAGTCCCGTTGAACCAAACAAGAGGGATTACTAGAGGTAGTTTTAGTCTCAAGTCCACTAATTTCTTGGGAGAGGTTTATAGACTAATAGACCAACTTTACAGCCTATACCCCTCCCTTCCTCACTCCTCCCGTGCCCCTTTTCTGTCCACCCACCGTGCCATCACGCCCTGCCCTTGTCTTCTCACCGCGCCCCGTTCGACACGCCGCCCTAACGACCTGCCTGCCTCATGGTCGTTGGCATCAAACTACCGCGGCCCGCCTTAGGCTTGCTCGGCGGCGGCGGCCCTCCTCTCCCCTCTTCGATGGATGTGGCGACATGCTCCCGTACCCCTCCAATGGCTATGCTGGCAGTGGCAGCTCTGCCCTCTCCTATCCGATGGCTACCGTGAAGGTAATAAAGAGTCTAAAGTCAGGGGTGAATTGGTCTTTGTTCAGTCTTTCAGTCCCTAGTCATGTTTTAAGTTTAGATCGATGTGGTGTTTGGCCAAGAAAGTATAGATCAATTAGGTTCATGCTTTGGTGATCTATTTCCTCTTTGGATCAATTAATTTGTCCAACTTCGTACCAATCAGTGTATCTGATCTACTTACAAACAGACGAGTCCAAGCATTTTTATATGAAGTGTTAATTTATACTCCCTTCATCTCAAATTCTAATCATTCCAAGAATCTTGAAAAGTTAAAATATTTCAAGTTTAACCAAAATTATAGAGAATTATAAAGATTTATGACATCAATTAAGTAAATTATGAAAATATAGTTAAACGAAGAATCCAATGAGGGCAGGTACATTGCTACACGTGAGTGGTCTCATATGTCGTCTCATGCATCGCCACGTAGTATTTTTGATGATATGGAGGAAAGAGAGAGGTGAGAGAGAATGAAGTAGTTGCTTCGTGAAACAAATGCCTCATGAGCTAAAATTTAGGACTATAAGACAATTATTTTATCATGTATGAGTTGTTGTCGTCATGTACCTCACAATCCTATTTTTACTCTCTCCATAAAGTAAGAAATTACGAGTTGTTATGAGAGGACTTAGAAAGACAACCATTGTACATGTAATCTATGAAATCATCTTAAATTATGTGGCACTCTATGAGACTAGTTAGGAGACAACACCAATTTATCTGCCCTGATGGGGATGGGGGTTTAAGCAAAGCCAAGAGCACACATATTTGACGTGATTTTTTTTAAAATTTGATGCAAAGAGAGCACATATATAGATTTCTTGTTTCCATGATGAAGGAATATCATCTCTCATCATGATGACATGGCCAAAATGGATAGACCAAAGAAGGATGGAGCTGTTATATTTGGGTTTCCATGAAGCTGGACCATTTGATATTGCAAGCAACAATATCACAGTAGGCAAAACACATCATGCGTCATTGTTTCCTCTAAAGCAGAGAAAAACTCTAGTTTGAAAATACTCTGGTATTACAATTGATGTGGTTTCTAGTCTAGATGCTAAATGCTATAGTTTCAGATGTTACAATCCAAATGGGAATTGAGAGTTTGCATTATTTTTTTTTGAGGGGAAGAGAGTTTGCATTAGGTGTCCAATGCGGAAAGCTCATAAATTTTGGGCTTCACGGGGACACCAAAATTTGCACCGTCACTGCTTACCAGAAACTAAAAGCCCGGCCTAGACTGGCCCAACCATTATTCCAGTCAAAAATGAAAAAAAGAAAAAAGCTAGACGACTGGATTTTTCTCAAAAAAAGAGAAAAAGAAAAAATAAGAAAGAAAAAAGAAAAGCTAGACGACTGGAGTATCCATTCACCGGCGCTCCGCATTCCGGCAGCGCCACCTCCTCCAGTCCTCCGCCTCCGATCTCAGACAACCCTAGATCGATGGTGTCCAGCTCCAAGCTGAGCCATGCTGCCTCGGTACCCAACGCCGGCGTGCCAGCGGGCACGCCGGCTGATGCGCTGTTCGAAGTCCTGCTGCGAAGAGAAGGAGGCAGAGGAGAGGGAGCCAGGCTAGAGCAGAAAAGACCAACGCCGGCGCCGCTCACTGCCATCGCCGTATGAGCTGCCGAAGGAGGGTGCGGAGCCGCTGCTCGACTGCATCAAGGGAACCGTGTGCTCTTCTTCCTTATCTTCGAGGGGGAGTAGCCCCTGCTGTCTCGCCTTGATCGCCGCCGCGGAGGTGAGCTTGCCCTGCCTCGTCCATGGCCGCCACCGGTTCATCCTCCGCGTTTTGGCCTTTTCTTTAGCTGCACCAGCGAGTTTGCCTTGGTCTAGAACGCCTATAGGGCAACTTTTCGGGAGCTGGTATGGAGCATAGTAGGGACCCGTGCACTTTGCAGGTCCCGGTTTCCTCGGACTGGCCACTGGAGCGCGGCTGTGACCCCCGCGGTCGTGCGCACCTTGCCGTGCCCCGTTACCCAAGCTAGCTCGTTCTGGAGTTCCGAGCTGCTCCGCATGGGAAGGAGAAGAGAAGACAATGCTCAATTTGGAGGACTGCTGGATTTCGCCGCCCTGTCGGTCTGCGCCGCTGTCACCGCCGGCGGTCAACCAGGGGGTCCCGGCTGAATTAGGCACCATGTCTTGTTCGTAGTGGTCTCGTGGATCCAACGCGCACGCCCACGTCTCTTTTAGTGCACCACAGTGCCCCACCGTCGCGGCCTCGCCGTTGGCCGCCGCTAAAGCATGTGCGCTGGCGTGCCTAGGCCCCGCGAGCCGAGTTAAGCCCCGCCGTCGCGTTCGCCTGCCGCCGCCTTAGTCGCCGTGCAGCCTAGCCCGCGCTCGCATCCGCGGTTGTGCCGCTCGCCGCCGACGTCCACGCCGAGCCAGCCGCACACGCGCGAGGGGCGAAGAAGCGGATTTAATCCCCGTGTGGACCGCGCCCACCACAGGCGCCACCCTGGACCAGTCACAGATCGCCACCTGGCCTCACTGCCTTTGAGCCACCACGGGCTGAGTCCGTGGACCGGGAAGCCTTAGACCATAGCCTACCGGATCAAGACCTACCTAGGCCCGCTGAGGAGCAGTCGAGGCCTGGTCGACGTTGACTGTTGACCTGGTCCTGCCAGTCAATGACTAGACCGCCTGGACCCACCTGTAAGCCGCTGTACCGCATCTGACCGGTCACGTTGCGCCACGTGTCACGCTGACATTTAACAGCTCTTTTTCTTTTTCTATATATGTTTTAATCTTCAAAATTCATATCTTCTTCATACGAACTCCAAAAAATATGAACCAAGTGTCCAAATTTTCATAAAAATGAGCTCTACTTCATAGGCTTATGTATGATTGCATTTGGAGTTATTGAATTCATTTGGTTCTTTGTGCTAATCTATAGGAGTTTCTAACACGACCATTACATTTTGTTTCAGAGGAGGAGCAGTTTGAGGAGGATGACTACAAGCACGAGGAGGAGCTCAGTGACGACTTCACAGGTGCCATATCCCACCCAACCTCGTAGATCCTATTACGCATGGCATAATATCTAGTTGCTAGAGCTATATTTATGAATATCACCTGTGATAGGTTGCATGGTAGAATTGCCTGATGAAGCCTTTACCTTGTCGCAACCTGACTCCTGCACACCCGCTGATAGGCTAGAAGCATGCTTATTTACTCATGGTGCTTTACTTCTACTACGCTTTATATCTGCGATGTGATGCATGGTGGAGTATGGTTATATGGATAAGGCACGTGGTGCCATTTTACTCGGGGAGAGTGCTGCGTGTGTCTTGGGTGTGTGGTGAGGGTTTGAGTCGATCAGACAGGACTCTACGATGAGCCTTGGGTGAGTCTTGCCGGGGGGTGTGTTCTAAACATCCCCATGAGAGGTGCCTATGGTGGATACATTGTGAGGTATATGGTGATCCTAGGGGTGAGAGCCTTCGTGGAGTGAGGCCCCTGGTAGGAGGTGCTGTTGTAGCACAGACCATTGTAGTCCCTATGAGAAGATAATCCTGACTGATCCCCCTAGGACCTAATATCTCTTAAGAATCGGAACCTTGGGACCTACGTGCTCACCATTCGCTCTTGTATGGGTGGGAGACGGGTGACCGTCTAGCTAGGATGGTGCCACTACTACTAGGTTGTTAGCAGATAGTGTCAGGAGGTGTGGGCATTGGGAGCCACACCCTCCTTAGACAACATAGTGACCTCGGGGGCCCAGTGCTATGTCTCGCAGTATCAGTGTGCTGGTGGTATTCCGGGATGTCCCAGTACTGAGTGGTAGGGTGGCATCGCACCAGTTAGAAGGCAGCCGGAATCAGCCTAGGCGAGGCACCACCGATGATGGTGATCTTATGATTACGGGAGTACACGCTCTGCAGATTTATGAATCTATATATAGTCCGTGGCCTCGGATTGGCCTTTCTCTCAACATACGCTTCTCGGGAGTAGTAAGATGAGTCCTTCTCTTCTTCCCCTGGTGTTACCCTTTCTGACCGTGAGCCGCTGAGATAGGCTCCGAGAGGGAGTTGGACCTATCGACTGAGTGCGAGAGGGTGAGATGTGTGTGATGACGGGATTGGAATGATGATGGATGAGGATTGGTTAAAACTTCAAGTATTACTATTATATAATGATGGTTACTACTTGCATAGGAAACCACGACAAAATAATACATCTCTTGATTATATCCTTTGCATCCACCAAAAGCAAAGCATAGGGTGGGACGAGTGGCCAGTACAAACCATACTAAAAATTATTTTGCAGGTGAGCCTGACTACGACTTCACTGATGAGGAGTAGATGTCTCATTCCTACGCTCAGGCTTCTTTTGGAGATTGTTGTTGCTTCCACCTACCACAGCTATTCCAGATGCTGCTACTCTGATGATTTCGCCAGTGTGTGGCCATGTACTATTTGATGTAACCCCCTCTATTTGTACTCTTTTGTTCGATGTATGGATTTCTGTATCAACTATTGCTGGATAATGTGATGGTTTGAGCTTCGAACTATTATATTATTTGCTATTCTGTGTATTTTCTGTTCGTGGAAAATTGAGGATGTTTTAGTTAGTACCAGAGCCATGCTTGACCCTAGGATAAGACCCATAGGATTGGACGATAGAATTAGGAGAACCTTGATCTCTCTCAGTTATACACCGACCACTCCATGCACTTTTATGCATGGCTTACCTCTCTCTGCAACATTTCTAATTCCATTCTCGTGTCAACCTACAGATGGATCCCAACTTGCCGCTTGGTCCATTGACGATGGACATCGTTGAGTATAGACTCGACGGAGCGGAGTATGGAGGCTACGCTCACGTGCTTCGCGAGGTTCTCATCGAGCTTGGTGTTCCCGTGGAGAACGTCGTGTACCTTTGTCATGGCAAGCCTGCCCTTGGAGGAGGCATTGAGGGCTACAAGGTAGTCCACATCAATGTGCCTGCAAGCATGAACCTGCCTGGAGTTGCTGCCTTCACCGACTTTGCCGTCGATAACAAGACTAGCATTTGTGTTCAGAATGTTTCGCGCCAGGCACTTCGCACTGTGCTACGCAACACGCCTGACTACCTGAAGGACAGCCATTTTCATCTGCTTCCTCATGCCCTTGCCCACCAGGGTACTTGGGAGGAGATCACCGCTGAGCAGCCTACCAGAGTTGAGCACAACCCTTGCCTCTGTACTGCCGAGATGTACCTACAGTGCCAAGACATGTACATTGCCGAGCTAGAGTGAAAGGGGCGCTGTGATCATCACTACCTGATGAAGGTTGACGAGAGGATCCGCAAGTCAGAGGACAAGGAGGCAGCCTATAAGCAGAAGATTGCACACCTAGAGCGTGAGTTGGCATGCAAGGAGCACACTCACCGGGACTAGATCACCAATCTGATGAACGAGATGGATAAGCTTCAAATCCATGGTAGCCGTCTTATTAGGAAGATTGGTGAGCTTGAGACCACTATAGCTGAGAAGAATGAAGACATTGTGAAGAGTTTCCAGAAGCAGAGTAAAGATGCCGCCTACAGGGACAAACTCCATGAGCAGTGTAAGGCTCAACGTGAGAAGTTGCTACTGGAATACACTTTTGCTAACTGCAACTAGGGACACCTGATCAACCACATCCACAAAATAGCATACCTCATGGACAAGCTCAGTCTTACCATGGAGGCTTGGAAGAGGTCAGATCGCAAGAGAGTCAGAGAGTTCTAGGACCTATAGGACGAGCTTCCTTGCGAGCCCATAAGAAGGTCAGGGGTGAGACAGTGGGACAATCTCGCCTCAACTTGAGTGGATGCCCCACCACTGGACTCAGTGGACAGACAGTGCCCACTCCTCAGCTTGAGGAGGCTTGTTGTTACATTTCTCACCTTCAAATGACGGACAAACAGATTCAATCTTTTGGACCTCAGCTTACAGTTTGGGCTAGTCCTTAGGGTTGGTTTAGTAGTGTCTGCTGTCAAGGCTGGACCTTCTACAAATTCTGATTGTTTTACTGTAAGGGGAAAGGTCACTAGAAAAGAAACTACAAGGAGTACTTGGCATTCTTAGAGAAGGATGGCGGCGATAAAGGTATTACTGCTGCTTGTACCCTTGTCGTTTATGTTATGGAAATTTTTCTCGCTAACTCCTATGTCAATTCCTGGGTATTTGATACCAGATCGATTGCTCATATTTGCAATACGATGCAGGAAATGATAAGAAGTAGAAGCGTGGAAAAAGGAGAGGTTGACTTCCGCGTGGGCAACAATGCAAGAGTTGCTGCGTTGAACGTCAGGACGATGCAACTTCAACTGCCATCAGGATTCATCATGGAATTGAATAATTGTTATTTTATTCCTAACTTAAGTCAAAAACATTGTATCACCTTCATGCTTGATAAAGGATGGTTATTATTTAGTGAGTAAAGACAATGGTTGTTTGATCTCCAAGAATGACATGTTTGTGGCTTTTGCATCCATTGTGAATGGATTATTTATTTTAAATCTTGGTGATGCTCCTATCTGTAATGTTACTGCTAAAAGGCCTCGACTTATTGAGTTAAGTCCTACATATATGTGTCACTATCGTTTGGGTCATATAAGTGAAAATCGCATGAAGAGGCTCCATGATGATGGGCTTCTAACTTCGTTTGATTTTAAATCTTAGGAGACATGTGAAGCTTGTCTTCTCGGCAAGATGACCAAGGCGCCTTTCATAGGTTTTCCTGAGAGAGCGTCTAGCTTGTTGGAACTCATACATACTGATGCTTGCGAACCACTAAGCATGGCAGCGAGAGGTGGATTTCAATAATTTATTACTTTTAATGATGACTTTAGTAGATATGGATATGTTTATAAGTTTAAAACATTTGAAAAGTTCAAAGAATTTTAGAGTGAAGTAGAGAATCAATGTGGCAAGAAAATTAAAGCCTTGTGATCTGATCATGGAGGCAAATATTTGAGTCACGAGTTTTGCAATCATCTTAAGAGTTGCGAAATTTTTCCACAACTTACGCCGCCTGGAACACCACAGAGAAACGGCGTGTCCGAGCATCGTAATCAGACTTTGTTGGACATGGTTCGGTCTATGATGAGCCGGTCGGACCTACCTTTATCATTTTGGGGATACGCTCTAGAAACAGTCGCTTTCACATTAAATAGGGTACCATCTAAGTCCCTAGAGAAGACACCATATGAGATGTGGATTGGTCGGCATCCCAGTTTGTCTTTTCTAAAAGTTTGGGGTTGCGAAGCTTATGTCAAACGGTTGATATCTGATAAGCTAGCACCAAAGTTGGACAAGTGCTTCTTCGTGGGATATCCAAAGGAAACTTTAGGGTATTACTTCTACAACCGATCAGAGGGCAAAGTGTTTGTTGCTCGGAACGGTGTATTCCTAGAGAAAGAGTAGGTTGGAAGGTATATCTTGAAGAGATTTAAGATGAGTCATTAGTGAATGACCCAACGAGTGATGCTAATGTAGTAGAACAAGTTGATATGCCCGTGGTCGGTACACCACCTGTGGTCGGTGCATCCCAACCACCGGTGGTCGGTACACCACCCCAACCACCCGTGGTCGGTTCATCCCAACCACCTGTGGTCGGTAATCCACCCCAACCATGAAGATCAGCAAGACATCACGGATTGCGTGGTGATCTATTGTTATTAGATGATGACGAACCTGCAAATTAAGCGAAAGCAATGATGGGCCCAAATTCCAAGAAATGGCAGAGTGCCATGAGATCGATCGAAGGTAGATTCCATGGGAGACAATCAAGTTTGGAACTTGGTTGACCCGCCTCAAGGGGTTAGACCCATTGAGTGCAAATGGATCTTCAAGAAGAAGAAGGATATGGACGGAAATATTCATGTCCATAAAGCTTGGCTTGTCGCAAAGGGTTTTTGGCAAGTTCAAGGGATTGACTACGTACATTTAGGAGAAGCAACATACATCTTGGGCATTAAGATCTATAGAGATAGGTCAAGAAGGCTAATAGGATTAAGCCAAGACACGTACATTGACAAGATGTTGAAGCGGTTCAACATGGAACAATCCAAGAAAGGATTCTTGCCTATGTCACATGGTGTGTGCTACAGTGATAAGCAATGTCCTTCCACTGATGCTGAGCGCGGACGCATGAGTAAGGTTCCATACACTTCGGTAGTTGGTTCCATCATGTACGCCATGATATGTACTCACCTAGATGTAGCATATGCTCTAAGTGTTGCGAGCAGGTACCAAGCCAATCCTGGTGAGAGTCACTGGATGTTGGTTAAAAACATTCTTAAGTATTTGAGAAGGACTAAGGATGTGTTCCTTATCTATGGTGAGGAGGAGCTCATTGTAAATGGTTACACCGATGCTAGCTTCCAAACCGACCAGGATGATTCACTGTCTCAATCAGGTTTTGTATTCACAATAGATGGTGGTGCAGTAAGTTGGAAGAGTTCCAAGTAGGAAGCGGTCATCGATTCCATAGCAAAAGCCAAGTACATTATGGCTAGTGGAGCTGCAAAGGAAGGTGTTTGGTTGAGGAGGTTCCACATTGAACTTGGTGTGTTTCCTAATGCGTCGGGCCCATTGAAATTACACTGTGACAACAATGGGGCGATTGCATAGGCTAAGCAGCCTAGGGATCACCCGAAGAATAAACATGTAATCTAGAAGTTTCGTCTCATTTGACAGTTTGTGAAACTAGAAGAGATCGAATTATGTAAAATACATATGGATTTGAATATAGCAGATCCTTTAACAAAGGCTCTTCCGCAGCCTAAGCATGAGGCGCACATGAGGTCTATGGGGATAGACATCTTAGAGATTAACTCTAGTGCAAGTGGGAGACTGTTGGGAATATGCCCTAGAGGTAATCATAGAGATAATGATATTCCAGTTGTATCTATGACATGCATTAAGTGTTCATTGAATATCCATTATAGACAACTTGTGTTGATTGGCAATTATGTGAATTGTTTGTAGAACTCAACTACTTGAATGGTTATTTTAAAGTTGTCCTTGGTCGGCATTCTTGTGAGAACACACTTGAATATTGAACCAGCACATGTGTTAGTTGATGGCTATGTTTCCCAAGTCATGGGCATGGAGATGTCAAACTAATACTATGGGCACATGTGAGACATGTAGGCTGGACCGACTCGACATGAGATAGTCTCTATTCATTTCATGTACGTTATGTCCTTAGACCTGAGATTGTGGTATGTACTCAAGATGTGACATGACTGCTTGGGGATTACCAAACGCTACTCCGTAACTAGGTAGTTATAAAGGTAGTCTTTGGGTGGTCGGGAAGCATGCTATGAGACATGGACAGTTAAGATGGAATTTGCCCCTCTCTGTATGAGGGAGATATCACTGGATCACTCAAGTGATTGGATCAACAAATGCATGGCCGTGCTTGGGTTAAGTGCTAACCCACGAGTTGAACCATATATCAGTGGCAAAGGGAATAACTTGTACGTGGTCATAGTGGTTCGTCTGATATGATCTTTGTGTACGCATAGGAGTTGTCACATCTTGCTAGAGGCCACTGTCGACTATTGGGCGAGTAGAGTACTCGATCCATGTCTATGTGTACGCGAACCCATAGGGTCGCACGCTTAAGGGCTAGAAGCCTAGTTCAGGTTGGACCCGGATTAGACAAGGCTTAGGTTTCCTGATGGGCCTCCAGGTTGGGGTTGCATAGAGACGCCTATATATGAAAGAGGTAGGGCGAGGCAGATAGATCGGATCTAATCAATTTAGTAGCTGTCGCCCACCCCACGCTTATGCCTTTGCTCCTCGCGGACCTAGCAGTCCGGTTGTGCATTGCTTCCTCCCGTACATGTGTGATACCTTGAAGGTGCTACATCTGTGGCTTAGGGACGAACCTGGTCGGGCGGTGGTCGGCAACTAGTCGTCAACCAGTCGCGCCCAGTTGGACTGGTCGACGACTTGCTGAACTGGTCGAGAACGTGGTCGGTAACGTGCTCGGGAGATCCGCAAGCGAAGGGTGTAATTGACGGATGACCACGCAACTGCACGCACTGCTGTGATGCGTTTGACTACATCGAGTCTTCTGCTGCACTTGTGTGTCTAGTGGTAATCCTGTGACCTATATCTAGCAGTAGATACTAGTTTGTGAGGTAGAAAAGTTTTGTTTTCTGGCTAGCGTAGCCATGGTGTTGCTCAGGCAAGTTTATCATTTGCATGGTCTGCCAGAGTCCATTGTTTCAGATCGCGACCGCATCTTCACCAGTCAACTATGGCAGGATCTATTTCACCAGGCCAAGGTTTCTGTGAAAATGTCAACTGCTGACCACCCGCAAAGGGATGGCCAAACTGAGCACGTTAATCAGTGCTTGGAGATGTTCTTACGGTGCTTCGTTAGTGCTTGCCCAACTAAATGGGTAGATTGGATCAATCTAGCGGAGTACTGGTACAACACCACTCTCCATTCAGCTTTGGGCTTCTCCCCTTTCTATGTGCTTTATGGTTAGCAACATTGACATTTTGGCATCAGTGTTGAGTCTGCGGCTCCTGACATGCTTCTGTCAGAGTGGATCAATGAGAAGTCCTTGATCACTACACTGGTTCAACAGCACCTGTCCAGAGCTCAAATGCGCATGAAGAAACAAGCTGAAAAATCTAGATCAGAAAGGTAGTTTGAGGTGGGTTCTTGGGTATATCTCAAACTTCACGCATACATCCAAGCATCTGTGGCCCCTCGAGCTAATCAGAAACTTGCTTTTAAGTTCTTTGGCCCTTATCAAGTGGTGGAAAGAATTAGTTCGGTGGCGTATAAGCTTGCCTTGCCATCATTTACATCTATTCATCCTGTGTTTCACGTCTCACAGTTGAAGTTGGCCATGCCATTGGACCATATTGCAACACAATTGCCTGCTACTATGGATGGTCTGCAGATACCTCTCAAAGTCCTTCAGCGCAGAATCTATACAACTGTATCGGTGGTCATCAGGTGCTGATTCAGTGGTCGGGACTCCCTCGTGATCTGGCCACATGGGAAGATGCTGAAGCTTTGAAGCAACATTTTCCTGTGCACCCAAGAAGGGGGGTGTAAGCAACCTAAATACAAAGGTGATAACGTCTACAAGGCAACTGCAGCAGGAGGCCACCTCTGCATCCAGTGAGAACGTCACGAGGAAAGGCGCACGCATCAGGCAAAGCAACCGGTTGATCTCTGGACCTGAATGGGCGTGAGCTGTAGGCGTAACACAGCTGTGTCTGTGCAGCTGACGCCGGGCACATGTGCCGTGTATAAGAGAAGAGAGGGAACCAGCGAGAGAGGGTAGAAAACAAGTACAAACCAAACAATTTAATCATTCCTCTTAGCTAGCTTGCGTGTTCTTCCTGCCTTTGCTCCTCCCTGCTTCCATCACCGATTCTCTGCTCCTATCCCAAATTCCCTGCTAACAAAATAGTTGGATACCAAGGAAACATAATGAAGCAGATCGAGTTTTCATAGCAATGAATAACAGTTTCAATAAATAAATAGACTCATATTGGCTACTACATATGTTTCATCTTAAATATTTTCATAGGAAAAGTTTAGTACCCGGAGCAGGCCACTCCATATGTTGCATCATAGCAACTATTGCATACACAAATTAGAAGGTTAACCTTCAATACAAATTAGAAGAATGTGTTTCATGTAAATGGAGCAATACAAAATACAACAAAAGCCCTCTATTTCTCAATATTTGCAGTAAATAAAAAAGATTGACCTGTGGACTGCGTTGCCTTCTAGGTGATGTCCATGCATCTCTGCCTATAGGGACTACTTTTTACTCCTTTTAGTCCCGTTGAACCAAACAAGAGGGATTACTAGAGGTAGTTTTAGTCTCTTGTCCACTAATATCTTGGGAGAGGTTTATAGACTAATAGACCAACTTTACAGCCTATACCCCTCCCTTCCTCTCTCCTCCCGTGCCCCTTTTCTGTCCACCCACCGCGCCATCATGCCCTGCCCTCGTCTTCTCACCGTGCCCTGTTCGACACGCCGCCCTAACGACCTGCCTGCCTCATGGTCGTTGGTGTGAAACGACCGCGGCCCGCCTCAGGCTTTCTCGGCGGTGGTGGCCCTCCCCTCCCTTCTCCGATGGATGTGGCGACATGCTCCCGTACCCCTCCAATGGCTACGCCGGCAGTGGCAGCTCTGCCCTCTCCTATCAAGGTAATAAAGAGTCTGAAGTCAGGGGTGAATTGGTTTTTGTTCAGTCATTTAGTCTCTTATCATGTTTTAAGTTTAGATCGATGTGGTGTTTGGCCAACAAAGTATAGATCAATTAGGTTCATGCTTTGGTGATCT